>BMAV01021495.1:49440-164839 GCA_019973955.1 Trichonephila inaurata madagascariensis
TTCAATCCTTTAGAATTTATTCTTAGGACTTAGGAGTCTTTAAATGGAAATTTTCCATGAATTCTCATTATTTACATTTTGTGAGAACCATGACTGAACTTTAGAACAACTTTGACTACTTCAAGACTCTTCACTTTATTTACGATGAATGAGTTTGTAATTATTTCAAAATAGTTACAAAGCTGTTTAATAAGAAGAGTGAATATCAAGGCTTGGATTCACTGCACTGTTTTATTTGGTTTGCCATTGCTGATACCTAAAGATATATAGAATACATTTAACAATAATATATCCTAACTTATCTAATCTGAGAGAATCTTATGAATATTAATACTTTTTAAATGATTTTGATGTAACGATTTAATTTCAGTTTAAATAAATATTTCGTTATACTTGAGTAAAGGTTTAAAAAAAAAATCAAATAAATATATTATTGGATATTTTAACTGAACAAAAATAAATTATAAAATTATAAAACTAATAACCACTTCTAAATAAAATAGTTTTTTTTTTGAAAATTCAAGCTTTCATCTCAAATATTTGCATATAATACTATATGTTCTTTGGATTTGCAAGTTCCACAAGGGGTACTTTAACTCAATATTCTTTTCAAAATCTGAAATTTACATTGAAAAAAAATCAATGATTCAGTTATTATCAGAGTAAAATTCTATTTGATAAACAAATTTTAATTCAACAATTTTGTTAAAAATAATTGAAAAAGATAAGAATTTTGTGTGTAAATTAACACATTTAGAAAAAATCAATAATACTACAATATTACATGAATCAATTCACTTTAGAAGCAAAAATTAAGTGTTTTTTTCTTCAGAATCATGGCTAAAATTATACATAAGTACTTAATTTGAAGTTAACAGTTATTTTCTTCCATAATAAGAAACCGTATTTCATGCAGCAAAAAAATAAGTGCCTCATTCAAATCGCTTTACTGCTGTACTACTTATATTTGTACTTTTTCACTAACTTTTCCACACATATTTATCTCCGCATTCTTCACACCTCTCAGAGATGCTTTCAGAAATGTTCCATCAACTTGCTTGACTATGATAGTGTCACAACCAAAAAGTGAGACTTATTTATACGATATCAGTGCCAAGTTAATTACAACTAAAATTTAAAAAAAACAAAAAAACATCATGAAACGAAATTTAATAGAACGATGCTTATCAACAAAAAGGAAACAAAAGTACATTCACAACACAATGAAATATTGTGTGTACAATATAAATAAAAAAAGTAATGAGATTATATTTTGTGGGGAACGGGATTTCTTCTGAACTCTTATTTGGAAAGAATATGTATTAGTCGGAACAGTTTTAGAATACTAGGTGTGTTAATTCAAAAATTAAGTTAATTATTTTTTAATGGATTTCGAATGTTCTTTGAATTTTTAATTCGAACTTGACATTAAGAAGTAAAAAGATATTTGTAAATGTACTGAACAGAAATTTTAAGTTAATTATTGTTTAATATTTAATCATATACTTTGTAATTTTATCTTATTACTGCTTTTTAATCACTTTAAGTTTAAAATATAAGGATATCCATAATATGATAAATGTAGTACTGAAATTCTCTTAAAATAAATAAAAGTAAAAAAATTACTCCTTCTTAAAAAAATAATGTTTGATTGAACTATTTACGCAAAGAAATAAACAAATACTTATCCTTTATTAATATTACCAAGAATGCTTCGCTAAGGCTGCTAATTAAGCTAAGAACCATTAAATATAAGACAAGTAATGTCTTTTTAAAAAATTTAAGAGAATGATTTGTTATATTTTTAAAATATTTCCCACATCTAATTTGGGAATCGTTGTAAAAAGTATGTGTATCTAAACTAAACATAGTATTTATATCCTTTGAAACGAAATGATATATTTAAACTCATTTTCTATGCTTACAAGTATATTTGATTTCGTTAGAATACAAAGACAAAATGATAATTTATTGAAAAATCTCTGAGAACATTTTTGCTATTTTTCCAATATTACCTGATTAATCTAAATTTTTAGAAGCAAAGTATAACATATTTAATTATTTTACTCAAAAATTGAAATTGTGAGATAGCAGTTGTATATTTAATCACTTAAGTCATGTTTATATGGTTAAACATTAATATTTTTCATACT
The DNA here is from genome assembly GCA_019973955.1 of Trichonephila inaurata madagascariensis. Classification (NCBI taxonomy): domain Eukaryota; kingdom Metazoa; phylum Arthropoda; class Arachnida; order Araneae; family Nephilidae; genus Trichonephila; species Trichonephila inaurata. The sequence continues at coordinate 51,594 of BMAV01021495.1, forward strand.
ATATTTCACTGCCAATATGCAAGCTTATGAACATCATTTTTCATTGAGTTTTGACTTTCTTCGAGGAAACAGTATCATAAATTACAATATCTGAGCTTTGCTTCGCCTTCAATTTCCTTGGAGAAATTCGCATAAAGTAAAATACATTTTATGCAAACAACTTCGTCTAAAATCTCATTTTAAATTTATCTACTTTAGTAAATTCTTAATATCCTTTTTTACGATCAATATCAACAAAAAAATTGTCATTCCGCATTTTGAATTTATGGCACAAAAGTCTATTCGGTATTCTAGAGAAAATGTTTGATTTCGCAATAAATTACTCCCCTTTATTTTTTACTGACGAAATGAGATTACCTTTACGAGTCTTTTTTTTTCTTCTATTTTTTTCTCACTATTTATTAAAATAGAGCTATGAAAAAATAATAGAAACACATATAAGTATCTGAAACTGTTATTTTAATATTGAATATATGATTATTTAGTGATTAAAAATTTAAATAAGTATGTAAATTTTAGATTTTACGAACAGACTGAAAAAGTACAGCTCTTCATACACGCAAACATAAAATTAAAGGGAGCTCTAGAGAAGAGCCTTAATTATTTAAATTTATAAATAAATTTCGGATAAGTACTTTGAAATACAAACTAATATTGTGTAGCAGAAATTCATTTAATAAATTCTTAAATATACGCTATCCAAATTATTTGAATGATTCTCTTCATATAAATCAGTCTTTAATATATAAGAGATTTAAAAGCACTTTTAATGTTATATTATAGACTCAAGTAAGCAAAATAATTTCTGTATGAAGTTTAGGAAAATCGAATACCAGTATTAAAACTCGATTAAGAATCCATAGACTGAAGCAGATTAATCGTTTGCTTCTTTTTAAATTTCTGAGCAAAGTTTATAGGATTTTTAAGACTAAGCAATTTAATAAATGGGAGGTATAAATAAATAAAAAAAATTGCAAAAAGCATAGTAATAAAAATTTAATTTCGGAAGGTTTTTTTTATAATATCGCCCTTTTAAAACTGCATTCCTGAATAACATTTGATATACGTCATTTTAACGTAACTAATTGAATCCCAAATTCACACGTTAGTGTTTTTATGAAAATCATTGTGTAATTACAATTTTCAATTACTGATAATCAGAAAAATAGGTAATTAAATGAAAAATTTTAATTTCTGATAATTTTTATCTTGGTTTTTTGTCTTAATTAGGGTGTTATTTATGAGATATTCCTTCACTCTGGAGTCAAAATGAACGTAGCATGTGAACGTTTGCTTCAGACTACTTTTGTAGGTGCTCTTTCAAAATGTGACCTAAATTTCCTAGATATGTGGGAGAAATTCTGAGTGATTTTGATTCCCATATAGATATTTTGGGAGTTTATTCCAGCTACGTTGAGGATTGAAAGAAATACAGCCACTGGTTAGGCGCAATATTTAGGTACAATATTTAAACTTGGAAAATAATCTTTGATGATATTTTCTCCATTCTACTGGACTAAGGATCGAAAGGAAATGGTAAAAATAAACCGAGGATATTTAAATGTATTTCAGGATTCCGTTTTTCCATTGGCTTATACAATGTCTATTGTTTCAAATGGTGTGTGCTGCAGTTTGAATAAATGAATGGGTAGACAAGGTATAAAAGTTACCATACTCTCTCAAACATCAGACCAAACCAATGTAAAATATTTCAGTGGATATTTTGTCCAACAAGTGAGATAATGATATCCATCTCTACCAAGCCTGGAAATATTTTTTACAGGATAATTTATTAAGATACCATTACCATCTTAGAGATATTTATAGACATCTTTTCACATGGCAAGTTGATGCTGTCCATAAAGCTTATGGTGGGCCAGAGCAACAATACTAAAAAGAATAATTTTGACCTTAAATTATCGTATTTTCTTCTAACATTATGAAAGTGAATGAAGGGCTATGGATTAAAAGACAGGTTTTATCTTAGGAAAGTGTTTAGTATATTAAATAGTTTTTGGAAAGTATTTTTTGAACTGATTCATTTTCACCAGTCTTATTTCTAAGTTAGTCGTGAGAATGAAAGAATGCCGAGAGTTCTCGTGTACCCTAGTAAAGGTAAGTAGTGTAAAGAGTTATAATATTATGCTATTTAGAATCATAAATATTACACCTTCAAAAAGTTATTTTTTCAGATAGTGTAATTTGGAAATTTTTAGCATAAAAGAAGAGAATATGGATACATTTTTAAAAGTAATTTGTTTGTATTAAACTTTTAAAAATGGCTAAGATTAATATAAACAGCATATTTTGAATAATTTAATAATCATTCTGAGCTACATTGTTTCATATGCATGTTTAAAATATATTAATTAAACGGATAATTTATGTTTAAATTTATGTTATGCAGCACATGAATTTAAGCATAATTAAAACAGTTACTTAGACATAGAAATAAAAAAAAAACATTTTATTTTCTTTAAAATGAGACAGAGAATCGTTAATTGCCATTGCACACCTAGTACATTCCTCCAGACCTGGTATCACATTTTAGTGTGGCACCATATAGGAGGATACTAATTGCCACAATGTAATTTTGACGCCCAGTTTCCTCTTCAGAGGAAGGCACCTGAGCTCTGAAGACGCAAAATTGTATCAGGAATTTAGTTTTGCCGAGAGAGTCCAAGCCAAACAAGCATTCCGGAGACTTTCACCGTGCCTCATAATCTTACGACATAGACGCTGGCGAATTTTTGCATCAGGAAATTCCACCGACTTGGGCTGCCATCGAATCTGCAAGCTTGGGTGTTCTAGGCCAGCACCTAACCAACTACACCAACCAGCTGGAAAATAAAAAAAATATATATATACTGTAGATATACCGTAAAGGGGCTTTAGTCATGATTCACTGCATTATAATCAATTTATGGAAAAAGTAAAATTATTTAAAACATTTTATTAATTATGCACACAGCACTTGTTAAATAAGATATTATTAATATATGAAGAAATGTAACACTCTGATGACTTACTATAAATTTTATAGCCTTAAATTACATTGAATATTGCACATGTACAGTAAAGCTACAATACTATAAGAAGTACAATGAAAACATTTTTAAAATTTCATAATCCCTTAGATCAGCTTTTCTAAACCTTTGGGGCACGCCCCCCTTGTGGGGAGTGACAACTCTACGAGGGGGGTGCGAGCATATCGAAAAGTTGAAAACAAAAGGTAAGTAAAAGAATTATTAATTTATAGAAAGAAAAGAAACAAAATACCTTCTGACATAATATTAAAAAAACACACATTTATACTGATATATTACACTTATAAATGTATCAGTGCTACACAATGTATTTAATAACTAATTTAACAATACTGAGTAAAGAACAAGTTTAAGAATCACCAGTAACCCCTTGGGATTGTCATTTATAAACATATACACTAAAACTAACACACTTATCTTGATAATTTGTACGGTTTATAATTAATCCCTTAAATTCCGATTAAAAGTTAAGCGATTCGCCACCCGTTCCTCACTTAGGCGCGCGTATGTGATGTATTGGGGGGGGGGAGGAACAAAGAAGCAAGTAATCTGAAATAAGTAAATCTTTCGCAAACATTGTCAAGATCCTTTTATTGCATTCCAAAGCCTTCGGAATAATGTTATGAATAGCAGTGTACAGAAAGGATCGTAATTCGGAAAGACGTATATATACGTCCTGTTAAATTAACCCTTTGGTTGAACGAGATGCTTATGTACGCCGGTGGCACTTAAAAGGTTGAAGTCATATTGTAGTTTTAGCATCAAAGTATAGTATTATTGAATTCAGTACATTTTTATTGTATAAGGGGGGCACGATGAAAATTATGATTGAATATTGGGTCGCGAATATTGAAACTTTGAGAAACACTGCCTTAGATAATATGAACAATGAACATTTTTTTTATCCTGAAATTTGTTTAATGTACATAACACTCTGAATAAATGTCAAAAAATGTTTTTCTGTTGTATTAATATTAAGACGATCAGCGCTGCTTGAAACAAACAAAGCCAACTTTATATTCAAACGAAATAAGCTCTGTTTTAATATTTTCGTACGTACATGTATTGAAAAATACTATTCAAATGTTAAAGAAAAAACTTATTTTATAAAACTAACATATTAAGTTGACACTAGACTATATTCAGCACTGTCTATAGAAGCCAGAGGAACAAGCACGAATAAACTCTCAACAGAAAGCCTTCCACACACAGAAATTACTTTCTACTGTCCAGTTTAACCCCTTTAAGAGCCTCTTCTCTTAAAGTCGTTCAATGGAAACTACGGGAAAACTCTCGTTAACAGCACTTTATGTGGTCTTTGACCCTTCTTCAGATCATTTTAAAGTTGTTCTAAGACTCGTAACCTTGTTTATAGAGAGGTAAGAAATTTATTTCTAAGCAACATTTAAGAAACGTATTTGACTTTCCTGATCATTTAAGTAGGATACGCTTTATTTTCAGTTGAATAACTACACACACACATTATTTTAAACTTGCAAGCAATTAGTTAAGCACATTATTCGTTAAAAGAGGCTTCTTTTGCTAAAAAATTAGCATAATATTTTGTTCTGAGCAATACATGAGCAGATCTTTACATTATACGTTTTCTGATATTTTTGCAAAGCAATTATTGAGATGTTAAATATAATTATTATATTCTCGTAATTGCAAATATTATGTAACTGTTGCAATAAAGAACAAAAAAATAATAGTAATTTTAAAATTGTAGCTATATATATATATGTATATATATAGTCTAATTCTCTACAGACGAGAGATGAATATCCATCAATATCAAAATCGAAAAACACATAGACAATAAGCAAACCACACAATCGAAATTTAAAAAACGGATGCTGCAGTATTATAAACATTGCTGACTTAGGACAGCTTATATATAAAATAATTTATATAAAAGGGAGTTGAATATGTTTTGTGGTCAGCTAACCTTCCCCCTTTATGTTAATAATTCTGAACAAACAATATTTAGTAAACTGTTTATAGTCATTTATTATTCCTGAATTTTTCGAAACTAGAAATTGATTTCGTTGCATATAATTGATAACAATATTTCTGAATATAGAAACATGTACATTACTCTCCCAATGAGGAATTTTTATAATATTGAAAGTAAATTCTTTTTTATCGCAAATATTAGTAACTATAACATTATCTTTTAATTTGATATGTATATAAAGAAACTTTGCTTCATTGTTTTTACTATTATTGTCTGCATTAAATTAAGATATTGTGAATAAAAATTAGTGTTAGGTTTAAAATTGTCTTGCTTTCCAAAAATGATTATGTCATCAATACAAAGAAAAATGTAATATTCAGAATTATTAATAAAACTATTTTCAAAATGTAAATATAAATTGGCAAGACAGTTGCTAGGAGGGCCACCTTGTGGCAAATAAGATCTGTAGATAATAGTTGCCATAATAATATGCATAGTTCTCTATAAGAACATTTAATTTTAATTAAATATAATGAATTTATATTTAATTAATAATATTTAATTTTAATTTATAAATTAAGGACTTTCACGTAAATAATTAACTGTTAGCTTACCCGTAAAACGGGAATTAATCGCAACTTTAACAAGCCAAAAATTATGTACTCGGCTGTTTTTTTCTTTCAATTATTGATTATGTAATAAACTCGTACGATATGTTTTCACCAATCAAAACACCTGTCCACGGAATTCATGTGAATTTTGGTACTTCCTATTTGTGTTTCATGTAAAAAGTTCGAGAATCTCTGGAAAATGCCCTATGCAGCTTGTATTAGTCATAGTGTAGGATTACAGGAACTAAGTAAGGGCATAAACCAAAAACTGAATATACGTGTAAATCTCTAATTTTTTAATATGCCATTTTCCAACTTATGTTCGATATCAAAACAGAACTTCAAATAATTACGACTGAAATAATTTTTTTTTTTAAATTTAAAATATATTTTCGCATAATATTGTTGCGCCGACAGGTTATTTAGCCTTATCTTAGCAAAATATTTTGACCAAGGTTTTGAAACACAAGGCATTTACGTACAACATAATAATGATTCTAATTTAAACTAAAAAACACCAGGTTTACGCAAAAAAATATATTTTTTTTATTAAAGTGGGGTAGTTTAGCTAGTTTTAATGTCGCAGAACAAAAGAACTGCAATACCATAATGTAACACTGTTATATGCTTACTATAATGTAGTTTGGCACATTATGGAAGTAAACAGTTTTATCTGCACAATACTTGTAGTCAAAATTCTTGTATTCGGAAGTCTTACAGCAATATCAGTTAAGGGCTGAATTCTCGATATATCATTTTCAGTATTCTAAATATATTCTCATAGCGATCTGAGAAAGTTTTGGTCGTGGTATTTTCCCCTCAAGAAAAAAATTAAGGAAAAGCTTCTAAGTTATATAAATTTTAAAACGAAAATTGGTCTTGAACTCAAGTTTGATTAAGTAATTATGAAAACTCAAAACATAATCAAGCAGAAATAATTTTGTTAATGAAATTGAAACTAATAACCATTTCACACTGAAGGAGTTGCTTGTGCTCAAGAATATTTTTAATGAATTCAATTTAAGAGTGAAAAAATGCTTAAAACGAAACCAAAACCTAAGTTCAGAAAACTTTAAGTATCTGAAATTTGTGTGTATGTGACGGTAAGCTTCCCAATGATTTAAGGCTAAAAAAATGCGAAAAAAAAATCTTTTTTCAAATTTGTAAGGTACTGTGTAGCCTTAAATGGTTTTATTCAATCAATTAAATAGGCGAAAAACCTATGATTATTCAACGTAACTATGTAGCATTATTTAAATATATCTCAGGCATTTCTCATTATTTTGAAAAATTAATTTCAATCTTTACTGAAAAATAAATACTTAAAATGTTCCGATACTTATGTACTATATCATTTCTTGCCCTTTTCTTTTATTTTTACCCACTACTGCTTTAAAGTTATATAAAAAATATTTAGATCATGATTTATTTTTTTGCACTTACATATTTGATAAATGTGGGTGAATTGCCGGATCTATTTCACAACTAATTTATTACAAATCTATGTTTTAGTAATAAATAAAATATAAGAATTTTGCTCGTATAGTTTTTTTAGAGTAAAAACCATTTCACAATCGCGTAAATTATTTTTGATTGTGTTTTTTGGCTCTAATTTTTGATTCCCTAATTCATTAATAGCTTGTTAGTTTTTGAAAAGCATACACATAAGAATATAACTGTGAACAAAATTGGTTTATAGTACATCATTAAATTTACATTTATATCTTTACTGAATTATTCGTATAGAATTCAATTATTTTCTTAAAGTTTCACATATTGAAACTACTTCAATCTTTCGGATATTAAAAGTTCTTCGTTTGAAATGTATTTAGATTTTGAAGGCTGTTCATAAGTTAGTTTACTTGAAAATAAATTGAACTAAGGATGAAACAAATAGAAAATTTCAGATAAAAGTAATTTCGATAGCAAATATAATATATAGAGACCCTATTCTCATTAAAAGTTCCCTTTATGTGATTTATTTTAAGCACAAATGATTAAAAAACGATATTCATTGAAAATAACCATACACGATTCTATGCAGCAATTAAAAAGAAAGTTTAATTTCAGTTCTGGTAAATTAAAATTCATACAATTTGTCGTAAACACTGAAAGGCAAAAACAATTTCATCGTTAAGGTATCTGAACACGTTGAAATGACCAAATTGGGTCAAAATATATATTTTTTATTTTTTTTTTATTTCATTGAATAGAGCTATCTAAAGAGCTATCTAAGCTACCGGAAGTATGTCTATAATCTACCAGATATGGGTATTTGAACTGTTCACAATCTAGCGTGGCGAGTCTGATAACTCAAAATATTATAAATGTATTTCTATTAAACCTTTTGAACCTGATATTTATATTATTTTCTAGGAATGTACCAAAATATTTCGTATTGTACTGATATTTTTGGAGTTATGGCCTTTTATTTAAATAGTGGTATCATTAAGAATGTCACATTTCGGATACTATTTACTCAATCATCTCTAAAATTTTTAAATTTTAATAAAATATTAAAATATTAGCAAATTTTCTATATAAATGCATCTAATTTGTTTTAGTAATACTTTTACTGCTATAAGTTTATTACTATTTTTCTCAAGATGCTTTGAATTTTTTCAAAAAAATATTGTTAAACTTTCACTTATAAGTAAGATATTTGTAAAATTTAAATAATATTTTAAAAATATTGTTACAATTAAATATTATTATTTATTGGTATAGATTCTTAAAAAAATATTTATAATGTTTTAGTATGCATTTTATTCGTCAGGTAGAAAATAGTGTACTTAAATTTTAAAAATCGTATTTAATGATTACACATTAGTTTAACTTTATTATGTGCTCATTAAAAATTATTATGCAATGCAAGCAACTATTATTTGTTCTCTTAGTATCTGAGGTTGTGTTAATGTTATTGTATCGATGTTTTTCGTACTATAATTTTCTAACGTTATGATTTTAAAAATAATTCCTTTTTTAAGAAACTCAATTATTTTTGAGACTTGTGTGACATTTGGGAGTATTTTTTACTTACATTTAAACATGATTCGTGAACATAAATAAGTTTTCAAATAATAATTTAATTATTTTAAATAATAACACTTGGCTCTAAAGCACAGATAAAATACATTTAATTACTTTTATGTAAATATTCTGAGGCTTCTGACGATAGAATCTTTGGTATTTAGACAGCATTAATTTTTAAGAAATATCTTTATTAAAAGTTCTGAAAATTGAGAAAAATTAAATAGTTGATCTTTAATGTATGCAAAACTTCTTTATGTGATTGAAAAGAGTTACTGTAATTTGAAATACAATGTTCTGAGTTCTTTCTCAACATAAATAGAAATAAAAAAGGATCTCTTTTTCAAATATAATATAAATAATATATTTATATAAATAATGTATGAATATGCTTTAGCTACAACATTATTATACATAGTGCCTTTCAAGATATCCTTGGCTAATTTCGAACAGAAGAAAGGCTGCTCAAATATTCTTATTTATTTCTCTCTCTCCCTCTAGATTTTTCTCTACAATTGTGATGTTCTGTCTTAATTTTCTTATACTGTTTTTTTTTTAAATTAATAAGAAACAAACATATTTAATATAAAAATATATTTTTTATTTATATTAAAATTTAATTGCATAATACCCATTTATAGGTTGAAAACATAGTTTGAAAAACAAACATTAACAAAAAAATTGACAATAAAATAATTTTTCTTAAGAAAAAGATGATAAGTTAAGATGGAAGAATATGCCTAGTGCACATGATAAAGAATTCCTGGACAAGCAGGGCACTGTAAAGCGAATCTTGATAATACGAATAAGACAGGCAAGTGGTTATGATGAATATTTTATTGACTAATCAGTGATAAGTATATTTTTTAAACAAATTTATTTAATATTAATGCCATGTGTTTAAACACTTTAAGGTTAAATTTCAGGTGCAGTACTTTTTCTAATTGTAGTTCAACGTGAAAATTAACTGGTTTTGAAACATTTGCCATGTTATATTGTAAGATATAATGGATAAAGATCAAAATGGAATTGCAAATTATTGAAATTGTACTGCTGTATCGAAGCAGATTCTTGAAAATCTCTAACAAGAGAAATCTTAATTGATTTCAATCCGAAAAGATTCGTAAACACTGAGCATATGGCAGAATCGATTTTTTCAACTTACTAAGGCAATGAGATTTCCCTCGCTTCACAATATTACATTTCTGACATATTATAAGAAATGTACACGATGAAACATCTAGAAAAAATATTGGAAATTAGTTTTAGGTGCTTATATACATTCTTTCTAACTAAATAGTATGGCGTATTGGCGAAACTCAATTACCTAAGATGAACAGAGAGAAAAGTTCACACACTGCCTGCCACTCTCTGACAAAATCCATTCCTAGATGAAATAGAATTCTAAAAAAAAGGGAAAGTCTTGACAGAAATTATTTCTTCGTAATAGGAAAAGATCTAAAATGTTTATTCATTCTTAATATTAAATTATTGCAACTCAAGAGAATGTAAAGAAAAAAGCGCAAATAGAATAATTCGAAATATTACACTGTGAAATTAACCAAATTGAAGAACAAGCATTTCATTGTAATTGCATGAAATAAATTATAATTCAAATATTAAGATTTGTAAAAATGGTGCGTTTTAATCTTCCAAGAAAAAAAAACAATTTTAAATTTTGCCAATCTATGATTTAATATACACTCACTTCCAAAAGTTAAGCACGAAAATGCAAAATGCAAAAAATTCTACAAATACTTATTTGATTGACACAAAATTTGGCAGTAAAGTAGCATATATATTTACACATAAAACAAAATCAATAATTATATATAGAAATGAAAACAACATTAAATTTTTGTAAGTTATCAGATAATGTCATACTGGAGACTTAAGCAGAATTATGTATAAAGTGAAAATAAGCAGCATAAAATGAAAAAAAGGACATTAATAGGGTATGTGATCCGCCCTCATTTGTATGCAAAATTTACACCTTCTGACCATGCTTTCAATTAGGTGGTCAACCACCGCAGAATTAAGCAATCATCATTCTTCTTGTAGAGCAGTTTCCAGCTTAATAAGAGTGGCTGGAGGTGGGAAACGTGAAGATACTGCACGGCCGAGAGCATCCCAAAGATTTTCAATGGGATTAAGGTCGGGCGAATATGCTGGCCACGCCACACGCGCAATCTCTTCTCTCTCCAGGTAGTCATTGACAATGTCAGCTCTATGGGGACGTGCGTTATCATCCATTAAAACAAAAGTAATACCAACTGCTGCAGCGTACAATCTCACACAGGATTCTAGGACTTCATCTCGATACCGGACAGCTGTCACAGAACCCCGTTTAAAGATGCGCAGGTCGGTGCGGTATCCTAATGAAATCTCTGCCCACACCATAATTCTTCCGCCTCGGAATGCGTAATGTTCGGTGATGTTTTGGGGCTGATTGCGTGTTCCTTGTTTACGCCATATCCTTATAAGCTTGTCGTCATGGGAAAAAGATCAAAAATGTTTATTCATTCTTAATATTAGATTATTGAAACTAAAGAAAAATTAAAAAAAAAACCCCAAAAATGAAATAATTCGAAGTATTACAGGGAAATTATTAACCAAATTGAAAAAAACTTTTCCCGGTAATTGTATGAAATAAATCATAATTCAAATCTTAAGATTTGTAAAAGTGGTGCATTTTAAATGTTTATCTTTTTCTTCAAAGAAAAAAAACAAGTTTAAATTTTGCCAATCTATGATTTAATATATTTACCACATTCTATTCTTTTTTAAATGCGCTTTTTGAACTATGTTTACATTTGATTATTAAATAAATGTTTACTTATATGACTTAGTAGGAAATTTAGTAAAACAGTTTTTCATTTGAATAAATAACCATCTAATTTACGAACTATGATTAAAAAATTAATCGAAAATAATAATTTTAAACACTTTTAATTAGAATATAAACATTTTATGCTCGTAATTTCCATGAATCATTTCTCCAAATATATATGTTTTAGTTATAAACTAACAAATACTGTACACAAAATCCAATTTATATTAAGATTCGATTTTTTATTGAACCAGTGCTTCTTAAACTTTCAATACTCGCGACCCAATATTCAATCATCCTTTTCATCACGCCCCCCTCCATACAATAACAATACATTAAATTCAATAATACTATACTTTGGCACTAAAGCTACAGTACGACTTTAACTTCTAATGGGCCAACGACGTATAAAAACGTCTCGCTCCACCAAAACATTAATCTTCTGGGTATATACGTCTTTCCAGAAAGATTTTTTATGTGCCCTGCTATCCATAAAATTATTCCAAAGGGGTTTTGGGAACACAATAATTTTTTCCAGTTTTTGAAAAAGGTTTACTTATTTAAAGAGGATTTTGTTATTTATTCCTTTTCTCCCCCCCCCCAAAAAAACCCCTTTTAAAAAATACGCGGGGTCTACGTGGAAAACCCTGGCATTGGGACCAAACCACGTAACTTTTAATCGGCAGTTTAGGAATTAATTATAAACTGTACAAAAAAAAATCATCAAGATAAGTGTCAATACAAGACCATGGAGTCCTTGGTAATTATCAAGCTTGTTCTTAACTAAGTATTGTTAACTTAATAAGAAAATACATTGTACTGTACAGATACTTTTATAAGTGTATTATATTAGTGTATAAATGTGTATTTTATATTTTATTATGTCAGAAAGTATTTTTTTTTGCTTTACTTTCAGTAAATTAATAATGTTTTTAATAATCTTTTTGTTTTCAACTATTCAAAATGCTCGCGCCCCCCTTTTTCGAGTTTTTTTACGCAACTCAAGGGGGCGCGCCCTGTTTTAAAACTCTGTATTAAAAAATATTAAAAGCTTTAGTGGAATTGTTCCTTTTTGAATGGTTATTTTACTTGGTTTGTGAACAAAAACGTTGTACAAATAAAATGCTCTTAAGAAAGGTATTTTGCAATATTAATTCATATATATTGATGTTTCGTTTAAAGGTATGTTTCTATAAATATTAATACACAAAATAAATGCAATTTAAACTGAAATTACACTTTTTAAAATCTTGTAATTATAGGAACTACATGAACATAATACAAAAAATATTTTTCTCAAAATTTATTTTTAATTATCTTATAAATAGAAATGTTATTCTTGATAAGGGCATGCAAGTAGGTTCGGAGACCAATTTTTCAAAAATTGATTTTCAGAATAATTTTATTGTTTTAAAGACCATAAATAGGCTTAACAAGTCATAATTATTAAATAAATAACATGTAACCCCCCTTTTGGAAAAAAAATTTTATTTGATGAAATTTGGAAACATTTTCGAAGAAAACCCCTTAAAATAAAAAAATTAAATAAATCTTAACTTCATTGTATATTGATCCTTTAAAAGTTAAAACCACAAGAAAAAGAATTTTAAGAAAAAAAATTTTTTCCCCTTTAAAATTTTGAGAAAATTTTATTTAAATTAGTGTAAACTAGAAAAATAGCTGTAAAAAGGGTTAAATGAAAAATGTCTTAAAACCGGGTTTTTTCCTTGAAGGGCCATAACATGTATGTTATAAATTTCATTGAATTTTATTCGAATGGTTTGGAGATATCCTCTTTTTCAAGCACAAATTATAGTAAAAATGTCATTCTACAAAAAACGCATCAAGAAATATTGTTATAATGTAGATAATGTAAATACTATAAAAACAACTACTTTAGTTTTATGTATTAGTCCTCCTTCCTCGATAATGTTATTTTTTTTCCTAATGACCCAAACAACTAACATCTAAAAAGCACTTTTTTAACCTAGAGGATTTTTTTTTACTGAGAATTAAAACTGAAATACTCTTACTGAAATATTAGAAGTTTCTCTTATAATATTTATTGAGACATTTTCCGCTTTACATTTGTAAAGGATGTTAGTCTAGGGAAATTATTCTTCACTCAATTTTCTGAATTTCAAATTCGCTCTTCATACTAACAACTAATTCGAAACCTTTACGAATTACTAAATAACGGTAACTGAAGCTTAGCGGTGTCCTATTATGAATTCGAGTGTGGCCACTGTACAATAAATGAGTTGTACAGTAATTCATGCTCAATTTTCATCGAACAACTTTCACGTGAATTGGATTGTAAAGATACGAATTGCAGAGGGGCATTTGCAATTCCTTCTGATAGAATATTCAAGTAAAGGTAATTCTACCCGTAATGAAATTTTCTCCATTTTATTACGCTGAATGTGTGTCCAAATGCTAGGCTCAGGAAGTCAGCACTGTAGCTCAAAGGTTATTTGTGAATTAAACAGTAATTCGTCCAGATATTCCTTATCTATAAATATGATGATTAAGTAGTTTAGACAGAAAATTTCTGTATCTAAATTTGTATTGTGTTTCAGAACGATATTTTATTTAAAAATTAATTTCATTCAGTTTGTTTGTGTTATAAGTATTTAAATATGGTAAAATGGTAAATAATAGAATCTAAGTATATGTTATGCAGAGCACAATTAAATTTTCAGTTGTATTAGAATAAATAACAATATTCTTGGAAAAGCTTGATGTAATTAAACACTCTTTATAAATAAGTTATAGTAAATTCATTTAGAAGTCAATTCGGTTGAGTTTTAATACTATTATGAATTTCGCAAGAGTTAAATAGTCGTATATGTATTTTTAAATACATTTAGTAGAGATACTAGAAATATTACGATAATATACTAGATGTTTAATGAAGTAATTAATTTAAAAATATTTTTTCCAACTATATAAATTTTTAAAATATATTTTCCAAATGAATGCCTTTATGCATTTTAAAACATGGAGAACAATTCTGTCTCTCTTAAAGAAATTAATTACAATAAAGAGAAAGAAAAACTGGTTCAAAATGATTTCTATTTCAAATTGTTATATGAATAATGAACAGACATGTTGCAATTTTAAAGTAATTATTCACCATTTTTAGGCAAAACATTTCTGCATATGATATTCTTTCTCTAAAATTTTAAGAATGTATAATATGTTATTATAGTTAATTGCACGAAGTATTGAATTTAGGAGAGGAAATGTAAAAATAATATTACATTTAAAAATGTTACGTTTATCATATTTCATTAATTATTCTGACTTTATGCGATAATCAATATTTTTAAAACAGTTTGTATTTAGTTAATGTTTTTTAAATGAACTTGAAATAACTGTCTGGTAACATAATTAGTGCATATTTCTTAAAAAATGTTGATACAAATCTTTTTTTCCATCAGTACTACAGAAATTATATAGATTAAAATTATATATGATAATACATACACTCTATAACAAAAGAAAAAAACGACGCATGAAAATTAAGTTGCCTGACAGAGAAAAAAATTGGTGGGCAGAAATATAATGCACAGGAAAGTATATGATTAAAATTTCAGAATAATCGAATGATGTATTTCAGAGTTACATTGTTACAAAGTAACGAGCTCAATAAGGTATTGAACCACATTTAGTCTGGATGCAAGCCGCCACACTCCTTGGCATAGAGTGATGAAGCACCCTGGTGGTTTCCTACAGTTTTTTTTTGCTCCAATTGTCGGGCCAGGTAATCACCATTCCTTGGTAGATGCAGTCGCCTTCCCATAACACTCCAGACATGTTCGATTGGAGAGAGGCCTGGCGATTTGATTAGCCAAAGAAGTTTTTGACAAACTGTACGGCAGTTCATAGCAGCACGTGTCGTATGTGGTCTGGTACTACCTTGCTTAAAAATAAGGCCAAGGTACTTCAAAAGAAACAGTTGCAAAACAGTTTTCAGAATGTCGTCGACGTTCCGCTGTTCTGTAACCAAAGGAATGGTGAAACAAAGGATACCCCAGCCCATAACTCTTGGTTGAGGGCCTGTGTGGCGTGCAATTGTGAAACCAGGATCGGTGCTCTGCCCTGCGCGTCTCTACACAGGTTGTGGGCATAGTTGGAAGCGGGATTCGTCACTAAACACTATACGTCCCCAGTCAGCAGGATTCCAACCTGATCGAGCCAAGCCCTACTGTAATCTGGCTCGACAGAGGGCACGCGTGAGTAGCAGGTGGCGTGGTGGTCGGTACGAGCGTAAATTTCGCTCTATCTTCACTCGTGTGCGGGTCACACGTCTGATGGTTGATAACGATGAATGAGGCGCTGTGACAACTGATCTGACAATCAATGTGTCATCCTGATCTGATGCGGCCCTAGGTCGACCGCTCCCATCACGACGCTGAAACTGCTCTTGTCCTTCCTCCCCATTCTTGGCAGTATATTTTAATGGCTGCATCGCTTCGACCATATGACGAGTGATTTTCCGGATTTGACCAACCTGCCTCTTTCAATCCATTGATTCAACCTCCTTCAAACTCTAACAGCTGCTCGTAATGAGCTCGATTCCTGCGGCGAGTCATTTTTTCCGTTCAATTCACATAGAGTATCAGAGCTTTCTTCAGCAATGAGCTTGCTGACATAGAAACTGGCTTACCGTCATTCTGTAAAACCACTTCCAATTAATCTCGCATTAAAATGAATTCAGAATTCCTGTTTTCGGAAGTCTAACTGCAGTATCAACTGAGGGCGTTTTTAGATTTATCATTTTCAAAAGAATATTAAAAAGTAATTTAAATAATTTCTAAAAGGAAATTATTTAAATTAAATTTATCTTCTAATTATATATACATGTAAAGTTAAAAGTAAAATAAAAACAAACTGAAATAGACAAAATGTAATTTGAAAAAAAAAAATCGATCATAATACAGCCCTCTAATTAATGCCCAACTTTCATTAGAATGTAAAATATGTTCTTTTGCAAAATTAAAGATAATATTTTATCGAAATACTTAATACACAGTATCAACGAAGGGATATTTTTAGATATATCACATTTTCGCTAGTATTTCATCCCTTCGAAATATTTTTTCTCGTAGAAAAATGAGAACGTTTTGGTAATGGCATTTTCTGAACTGGAAAAAAAAAATTGATGATTGAACTTTTAAGTTATACAAACTATTTTTAAAACAAAAATTGGCTTTGAAATCAGTTTGAATTAAGTCATTATTAGAACAGAAAAACTCAAAACGTTATCAAATAGAAATGATTTTAGTACTGATAATTTAAATTAATAACCAATTCACATTGAAAGAGCTGATTGTACTCACAAATTATTTTTAATTAATTCAATTTAAGAGTGAAAATAATGTTTTAAAATGTAACCGACAACCCGCCTTAAGCTCATAAAACTTCAAATATCTGAAAAACTAGTTTGTTATCAAATATCTGAAATTTGGTGGTAAGCTGCGCAAATGATATAGGCCACAAGAAAATGCAAAAAAAAAAAAAAAAATGTTGTATTTGAGAATTGTAGGTACTGTGTAATTTTAAATGATTTAAGCTCCAGTAATACAATTTTTCTAAGCACACAGATCGCTAAGAATTTTGGGTAATCTCAACAGCAAAATTGTGACAAACACACATTGTTCATAGTAGTGCAGCGTTTCTCAAACTGTGGGGAGCGCTCCTCTTGGGGGCGTGACAACTCTGCAAGGTGGGCACGAGCATATTGAAAAGTCGAAAACAAAAGATTATTTAATAAAATTATTAATTTACTGAAAGTAAGCAAACAAAATACATTCTGACATAAAAAATAAAATACACATTTACACTGATATATAACACTTATAAATATATCAGTGCTACACAATGCATTTTATAGTTAATTTAACAATACTAAGTTACAAACAAGTTTATTACTTACCAGTGACCCCATGGGCTTGTCATATATATAATCTAAAACAAAAATTAACACTTATCTTGATAATTTTTGTATGGTTTATAATTAAACCTTGACTTAAACCGATCAAAAGTTTCACACGATTCGCTTCCCAATGCCAGCGGTTTTCCACGTAGGTACGCGTATGCTATGAATTGGGGGGGGGGAGGAATAAAGAAGTAAAAATAATCTGGAATAAGTAAATCCTTCGCAAATATTGTCTATGTCCTTTTATTGCACTCCAAAATCTTTGGAATAATTTTACGGATAACAGTGCACAGAAAAAATCCTACTTCGAAAAGACGTATATATACGTCTTAAGAAATAAACACTTTGTCTTATCGAGAGGTTTATATACACGAGGGGAGTACTTAAGAGGTTAAAATCGTATCTAGTTTTAGCGTCAAAGAATAGTATTATTGAATTCAGTACATTGTTATTGTATGAGGTGTGGCGATAAAAATTATGATTGGGTCGTGAATATTGCAACTTTGAGAAGCACTGTAGTAGGGCATGTTTACTCAATAAGGATTTGTCTTAACCTCAGAAAAATTTGTTTCAATAATTGAATATTACAATCATGGACAAAAAAATTAGCGCACTAAGAAGAAGTCGTCAAAATGAAAAGAAATTTTACATACGTAATGATTACTTTGATATAAGTAAATGATTAGAAAATCAAAGAAAAGGGATGATTTATTTCAGAGAAAAAGGCTAAAAAACGTTGGATTTAATACCCTCTCTAACGCTAATTCACGATGCCTTACGATCGGGCATTGAGTCATAAAAATTCTGTATGATGTCTTGAGACATTTCATTCCAAATTTGCTGTAACCTTGCATCTATTCGTTCAAACTCGTGCGATGCCCAACTCGCCATCCCAAATGATCCCAGATGGCCTCGATTGGAGACAAATCTGGGGATAGGGCAGGCAGAGGAAGGGTATTAATAGTGCGGAGACAGTCTTGTGACACCCTTGCTGTGTGGGGCCGAGAATTGTCTTGTTAATGAATGACTCCTGGAAGCCGTTGCATGAGTGGCAGCACATGTTGTTGCAGGATGTCATGGACATACCACTGGTTGTCATGGTGTCACGGACAATAATAAAGGGGGCCGTGTATTGTAGGCAATGGCACCCCATAATATCTCACCAGCGGTGGGAACGGTGTGTCGCTGTGAATCAGAGGCAAGATTGTGAGGCGTTCACCACGGAGTCTCCATACATGAACAAGAATGTCATCATTGCTGATATTGACTCTGAATTCGTCGCTAAAGTCGACCTTGTTCCGTTTCGCTGCAGTCCAGTTTCCTCGAGTGCGGCACCACTCCAAACGAAGGCGTTGATGGGTGGGCGTCAAGAGCAGCACACGTAATGGGTGCCGCGTTCCTAAATGTCTTTCATCCAGGCACATTCGTAGGGTTCGAGGAGACACAGGGTCCCCTTGTGAAGGTGCTACATGTGCCAGGATAGCGGCCGATGAAGCTGTTGGCTGTACGCATGCATTTCTTACGATGTGATGGTCTTCTCGATGACTGGTCTGTCGAAGGCGTCCTGAGCCTGGTTTTGTGTAAATGACATCTCTCGTATTCACTGGTCCCAACACCTCCTCACAACAAAATCAGAGCGGCCAATTTGATGCGCTACTCGCCTACCTGGCCCCCAGCTTCCATCATGTCGATGATTCACCCCTCTTAAATTATGACAACTGCTCATATTGTCTTCGAAAATGGCGTAATAGCATGCCTACCTCAGTTCTTCCTTTGTAACAATTCAGAACACTCAAACAAGCTTTGGTTTCCAGTTTTATACTCCACGGAGAACGACATTAAACGCCCTCTACTGGCTATACGTTATGCGCAATCATGCTGCATTTCTAATCATTTGCATATCTCTCCGACATATACCTTCATGCCAAGTTTCGTTACAATCCCACAATTATTTCTTGGTGTGCTAATTTTTTCCACCAGTGTATATATTTTATATATTTGAGGAAATTAAATATATGGATAGTCTAACTAAACCTTACTCAGACTAATAATTATATTTTATAATGTCTTGCATGCGTGAGTGAAGGGCATTTTGGAGTATTTGAATGAAGGTAGTTTCATCAAGGTAGATTAAGTACTCTTTTTATTTTAGGTAGACAGTAAACAGACACAGCACATCACGTGAATCAGAATGACTACATAAAGAATATTACACAAAAACACACACACGTACATCTAGAAGACAGAGAGCAGAAAAGACATCTTAATAACCATATCACACACCAGGTGGCGTTAGCATTTCTGTTACAGTCATGAGGCATGGATTGTTGCAAATTATGATATCTATAAATCTTATAAAATCTTTTAGTAGACTTCTTATGACATGAATTGATTCAGGCAAATGCTTTCTGATTCTCTTCTTGTAAAATTGTTCTAACTTAAGTAACGTTTCTGTGAAATTCTGCAATTTCTCTCTCTTCTATCTCGTCTCTTTCTTACTTATTATACTTCTACTTAAAAGCTGAGGTTCATTTGTAAATATTACCCTTACTTACAAGCAACGCAGTAGAGCAGTCCCGGAGGTTATTCAATTTAAATGCAGGGGAAATTCGTTCATATTAGAATACTTGAGTACGAAATTGAAACCTTTGATCTATGGAGCTACATTCTGATCTACACAATCTAGCAATATTTAGCTTTCTTTTCCGCATAATGTGGTGCTTTTCAAAGTTTCAATATTCACGACCCAATATTCAATCATAATTTTATTCGCGCCCCTCCCATACAATAACAATGTATTGAATTCAATAATACTGTATTTTGACGCTAAGACTACGATACGACTTTAACCTTTTAAGTGCCACCAGCGTATATAAACGTCTTGTTCAGCCAAAGCATCGATTTCCCCTGACGTAATAATACATCTTTCTGAAGTACGATCTTTCCTGGGAACTGTTACTCATAAAGTTTTGCAATAAATACAATAATAGGACCTTGACAATGTTTGCGAAGGATTTACTTATCTTAGATTATTTACACTCGCTTACGTAGAAAACGGTTGGCATTGGGAAGCTAATAGAGTAACTTTTATTTGGCAGTGAAGGGATTTATTATAAACAGTACAGATTATCAAGATAAGTGTTACTTTTTGTATATAATTTTATGTATGACAATCCCATAGGGTCACTGGTAATTATTAAACTTGTTCTTAACCCGCGATCACTCGCGCGGGGTGTTCTGTACACCCCAGCAACAAGAAAATCCTCCCAGGATTCTAAAAAGAATGTACAGAACCACGATTTTTTCTGTAGCTGCACATTTTAGGTCATTGAACCTTCAGGCCTGATGTAATCCCTCTTTCTCGAACAATTGGAATTTAATGACCTTCAAACGTTTATCTGGGAAGGCTGAGAATTCCAGCGAGAAGTTGAGCATTTGTATACAGTCTGCTCTTAATGCTTGGAAAATGATTAAAATATTATTTTTCTACTTTCTGCTATCATTATCTCATTAATTAAAAAGTATATTTATTACTGGTATATACGTTTTATATATACTGGTTTATGAAAAAATATAAAATTATGTGTTTTAAAATGAAAATTTTGTATGTTTAGATTAAATTAATGTTAGTCTCATTTGTATGCAATACATTTAATAATTTTATTTGTATAATACAAAAAACATCTTGTACTTTATAAATATGTACCATAATGACTTAATTTTATTTTCATAATTAAATACGCGTGTTAAAAGTTTGGGGTGTTCTTTACACCCCGCAGTAATGCGTAGAAAAAACGGGACGAGTGACCGCGGGTTAACTTAGTATTGTTAGTTAATTATAAAATACATTGGGTAGCACTGATACTTTTATTAATATATTAGTATAAATGGTATTTTATTTTTATTATCAGAATGTATTTTGTTTGTTTACTTTCAGTAAATTAATTTTTTAAAATAATCTTCTGTTTTCAATATGCTCGAGTCCCCCTTGTAGGGTTGTCACGTACCCAAGGGGGGAAGCACCGCAAAATTTGAGAAACGCTGGCATAATGAACTCCAACTCAACAGCCCATAAGACCCAGGGCCTACTGCGCCTATCCCAGTATACGTGACCATTGGGCGCAGATATGCATGAGCAGATGTCCCGATCCGGTGGCCAGTCTGAAGTGAGACTCCCAGTGTTTAAATCCCCAAGCAAGCTTGATGCTCAATTATCGACCCAGTACAGTAGGGATGAAATCTAAGTCGACCTTGCTCAGTCTGGGAATAGAACTCGGACCTATGATGTGGTAGCGCTATACGGTACCGCTCACCCACTGGGCCTCTTTCAGCATAATGAATAAAACTATATCTTGAGCTTGTCTATAGTGACGATTTGTTGTCTTTGAAACTTGTTTAGAATTTCATGAGTCAGTGTCTGGCAAGTTCCATTTTTTAAGTGAGATGTATTTTAATTTTGGTTAAAATCTAGACCAGCGTAATGTGTTCTTCCAGAGGCACATATTCAAATTTTACTCAAAAATTCATAAATGCACTGACTAAAAATATATACTTTCTTTTTATTCAATTTATAAAACAGTTTCTACAATTTTTCCCTCTAAAATTACATGTTCTTTTGAAAACCTGTTCTCTCTCGAATATTTTACTGACTTCAATTTATACTTCAATATAATCAAAAACTTTCACATAGTATTCATACATATTTAATTTTAATATATGCTCATATATTGTGTACATTAAGAATCTGAGAACATGTTATAAGAATGTAAATTTGTTTAAAATTTGCCTTTATAATAACTCAACCGAGTCTTCTACAAATGATAAAAAATTATATATAAATGTGTAATAAATAATACTGCAAACTCATAGCTTTCTACTTACTAAACAGTACAAGCTGGTAATTTTGACTCCCCCAATTAGAAGGAAGATGATATGTCTAGTGCTCTAATTAGCATATGATTGCTTCTTTAAACCTCATCCTGAAAAGAGATTCATGAAGAATACCTCTGAGAAGCATTATCACGTCCACAAAATCAAAATAATGTAATCTGTACTGGATAGTCAGAAGTATACAAGTAGAAAATTGGATGTTGCATATGTTTATGCAAATCTTATCATTTGCATGAAAAATTTCGGAAGAAATTTGTCATGCTGTCAAACAAGTCTATTAAAGGGGACAGATTTTCGGGAAGTAAACACGGTGTTTATCACTTATGCCAAATTTCCAAGTTTAGGACTGCAAATTATATCTTACAAGGAGGGGGAACTAAAAATTTTTTGGGACAGATTTGGGTGTAATAGTAGTCCCTTTTTTAAGGGTGTTTCCCCTAATGTAATTCCTTCAATCCCCAGTAAACGGAGAAATCAGCCTTCGAAATTCATGCTTAGCTTTTATAAAATTAAATTTTAATTTTCCCCAACGAGTTCGTAGCTTGTTTGGGAAATCGTCCTTTTTATGTGGGGGCTAGGTTTGATTACGCATTCAATTTATTTTTTTTCAACATTTAATTTTTTTTAATTAAATAAATTTATTTATGAAAGATTTTTGAATATTAAATGATATTTTTTTAATTATTTTGTATTTTATAAAAAAAAATTTTGATTATATAAATAATTATATTAAATTTCAGAAAATATTTTTGTTAATAAATAATATTTATAATAAAATATATAATAAATATTAAATATTTTTACAAAAAAAAATTTGTTGCAAATAGTTTTTTAATGTGAAATACAATATATTATAAATAAAATATATATAATATAAAATCAGTTACAAAATATATATTATTATTAAATTAATTATTTTAAATTAATATAATAAAAATATGTCTTTTATATGTTATTAAATTAATTATTTTACAATTTTAAAAATATTTAATAAGTCCTTTCAAATAAATTTATTTAATTTCAAAAGTTTATTTAAATAATTTTAATAAATTTGTTTAAATAATTTTAATAAATTTATTTAAATAATTTCTATGACAAATTAATAAAAATTCAGTAATAAATCATAATTTCAGTAATAAATCAAAATTTTTTAATAATAACAATAATTTTAATAATAAATTAATAATTTTAATTATAAATTAAATTCTAATTAAAAAATTAATAATTTTAATTATAAATTAATAATTCTAATTATAAATTAATAATTTAATTTTAAATTAATAAATTTAATTTTAAATTAATAAATTTAATTATAAATTAATAATTTTAATTGTGAATTAATAATTTTAATTTTAAATTAAAAATTTTTAATTATAAATTAATAACTTTAATAAAAAATTAATAATATTTCTATTAATACTAATGCTTAATAATAATTAATTAATAATAATAAATATTGATTGATTAATTATAATAAATATTAATTAATTAATGAGTATAAATTGTGATTAATTAATTAATTTTAATAAATAATAATTAATTTACCTATTTTAATTATTAATAATTTTCCTTAATAATTATTTTAAATATTTTTATTTAATAACTTTTTTTAATTTTTTTAATTAATAAAAATTTTTAAATATTTTAATTAATAATAATTTAAATATTTAAATTAATAATAATTTTTAATAATTTTACTAGTAAAAATTTAAATTATATATTTAAAAAAATTTTTTATTTTGTAAAATTCAAGATAATTACAAAAAATATCATTTAATATTTAATAAACCTTTCATAAATAAATTAATTTAATTTAAAAAAATAATTAAATTAATTGAAGGAAAAAAAATTGATCGAGTGGAATCGAACCCTAGCCTCCAGCATAGAAAGCAGACGATTTACCAATCAAGCTACGAACTCGTTGCGGAAAATTAAAATTTAATTGTATAAAAGCTAAGCATGAATTTCGAAGGCTGATTTCTCCGAATTGACTGGCCATTCGACGGAATTACATTGAGGGGTTAACACGCTAAAAGAGTACTACTATTACACCAAGTCTCGATGCCAAATGAATTTCCTTAGTCGTGCCCTCCCCTTGTTAGATAAAAGAAAAATGAATTGTAGCGTGATGCGTTTGAAAACTTAGCATTGCTTATCATTGCCACTCGCGGCAAAATATGTTAAATATGGAGGTGAACTTTTTAAGTAAAAACGAGAAGTCTAAAAGAATGATGTGATAGATATTAAATATATGATATCATTGTTCCTTGAAGTAAGAAAATATATGTTAATATAAAAGTCAGCAGTAAAAAAAAATATGTTATGTGGGACAGTATATTAAGGAAATAAAATGATAAAAAAATGTAATAAATTGTATGTACTATTTTAAGTTACGTGATTAATCTTTATTAGGGATAAAAAAATGTATCAAGTTTATGTACCAGTGAAAAATGTAATGCCGTTTTTAATTTTTCTAATTATTTTTAATATTTTTCACTCGTTTACTTCGAATGATTAATAATGTAAATGTACTAAAATTTAATTAAAATTATGCTTTTCTCGGACATTTTAAACTAAAAATGTAATGTTGCGATGAAATTTATTAATTAGTATTAAAAAATTTTGGTTTGTTCAGCTCAAAACACTTAAGCATTTATTTTTTCTTTTTTGCTACTCATCGATTTTAACAGTAATACTTAAAATTCAAAAAAAAAAAAGTCCCTATAGAGCATAGAATGCAAATGAAACAATATTATTTGTAATATTTAAATAAACGTCGAAAGAAACTTTCTTCAAATATAAGTGAAATGCAACAGAGCAATTACAGAGAATATTCAATAAATATGCGATAAATATTTCTAGGAATCTAAGACTATACTTTTTTTTTCTCGCATTTGGATATACTCGTGTCTCTTCAAATATAACACTGATACACAGGTTAAGGCGCAGACACACTTGACACGCAATGTTCAAGAGTTCTTCTATACCCATCAGATTGAATTGCTTCCTTTGCCTGCTTGTTCTCCCGATCTATCGCCAATCGAAAACGTGGTGTCCATGCTTACACAAAAACTGGCCCGGGATACACCAAACGTTGTTATACAGAGGCCTGTGGTAGCGGTTAGAGCCAACAATGGTAGTTACACTTACTGATTTTGTCAACATCCACACGTCACAAGAGTCTGTAATTTTAATTTTTTGATCTTTGTACAACATGTTATCTATCAAATATATCCCGCTGTGATATATTTGATCTTTTTGGTGTTGCATTCTGTGTTACCAACAGTGTATAAAAGAATAGTACACAAAAACAAAACAAATACTAATATTTATAATTGAAACGAACCATTCTAGGCTGATGTTTGTGTGACGGGCTCATCGCGTTTGCTACTGAAATCCCCTTTTGGGTTCTTTGGAGCCGAAAAAGGCAAATTCTTTCCAACCATATCCAGAAGTGAAACGTGAACATGTGAATTAGAAACCTTTTAAATAGCAGAAGTTTAACGTAAGCGAATGACCTATTGGAAAGTGATTATGCTAGTCTGGTTTAAGTGCGTGAACTGAAGGAAGAGAAGAAAGCCGTCGTTGAGTGTGAAGCTATCCGTGACAGAACAATCAATTCAAGGTGGATCCAATTCCACGTGAGATAATTTAAAGATATTGAGGATCCGAGAGGATTGCGATTTAACAAGAGATTAAGGTAGGAGCATTCTAGTATCTATTAGTAACTGTGTTTGATATAAACGGAGTTAGGAATAGACGCGAAAGTTAAATATAGTGGTTAAGATCAAGCTTATTTGGTTATACGTATTGTGTGTTTTCTCACCTCAGATCCTCTAAGTTATAATATAAATATTATCATTTTGGTGGTGTTTAAGTTAAAATCTTAATAAAGACATTTTAAGATCATGCCAACGCCTGGTTCTTCATTCAATCCCACACCTCTAGATCACGGAATTAACTTAGGAGTGAGGTATCACCCACGGGGGAATACTTCACATTAGTTCAAAACTATCTTAAAATTTCATTGGCGTAATTTGTCATGATCGCGGCTGAAGGCATGCGTTTTTTTTTTTTTTTCTATATTTTTACCTGATGAAGGTTTCTTTGTCTGTTTTCCATACAAATTTTTATAAATTTGACTATTAGGTTTTAGAATATTCCCTAAATTCTTCGAAAATTTAAAGTGTGTGACTGAACACATAACTTTTAATCATTTTAATGGTTTCATTTCATTTGGAATAATTTAATTTAAATAATAATACTTGTTATCTCAAGAGATATTCTGAATCCCTGTGGAGTCTTTCCATTTACTATAATTTTGTTTTCTTCAAAAATGTCCTTAGTAAATACAGTTTAGAAATTCAGCATTGAAACTTTCGCTTAGGCAAACTTTTCTTAGGTTTCCCAGTCTGGTTTTTTATGTTTATAGCGAACAAGTATGCAACACAAACACATAATGGTATTTTAAGAATATTTTTTTATAGAACTACGACAAGACGAAGTTTTTCACTTATCAGACATATTTTAAAACCATTCCCACCCCCCTTTAATAGTTATTATTTCAAAATAAGATAAGTCATGTTTAATACCAAGAATTTCATCAAATCGTTTCACTTTTTTTGTTATCTCTTTAGAAATCAAAACTGAAGAACTTCTGTTCGGAATCTTCATTTTGATTATTTTTTATGTTTATTTCCTTTCCTTTTTATTTCTTACTTCTCTGTGACCGCAAGCAAAAACAACTAATAAATCAATTAACGTATTAATACAAGGGAAATTCAAAAAAAATTGTTAATCTAAGAAGGAATGTTTCTGTTTTTTTTCCCCTTATTCCTTAAAAAAAAGAAATGTTAAATATTTTACGTATTCTTAATCTTCTTCTAACATACTTTTTTCATGACATCATCATGAAGCAAATACACTGATTTTTTTAAATAAAACCAGCAAAGGAAGAAAAAGAGAGATAATTTAACAGAAAAGAAAAATTCACTTTGAATCAATGGAAGAGCGTCATTTACTTTTTGTATCTTGTTAGGGATCAGACAAATGGTGGTGAAAATGATCTGTTCTGTGTTATTTATCTTACTTACATTCAAGAAAGTATGAAAAATATGCAATAAAAGAATAAATAAGGGTTTAATTTGGGTTAAAAACAACTTATTGGTATATGCATTTTGCAATGAGTAAGTGAAATAATTCCGTATGATTAAACAATTCAATTTGTATATATTCAATAACACAAATGATCAAATATATATTCTGCAAATCTTCTCAAGTAAAAATTCATAAGTTTTCCTCTAAAGCTAAAGTAGAAAAATTTGCAGATTTTAATTAAATTTACTTCGAGAATTCTGGATATCTCTTGTCGAAACAGAAAAAAAACAGTTATATATCAGATAAAAAAGAATCACTGAAAAAAATATATGAAGTACTTTAGACCCACAAAAAATAGAAGCTGGAATTGAATCATTCCTTTCTATGTAATAATTTAATATTTATTTTAAAATTCTAATCGTATACTTTTTCTTTAAATCTTAATTCCGAATATTTGGTTTCGAATTATGAAGCCAATATTTCGACAGATTTCTAAGTGATTTCTTGTTTAGGGAGTATACCTTAAATTTTCGACAGGTTTATTGATGATTCCTAATAAAAAAATACCTTAATTGCTTGCATGTGCCGAACTGTGATTTTTAAAATTCTCCTTAAAATAGTTATTTAATTTCTAAAGTATTTAATATTTCCCTTCACTTAAACATGTGCCTATATTTTTCTCAATTTAAAGGTAAAAAAAGCGATGCTTATCTGTCTTGAATTGTGAAATTCTTGAATGGAGGATATACTGAACTTTGTTCAAATAACTTAAGTAAAATTGACACTCTATATCCTATGTTTAAATTGCGTAATAAATGTTTTGGTTCCTACTAGATCTTACTTTTGTCACAACTACACGCAAAAATGATGAATATATATATAGTATTGTAGAACAAGAATAGGTTTAATTTAGTATTAAATACCTTACCTAATACTGGAGGCTCAAACTGTGAAATATATAACAAAGAAATATTAAAATCAATTTTGATAAGAACAAGTCAATGGAGTAAATTGCAAAACAATTATGTGTTCGATTATGTTTCCTGCTTCAATGTTTTAGATGAAATAGTTTAAATTTTTTTTACATATTCCTAATTTTCCCCATACATCAGAAAATTTGTAGAAAATGGAAAAAGAATGTTTTTTTAGATCAAAATAATTTAGAAAAAAATTAAAATTTGGGATATAACCTAGATATTACTAAAGCTAATCCCAATGCTGTATATATATATAGTAATATAAAATAACAGTGAAGAAGTACTAGAACCTACAGTGCTAAAGCAGGAAGAAATTGGAATTCACCAGACATAACAAATGTAGATACAAAAAAGTTTGTGGACTAAACTGGAGACCTATTATGATTTCTAAAGCTGTCGCTGAATTAGGCCAGCGAATTAGGGTTATCAATGCTTTACGGATCCTACCTTCCCCGTTCAGCAGAAACTTTCGACATAATAGGAAAAAAAAACAAACACCTTGTTGAAAAGTTAAGCCTAATAAAACACGCGGAAGAAAAACCAGATAATATATTAAAATGAAACTAAGAAAATAGAACAATAATGAATGTCACAAGGAGAGGAATAAAAAATAAATAAATAAATAAAATAAAAAATAAAAAACTTACGTGTAAAATAACTACTGGAAATCGAAAATTCAACCTTTCATAATAAGTTCCCTACTCGAAATGACGTAAAAAATTGGAAAGACTATTCGAGGGGAATATATATATATATATATATATTATATTATATATATATATATATATATATATATACATGTATGTTTCATATTTTGTCATAGTTGGTTTGTCGCTGGCCTTCTGTACCTAAGATTGTGGGTTAGAACACGGTCCAAGTCGGTGGATTTTTATAGATGCAGAAAATCGACAGTGGTCATGTCGTATGAGTAGGCAGCATGAAAAAAAAATCCCTTGAGTGTCCGTTTGGCTTGGATGTTCTAGGCAAAATTAAATTCCTAAGTACAATTTTCACATTGGTAGAGTTCAGGTGCCTTCCTCTAGGGAAGAAACTTGACTTTTCAAAATTACTTGTATCAACTGGTATCGCCTATATGGTGCCGTACTAAAAAGTGATACCAGCTCTTGGGAAATGTACTAGGTCTGCAAAGGTAGAAATACCAATACGCAGCCCCATTAGAAAAAAAATCCCATCATATTTTGATCCTGTAATCTACCTGATAGATCAGAAAACAAGATTATATCATAACAAGCTACTTTTTTCAATCCTGAATGGACTTATTTAGTCACTTTTGGAGCCATAACAAGTATTTTTCTCTATTAATCTGTGATACAAAAGGTATTTAGAAATAGACAATGGTTCTTCCCATTTATGGGATATCTGTGCTCAAGAAACATCATGAAACTCATCGAAATTTCAAAACATCTCGAAGAAAGCACACTACTTATCCCAAGTTTATTTATTCTATTTTTTTTTTTATTCAACACGTTCTTTGATTTTCAGCAGTAAAAAAAATATTTTTAAAAAATGTGTGAACTCAACGTCTTAGCTTATTTTATCAAGCTCTTGAACAGTGATAGAAAGTTCCTACCACCATTAGTTGAGAAAGTGTTAGGTTGGATGAAAGGATAGCAAGAACTGACGTCGTTAATGATTAGGTATGGCATGGTAGTTACCTCCTTAATTGTACTAAATTAAGCGAAGAAAATGCATTTTTGAAGGAAATATGTAGTCAGCACTTACATGAAAAATTTTCTTTCTTGTATTCCCCTCATCTCTAGTATACGATTGTACTCAATTCTATAAAACATTTCTTAGCTATTGCTGAGATTAATCCTAAATGTTAGATACATTTATCTACTTTTTAAAATTATTTTTTCCCGTGCTTTTAAATTAGTCCTTACCATTGATAAGATTTTATATAAAAAAATAATAATAAAATCCGTGAATGAAAAGATTATCAAAAAGTATTAGAGAACAGTATAATTTTTAGCATACTTTTGTCAAATTCTAGAGTTATGTTATAATGAATATTACGAAAATAATGATTATGATTTACCAAAGATATAGAATCAAATTATGTGAAATTACTCCATAGGATTTCCAGAAATAACTTTTTAAATAAATATAAGCATTCATAAAATTGTTTGAAGTATAAATATGATTTAAAAATATTTTAATATTTGCATATAAATTAGAAAAAATTCCACTATATTTATATAATTATGTTGGTATGCATAATAATTGTTACTTCGTTGATATACATATAATATCCAGCTAATGCTTGCTGAGTGTAGTAAAAATAATGTTTACTTTATTGTATTATCCTCTGTGTATAAATATTGAACTATATTTACAAGCAATAAATTCCTCAAAATTAAAAAAAAATCTCTTTATTCTTTATTGAATCTTTTGTTCTCAGGTTTAGCTCATGGATAACATTTAAATGCTAATTTAATTTCATAACGTAATTAAGGATAAAAACAAAAATTGTATTAGTTTTCTTGAAAAATAGTTTTTTTTTTGTTTAATTGTGAAAGAAATCAGTAATTTAATTAACTCGTGAATTACTAGTTTTCAAACATCTGTGTTTATTTAAATAATTATACTATAAACAAAATTCGAATTCAAATTATCAAATTTTTTAAATTGGAAGAAAATAATATTTAGAAAATTGAAGCTATTCTAGAACTCTGATGTCTATTTCTTAAAGAAAGCATTTAAGTCGCACTGACGAAAGTAAATAAAATACCATATGTGTTATTCGAATTTTAACGAGTAAGTGTGGAATAGTTTATTTTTAAGTAAAATGAGTATGATAAAAAACTACAATTAAAAATCAAATTTTGGGATATTTTATTTCACCTTCCACCCTTTATTGATCTCAAAAACAATTTCCCCTCATTAAATTTTGACAGTCAAGGGATTTCGGGATGGAATATTTTAAAAATATATAAAAACTTTATATATATTTTTTTATGAATTTACTTAAAGATTTGATATGTCATTTTCAGTTTTCCCTCTGAAATAAATTAATTTCAATTTAGTAAATTACTAACAAAGAAAATGTATAAATATTGCAAGCGACTCCTTGAATGTAATTTTGTTATTGTATTGTGTTACATCTCGAAGAAGTGTAACAATTTTTTAGTTATATACATGTATATAAATATAACCACATTCACCCGCACATTTATATTTATAGTCTTTTAACATAATGTTCATTGTCTGCACACAGTACTTATTAATGACTTGACACGCAGTGAACAATACGTTTTAGATTGCTAAACAGTAGATAAAAAAATAAACGATGATTTTATCGGAATGCGTATTGAATTTAGCGTATTGAATTGTACATATATATATATTTGCAAATCAATCAACATTTAAATTAGGATTATAGAGTGATCTGTATAAAAAAAGACTTCTTTGGAAAAAAAATGTATATATTCCCGATGCATTGTGTATATAACCCCCCCACCACACACACACTTTGATTGAAAACTATTTCTAAATATGTTTATATGTAAACTTAACTCACAGTAGCTTGACAGCCCATGGGGACCAAGGCCTGCGCCCAACTCAGTATACGCCTCCTTGGACCCTGAGGTGCATGAGCAGGTATTCCGGTCAGGTGGTCAGTCTGATGCGAAACCCTCAGTGTTAAGCTCCCAAGCAAGCTTGGTACTCATTTTATCGACCCACTGAAGGAATGAAACGCTGAGTTGACCTTTTCCCCGCCCCCGGGTTTGAACTTCGGGCCTGTGGTGGGAAGCGCGATGCACTAATCAATCAGCCACTGGGCATAGGTTAACTTGTAGTAAAATTTTGTGAATAGTTGATTTCAACAGATATAGATCTTGCATTTTAGAAAGCAGACGAATGCTCAGTTTTCTAAAATACTGAATCAGAAAGATTGAGTGGGTGGAAAACAACTATTACATGTAGTAAAGTAAGCTATAAACAAAAGCTAATGTGAGATAATTAATCCCGTCAAAAATCGAATACGCTTTTACTAAAGTCCTTAAAAGCTTTTCACATTATGTTGTTGGGTTACACATATAGTAATAAATACATAATAAAAGCACACGGTATGGACATTGTTCAGAAAAAAGAAATCGCATCATAAATAGAAACAATTATTCTTAAATTGGAAAGTACAGACTGTAAATGGAAACAAAAAATCATTTCAAAAGAGTTCCATTAAAAGGATAGATAGATTTTACTTTTAAATATTTTGAAAATATATCATCATATATCTGAGTTAACATGATATAAAAAATCAAACTATTTGTCCTTCTTAGAGGTTACATGAAATTTTCTTGTCATACATTTAAAGGATGTCATTTTCTCTTATTTCAGCTTAAATTAAGGAACACAAAATAAAATACCTTTATAGGATCATAATCTTAGAATTAATTACACTATAGTAATTAGATTACTTTGGAAATTTTCGAGACTTTTCGCTTTTGCTTGCTTTCGTTATCGAACAAATAAACAAGGAATACAACCTCCAATTTTTAATATAAATGAGAGAAAAATTCAAACAAAAATTCTTTCAGAACTTCAAACTGGACTGATCTAAGTAGTCTCTTAATGAATATAAAAGGAATAAATGAACTTAACATTGATTGAATAACTCATTATGAAGTGCCAAAATCAATTTACTCATGTACACTCACCCAATTAATGCTCTCAGTTCCCTGTTTATACATTTATACTAATGAACAAACAGTTATCTCAGAATGAATTTTTTAAATTAGACAAAAGGAAATCGGCTTTGAGTCAATGCGTATAATTTATTTTAATTCTTAAAAAGCTTGTTTATCTGATTCTATTTTACAGACACCATATAAATCAATTCATTTTTTTAGGAAAAGCATGCATCTTTTAAGATATTTATTTTAAGATAAATGAGCTTCAACAAACGACATTAATTTCTGACATTTTGAGCATTTTAAATATTCGCATAGTTAGACTTCATTTATTTATTAAAGTTGAACGTGTGTAGAAATTTCAAGTTTTCCGATTAAAATTTTATTATTGAGTTCATTGCGCTTGACATATTATTTTTATAGTACATTTTAAAATAATCAATAGCATTTATAATATTAAAATATACCTTTATAATTTGAGAAAATTTAATAATAAATATTTGAATCAATAATTACGTATAATGGTATCTGGTTGATTGAATACATCTTTATAATAACCTTTAAATTCTTTATTACGAAGCATATATCAATAGATTAAAACACAATTGCGTTACATTTTCACATTGAATAGGCAGCGGCATTTTGGAGGACACAACACAAAGACAAAGAAAGCTGCAATTATTTACATTGTTACATGATGAAGGCAAGCAGACAAAAGATGGCGTGATTACTCAAGACTTTTGCTTTTATACCAGCAGTGCAAGAGCGTGACTATTACGCAATAGTAGTTCCGATTGGATAGAATGGGCGGGACAGGGATTACGGTTTAGCCGATTACGATTAACATTACAATGTTATTTTTAGACCAAAGAATTAAAGTTATTTTAAATATTAGTACTAAGAGTTAATAAAAAGGATACACTAGAAGACATTATTACATATATATATATATATATATATATATATATATATATATATATATATATATATATATATATATATATATATATATATATATATATATATATATATATATATATACTGCTGGCCACAGTAAATGCAAAACCAAGAAAGAATAGGGATAGCACAACAAAATTTATTTTGTAGATAACATGTTTACCAAATATCAAATGATTAAATTTATAGACTTCTGTGAAGTGTGGTTCCTGCCAGAATCAGTAGCCAGAGTAGCCGCCATTGTTGGTCGTCACCACTGCCAAACGCCTCGGCATTGATTCAAAGAGACTTTGGATGTGTTATTGGGGTACAGCAGACCACGCAGCTTCCACACGTTGCCAAAGTTGATCTGGTGTGGGAGCTGGGAGTGTAATCTGGGTCAATCGTCGAGCAACCGTGGACCACATGTTCTCTATCAGTGAAAGATCCGGAGAGCGAGCCGGCCAGGGGGAAAATTCATCTGGTGATTGACGAAGAATCTTTGGACATTGCGTGCCACGTGTGGTCATGCATTATTCTGTTGAAATATGGCTGTGGACAAGCCCTGAAGGTAAGGAAGGACAACTGGCTCCAACACCTCGAGGATGTAACGCTGGCTGTTTAAAGTACCGACAATGAGTACTAGAGGAGTGCGAGAGTGATATCCAATACCACCCCATACCATAATACCCGGTGCAGGACCAGTGTGGCGGTGCAAAACGCAGCTGTTCAGCAGCCTTTCTCCATGGCGTCTCCAGACTCCAATCCGACCATCGTGGTGTTGCAGACAGATGTGTGACTCGTCAGTAAGGACAACTTCAATTCATTCTGCCGCTCACATCCTTCTTTCATCGCACCATTGGCGGTGGAGACGTCTGTGGTTCTGCGTCAAGGGAAGACCATGCAATGAAAGTCTTGCGGAAAGACCACTATGCAGTAAACGGCGTCGAATGGTACGCGCAGACACTGAATGATGCGTTACAGACTCAATGTTCTGTGCTATGGTTCTTGATGTGACTGAGCGATCCGTCACTGCCATGAGCACAATTTGCCTGTCCTCACTTGAAGTGGTGCACTGAGGTAGATGCGATCGACCGCGTCGGTCCGTCGTACCCTCCTGCATCCAACGGTCACATATCCGCATTACAGTTGTTTGGTTTCGTCCAACACGACTACCGATTTCTCTGAAAGATAATCCACAATTTCGATAGGCCACTATTCTTCCTCTGACGAACTCGGATACTTGATCAAAAGCGGATTGCTGTTTTCTACGATACATAGCTGATCCTTTTTTTTTTGAAAAACACACAAGAAAACACAATTGCCGAACTTGAAATCTTCGAAATCTCCAATCCTTAAATTAGGCTTTGAGGTGACGCCACAGGCGCGCATGATGTGTGTCTGCACTGAAACTCTAATCATTTGCATATTTTACCTCCCCTAATGCATGTTGTAAATTTCATGTTATTTTCATGCTTCCTTCAAGGTGTTGCATTTACGGTGGCCAGCAGTGTATATATATATTTCATGCTGTAAAATGTTTCATAATATGAATCTTTCTTTTTCATTCAAGAGTTTAATTAATAATTACTACATTAGTGTTCAAATTAAAGAATGAAACACGTTTGAGAGGAAAAAATTGTTTTTCTCAATTAAATATTGATTTCCCTCTTTTATTTAGGCAAGTTAAAAGCATTGCAAATTTTTTCGAAGTACAACTATATGTGGCTTTAGTTTTAACTTGTTTTTCTGAAGTCTATGTATACCTTTGAAACCTTTGCAAACTAAGGCAAAAGGATAATGTCTGTATAAAGCATTTAAATATGAACAAGTTTGATGCTTGAAGACAGGACAACTTCAAGCGGAGGCAGCAAGATGTCCCTAAATTCTGTTTCCATTTACTGATCTTGAGCCAGGGGACAGGAAAAATATCCTAAAAATAGGCTGCAGAACACCAAAGAGCCCCTGGAATCTATGATTTCCATCGACCTTTGCCGGCAACTTCAAAAAAGAAAAGTAAAAACTGTAGTTTCTAAAAAGTTTCTTTAATTCAAAAAAATCTAAATTTGAACATCACAGGATAATGTTTAAAAAATATATAATGAAGCAAAAAAACTAAATCTATCTTGGAAAATATTTTCTTATAATCTAGCTTATAAACATATTTTAACTAAAAGAAAAATTGTAACATTTTACATCTGAGCTATTTCAATTTCCAACACTCAACCGCATAAACTCATTCACTCATTCTATATGTTTAATTATGTGCATTTCTTAAAGAAATTTCTATATATACAGAGAAAATTCTGCGAACATTTTACTGAAAGAAACATGATTTCAATAAACGGAACACTTCAACTCCTCATAATGCGCTTTCTATTTAAAGCTATCATTTTGTAACTCATCGTATGCACCAATCGTAACTGAATATTGAGGAAAAAAGAAATACAAAATGATTTAAGTACATTTCGAGCAACATCCACTCAAGCCACTGTTTATACTTTGTTTACCACCCAATAAGGAACAAATTCTCCTGAATGCACTCAACAGGAAAACTAATGTAATTCTACTACAAATATTTCGTCTCTTAGAATTTAATTTCCTCGACAATCTTTCCAATGAAATTGTGCAAGAATCCACGTTACT
This sequence comes from Trichonephila inaurata madagascariensis, assembly GCA_019973955.1. Lineage (NCBI taxonomy): Eukaryota > Metazoa > Arthropoda > Arachnida > Araneae > Nephilidae > Trichonephila > Trichonephila inaurata. The sequence continues at coordinate 88,214 of BMAV01021495.1, forward strand.
CACATTTTCTGCAAAATGTGCATGCGCTTTTAATATATCTGAAACTATTAGAACTCCTAATTTTACAAATGGTAAAAAAAGTTCGTAAAAATTTTGAAATAGATTCAACATGAATCAAAATGAGGAGTGGATTGCTCAGCTTACGAAGGAAATTTATTTCACTTCAAATCATATGTACTTAATTCTAGTTTATAAAATTCAAGGCTGCTTAAAATTTCATAATTTTACTTATGGTAAAAAAAGTGTCCCTTTAATCCTGTTGAAACATGATACCAGCTCCTGGGAAGTGTACTAGGTCTGCAAAGGTAAAAATACCAATCCGCAGCCTTATTAGAAAAAAAGTATAATGCTACTGAAATTAATTTAATCTGAATCAATAAAAAGAGTTGATTTCTTAGTCAAAGATGAAAATTAATTGTACTTGAAATGATGTGTATTTATATAACTTCCACTGATAAGGTACAGAAAATCTATAAACTTACTTTGGTGAAAGTAATATTTTTAAAGAAAATCGTATAAAATTATTATTATTAAAATTAATTTAATACATTTTTATTCTAAAACGTACAAAGTTGTTGATGTAATTAAATTAAATAGGAAATTCTAAATCTGTTATATAAACTTTATGACGCTTAAAATTGGCTTAGAAATAAAAATATAAGAAAACAAAATTTTTAAAAAAAATGTAAACATGTAGAACTTATTAAGCAAATGTATTTTCTAAAACAGAGGATTTAGCAGCGATATCATGTCTGTAAAATTTTCAGAGAAAAATAAAAATATATCTCAATTTTGTATTACTTAAGACTAATTAGTTTATTTTTTTCTGAATGTTATCAACATAGTTGAAGTGTAGTACACAAATATCGACCCCAACAATAAAACAATTGTAATACAAGAAATATGCATTCCAGAACTTCATAAGAAATAAATCGTGAGGATATCTTCTATTGAGTTTATGTGGATATGAATTTTATTTATTTTAGCAATAATGCAAAAATTGTAGAAAATTAATTTTTGCAATTTTTTTCTTTTAAAATATTGAATCTTATTACAACAAAAAAAAAATGTTCTTTTTTTAGGAACAAAATGATACAATTTTATTCAAATTCTGTAAATTCTCCAAATGTATGCCACAATTCTCAACGCTTGAATTCATTTATGTTTGAACATAGTATCTTCGATTTCTAATTTGTATGGAATTTTTTTTTAATAATGGTTGCATTAGAATCGATCTCGTTAAAATACGCTTAAAGGAACAAAGCCCTTTTTTAGCAAACATCCATGAAATGTTCGAAAAGGATCTGTTATGTTCAGTGCTATTGTGACCAATTTAGATGAAAAATGATATGTTTATAAAAAATAGAATCAAGACGTTCTAAATGACGTGAAAAAACGCCAAACGCGTGGAGTCAGCATGCGCAATGCAAGGAAAATTGAAAAGAAGGAAATGCGCATTTCTATACACTCTCTGCAAGTGAAAGTGAAGTAACACGGATAATATAGGGTTACTAAAAAGTGACTATGACACTTTTAAACGCCATAGAATGGTTGACAAGCTTGAGAGGGGCATAACTTGACAAGTAATGATCAAGAGTTTGAAATTGACAAAAGTATTCACGAGCATGCCAAATTTTCCAATGTGATAGTTGATGGTGTTTGAATATGAAAAGCAATGACTAGTAATGATCAATATCTCGTTGTACAGAAGAAGAAACACCAAATATGTGTACACAGCTTTATTTTTAGTTTATTTAAGGTATCTGAATACGTTCAGAACCGTGATTTTGCAAAAGCGTGTAAATGGATAATATTTATGATATTTAGTGTCACTCAGATTAGAAAATGTATATAAAATTGTTTTAAGAATAGTATTATAATAAAAAATTATTTTACAATATTTTGACAAAATATGAACGTAGGATGACGTATTTTCAAAACGTTCTCCTTGAATGAAAAATGCTTCTATTACAACAATATTTTTCCTGTATATAGCTCAGACCTCTTTACAGTGGCTCAACGAGAATTTTTGAAATAGATAACTTATAAGTGGGTTTATCCATGTTTTACGACAATAGGAAGAAGCGAGAATAGAAGGGACAATAGAAGGGAGAAATTCTAAGAAAAAAACGCCGAAAATTATTTCAATTAGTTGTAACTCTGAAAATAATGTGAATTTTTCAAAATTAATAGTTGAGCCTTTGTACAAAGGTCTGAGCTATATACAGACAAACTATTATTATCATAGAAGTATTTTTCACAAGAGGAGAACATTTTGAAAAAAGATTATTCTAAGTTAAACTTTTGCCGAAATATTGTATTTAAATATTTTTTTTGTCAAAATGTGTTCTTAAAAGGATTTTATACATGTATTCTAATCTAATAGACACTAAATATCATGAAAATTATAAATTTATGTGTTTTTTTTTTAAATGACGGTTCCGAACGTAGTCGGATACCTTAAATGAGAACAGAAATCTGAAGTTAAAAATTTAAGACTCTTAGTATTACTTACTATACTGCGATTTTTTTAACGATATGTCGTCAGAAGAACGCTAACGTCTTTACTTTAGGCGCATAAAATTTTGGAGTTTAAAACATCTTTTGAGCTTGAAATAAGAATATATATTTACTTTTCGATCAATGTATTTCATAAAATTTCTAAAAAATTTGGAGCTTCTTAATAAACTTTCCTTAAAAAAAGGATTTATAAGTATAAATATTAAATAAAAATATTCTCCACTGAATCTAACGTATTTAGTTTATTTTTCATAAATTTAATACATAATTGCATTTTTATCAACAGTTTTTAACAAACAATACTCAAAAAAGGAAAGTATTAAAAATATTCTCTCTTCAGTGAAGAAAATTAAATATTTTAAATTTGAGTGAGTGTTAAGGTTGCATTGTTACAGGAGATGGACCTCGTAGTTTTGAACTTTGGTCAAGTGTAAAGGACGACACATGAACTGGCATTCACCTCTGACACTATTAGACAGATTTTATGTACATGAATCCTTGCAGCCGAAGGTCCTCAGTAACACTGAAATTCCAATTCATGAGACGCCGTTACGGTTCGTGATCATAATCACTAAGGTATCAAGCTCTTTTTCAGTTAGAAATAATGCGATTTTCTTTAATATTTCCCACTGAATTAAAGTTTATTATTTAATGGGTTTTCCTCGAGAAATTTAAGTTTTTACATTGGTAATATTACTTTATTATAGTCGAATTAAATGTTACTGATTCTTGGCTGTATTGTGATTCCTTAATTTGTATGTGATTTATATTAAATTTACCAGAAATTTTTAATTAAATTTTTAAATATCATTTAACTTTTAGGGTTTATATTATAGTTGAATGAAAATATTTCTTTTTTTGTGCTTGATAAGTACTGATGTTAAGATTATTTATAAATTTATAGAATTTGGCAATTTAACTACACTGTTTGACAATTGCTAAGGAACAAGTGATTTAGACCAAATTGCGTTTCAGCAGCTCACCTATAAAAGTAAATCTAAATTCAGAGGACGTGGTAGACCAGGACTCGTTATCTGTATAAAAGAGTACATACAAACTTATGATTCATACAGGAATTCATGCTGTTTAATGTTTAACAAAAATAGTGCTGGATGTTATAAAAGTATCTTATTTTGAAATTCTTTTGGGTTCTTGCAATAATTAAGAGCAAAATATCAGCAAGACATCATTTGAGTGACTACGATCGTGGATGAGCAGTTGGACGACTGGAAGCAGGGGAAAATGTCACCATTGTAGCTGCTGCAATGCGTGTATCAAATAATGTCACCTCGCGGTTAAAGAAGTTCGCTGAAGGTAGAAATTTTTGCAAAATCACGCCAATGGTCAAGGTAGAAACACCACATCTTTATAGGATCTCTATGTAGCCCACGTTGCAAAAATGAAATTTCACTCCTAACCGGATAGCTTTAAGATCTTGCAACTGCTACCGGTACGCATGTTTCAGCAAGAACCATCTCACGTCCAATAAATCAAGTTGATTTGTATTCACGGAAGCCTATTCGTTACCTTTCACTTCAACCACGCTATCATCGAGAGAGATTACGCTAACTAAGGGACATGTTAGTTGGGATCACCAAAATTGATCTAGAGTGATATTCTCCAACAAATATCATTTCAGCGTGACAAGTGAGTTTGGCCACCAATTACTGTGGAGAGAGCGTAGAACACGTTACGCATAAAAGTTTCATTGTGAATGTGATTGGTATTGTCCAGGTGTGATGGTGTGGGAAGGCATCATGCACAATAGCAAAACTCCGCTTGACTACTTTGAGCGAAGAAGTGTTACGATCGCACAGTATTGCAGATGGATTATTCTGGAAAATGTTTATATTTATAAGGGTGCTGTAAGTTCAGACTTTCTGTTTATAGATGATAATGCGTGGCCGCACAGAAGCGCTAAGGTATCGGACACACTGCAAAGTGAAAACACTTTCCGTACGCAATGACCTGCTTACTCTCTCGACCTAAATCATATTGAACCTGCCTGGGATGTTCTCAACAGACGTGCTGTACAAAGAACCATCCCTCCCCGTACAGCAAGGCTCAAAACCGCCTTGAGACAGGAGTAGGACAATATCCCCTAAGGACTCCTCGATAATTTAAGTGAAGACCATAGAGAACAAATGCAAAATGTGCATTAGTGTCCATGGTCAACACATCTTACTATAGGTACTCATGTCTTCATCATTCTAACCTGAAGATCAATTTTTTGTGGCTGTTTGGAAATCATTCAAGGAAGCCTCTTTTTTTTATTGTTAAGTTTTTAATTTTTCCATGTGGCGATATATGTATGATTTTACACTATAATAAATGTACATCATCCCTACTGAATATGTACTTTTAGTTTCATTTGTGTAATCAATGTCTATTCGTAATTATTCCAAAAAATGTAACTGTTCCTTAGCAATTGTCAAGCAGTGTATGAAGTTTGTCCTTCTATCATAATTACAGCTTCTATGTCAATTAAAATTTCAGTAACACTTTTTCGAATAGAATACTCTAGAAAAATGGATGGTATTTTTGGAATGAAAAATAATTTATTGCCATTTCTATGATATTAAATATAGTTTATATGATATAAATTTTGCTGATTTGCTTCACTTGTTGTCTGAATAACACAAATTTATTACTAAAATGATGCTCAAAATATCAATGAATAATTCAAACCATAGCGAATAAATTTAAGAATGGCCAATAAGATCAAACGCCTGGCATTGGAGTGGTGAATCTTGAAAAGCATTGTCACCTAAATTAAGAGAAATATATGATTCGTTCTCTTACTATATGTAGCATTGCCTGTTCCTTTCTAGACTTTCATCTCAGAAATTCTTTGAAGTGTTATTATGGAATATTCTCAGTGGGATATATATAGCGGATTTAAAGGAGAAACGCTGCTTTTGAGATATATTTGAATACTTTCGTTTTGAATTCGATCAATTTATTCTATGTTTTCGAGCCTAAATTTAATTTTAAAAGTCATTCATGTAGAATGGTTAATATCTTGACTAATTTATTATTTTTTTTTATTTACTTTCTTTCACACTTGATGGAGTATAATGTAAGAAAATCCTAAACTTTGTCACTGAAATTCATTTTTTTTGGTATCGAAGCTCAATTTTGTTTCAATATGCAGCTGTATTAGTAGTACATTTCATCTCATATTTTAAACTAGGATGTTTAAACATTGCCAACTGTCCACTTTAAACTTATATCTCTTTGGATCAATTAAAAATCTGCCATATTTTTTCTAAGGATAATTTAACCTTCAGAACATGCATAAGGGTCTTAAAGAGAATTGTAATTTAAAATCGCTCTTTTTCAGAAACAAATTTTTCTTTAATTTATATAGTCTCTGTATTTAAAAAAAATACTTAATTCGTACTGATATATATAGGGGGTTTCAAAAAGTAAGGCAACAATCCTATACAGTGTAAATTCTTATCCAGGTTATAAATATATATATATATATATAATATATATATATATATACAATAGGAAAGTACAGGTACTTTTATCCCTCCACATAGTAACCATTTTAATGAGGTATTTGTCCTTTCGGTACACCAAACCATTGACATAATCATCGTAGATATTCGTGCAAAGTTCTTGCAACCACTTAAAGATGTTTTGCTGAGCCTCATTATATATCGGTTTTGAAACGCTTACCTACCTTATAAATGTTTCTTTCTAAGTCCAAAAAGATGGAAATTACTTGGTGAGAGGTCAGAAATGTAAGGAGAGTGGTCCCAATGTCTAGCAGCGAAAAAGCTATTTCTTCATCTCTCACATTTGTTCTGCCTTTGTCAAATTATGTGTACCCAAGTTACACTTGTCTTCGGGACGCAACACTTGTAACGTACATTTCTAAGAATTGTTGATGAATTTAAGCTGGAGAATTGTTCTTTAAAGGCAAATGTCACGTCAAACTTTTTGTTTTAATCGCGGAATGTGTTTGAGTCAACTCAACTTCTTCTTACTAACATTTAGTTACGTTGCCGGTGAACCAGCTTCCATCTACCTGCATCGTATGAATGTTGTGATCATTATCATTATTTTCTGAATGATTTTTGTTATACGGCTAATTTACACCTCGTCAAAGCTATCGTTACCTTACTTTTTGAACCGCCTACGTATTTTTATGATTCCATTTGTAAAGAATACTTTAAAAACAAATTGAATGATTCAAAAAAATTATGCAAGTTTTGATTACTTAAACATATTTCAAAGTCCCTATTGGCTTTGATGATCAATTAAAAAGGTTTTTTTTCTAAATTATTTCTTCCTTAACAGATTTTAATGCAAAATTTTAAAGATTGCTTTCAAGGAGTTTTTGTATGTAATTTATTTATCGTTAGTTTCCAATTATTTTCTTAAATTCCGCTCATATTTATTAATTTCATAAAAACTATTTAAAATATATTCACGAAAAAATTCATTCTGGAGAAGCATTATTTATACTTTTAACCAAAGATATATTTTTTTGTTATTTGTTTATACGCTCAAATCTGCGATAAGGAGTATTGGGTATTCTTTTACATTTGAGTTTATATTCAAAATAATTAGTATAGCACCTTTTTCTGTCTTTAATGCAAAAAAAAAGTCAGGCGAGTTTGCCATTTGCGAGGAGCATAAAAATAGATGTCCCATAGCAAAGTGTCTGAGATTAAAAATCTGGTGTAGCGAAACTGTAACAATCACCTCCAGGCATCATTTGACTGCAATGGCGAGCTATTGGGAAATTAGAAGCAGAACAGAGTCAGATAGAAGTGACTAGACGACTGAATGTTAGTCCGTTTGTGATTCATAGACTTTGAAACAATTTCTAACAACGGATTTGGCATCCAGGAAGTTTATCCAATGACCGCCATGCGCTACCACGAGTGCCGATGACTGATATTTTGCTCACGAAGGAAAAAAGCCGCAATTCCAGATGAACTCAGATCCTCTCTCTTTGCAAGCTCTGAAGGTTGGTATCAAGATCAGCCAAGCTCAGAAGGCTTCATGAACGTTGTCTTATTAGAGCTGACCGTAGATTTGAGTTCCATTTACGTAACGCCATACGCGGGGAAGTTTACTGTGAACATGTCAGCATGTCCACTGGACGCGTGATCAATGCAGAGCTGTTCTTTTTACGGATGAATCCAGATTTATACTCGAAAGCTACAGTGGACGGATTTTTATTTTACGGGAGCCTAGAGCTCGTTTTCATCCATGACACATGTATGAAACAGATATGCATATGGATAAGACAATGTCTGTGTTTGGGGTGGTATCTCTTTCGTGGAACGCACAGGTCTTCAAGTCTTTTCTCGTGGAAATGTAATGCTTACGCCTATACAGATGACATCCTAGATACTTAAGTGTGCCTTTAAGCGCGGGCAAAGGGATGCTTTCCGGCTATAAGATGATAGACCACATGGGGGCTCGAGGTGGATGCTACATTGAGCAGGAAGAAATTGAGCTCCTGTGGCCAGAACAATCACCGCACATTATACCTTTAGGACACGTTTGGGACGTTGTAAGATGATGTGCAGCTCTTCTCAATCGCCCTCCTAGGACCCCAGAAAAATTTATAACTGCTTCGGAAGAGCAATGACTCGCAATTTCTCCAGATTTAATAGATCGCATAATTGAAAGCATAACACATTGCTGCATGTGCTCTATTGCTTCTCGGGAGAATCATAACCTATATTAAAAGTGCTTTTTCTATACCAAACTGAAACATCTGATTTATTCCTTGTATACATATGCTAATTTATATAACATCATAATTGTCATGATTTCTTTTTATGACATTTTATACCTTCCTATGTGTTTTATGTGCATATATATATTTTATATATATATATATATATATATATATATATACATACATACATACATACATACATACATACATACATACATACATACATACATACATATATATATATACATACATACATACATATATATACATGGACAAGACAATAAGAACATTAAATAATGTGTTTTTCGTATGCATTTTACTACATAGATATCCAGTACTTTTAAAATAGATGTTAATAGAGTAAAGAAAGTTGAGGGTGAGATTTGGGAAAAGTGATGCTTTAAGGGTTTTATTATTATTATTACTTTTTTTTGTGTATGATTCTTTGATCATATAAAAATATCATATTATGGAAATGATTAAGGTGATTTAAATTATTACATGAATACTTTATTTCTAGACTGATTTTTCTGTTCGCCTAAAGGTCCTGAGAAGCGTATCTTACGTGTTATTTTCAGTTCTTATCTTTTGCATTCTCGTAGTACTACTTGATCAAAGATTTTTCCACAAAATTTATTTTATACACGTTATTTATTATTTTTAATGAAATAATGAGTTATATTTGTTTCCAGGGAAACCCGTAGTCTACAAGCTTTTACAGAGGTTTCACGATTCATTTTGCTTAGACCCTATATCTAAATTTGAACAATCAAATTAGCAAGAACTTCATAGCTTCAAATTTGTGTTTTTAATCTTCTGAATTATTAACTATTTATACTTTTGCTAATATGTGCGACTTCACATGATTACAAATAAATTGCACACATTTTCTTTCTTTATTTAAAGCACATAATCTGTTCTTCACTTCATCAACTGTAGAAAAGATAAAAGTGTCAGCAATCAGTTTGTTAAATATTTAATAATCAGCGAATATTAAGCTAAGCAGAATGGTAGTGTCAATGAACTGTTTTTCTGACAATGCTTGGGCCGTGAGCAACATGGTAGTCATTACAATCTAACATATCACTTACCTCCTTCTGTATAATAAGCTATTCCTCATATTCATATTTTGATGTTTTATATAAATCTTATTTCATTTAAGGTATCCGATTACGTTCGGAACCATGATTTTTTTAAAAAAACGCATAAATGTATAATTGTCATGATATTTAGTGTCACTTAGATTAGAATGCATATATAAAATGGTTTTAAGGAAATTAGGACAAAAAAATTATTTAAATACAATATTTTGGCAAAAATTTAACTTAGAATAACCTTTTTTCCAAATATTCTCCTTTTGTAAAAAATGCGTTTATTATATTAATATTTTGCCTGTATATAGCTCAGACCTCTGTACAGAGGCTCAACTATGAGTTTTGAAAAATTTAATTTATTTTCAGAGTTACAACCATTTTAAATAATTATCGGCGTATTTTCTTTAAATTTCTCCCTTTTGTTTTCGTAAAACATGGATAAATCGACTTCCGAGTTATGCATTTCAAAGATTCTAGTTGAGTTTCTGTACAGAGGTCTGAGCTGAATACAGGCAAAATATAAATACAATAAAAAAAAAAACAAAGGAGAACATTGGAACATTTTACAAAAGGAGAACATTTGGAAAAAAGTTATTCTCAGTTAAATTTTTGCCAAAATATTGTACTTAAATAATTTTTTTTTGTCATAATGTCCTTAAAACAATTTTATACATGTATTTTAATATAAGTGACACTAAATATCATACATATTATTCATTTACACGCTTTTGCAAAATCACGGTTCCGAACGTAGTCGGATACCTTAAGAACTGTTATTTTTTGAGTAAGAGGTTGTGTTTTGCTTTAAAATGACCCGTCGGACTCAACATAACTTTATCCCATGCCGTTGTTAACACTAACTTGAGGCATTTCCTCAGAACCATTTATATGACAACCCTTGAGATAACGTCTGATTCTTCCTCAATAATAACAAATTGATCTAAAAGTTGTTTTTTATGGCTTATGTTTAAGAAACAGATTATATTTCTCACTCTGAATAAGATATATTTGTATAAGATTCCCTCATTTAAAATCAGATCGAATATGTATTCGATTAAAATCCACTAGAAATGGGTGTTTAGATTTGATTACCTTTCATGACTTTTGGTTGTATACTTTCATATTCGTCCACCAGTTTCGTATACAATTGTTTTCAACTGATCCACATTTCTTTTACTGATAAGTTATCATTAAGTCTCTAAGTGGTTCGATGTTTCTTTTTTAAAGTAAATTCAAACCAGTCTTCAAAGTAGCTTAAAATTTCAAACAGAAAATATCGCCAAAATTTCATTGGAGTTCGGGATGTTTAATGCATTTTTGTCTTAAACTTTCTATCCTCATTTTAAACCTTCTGAAATAGTATTCCTTTTGTATGATCGTAGACATCAAATTTATATTCTGACTCACAATTAATTGAGTAATGCCAGGTGTCATATGTGCATAAAAAAAGCTGAAACCCAATTTTTGGTTTATTTTAGAATTATCTCTCAAATAAAATAAAAAAAAGGAACAGTATCGTCATCTTTTATACCTACAATTTTCGAATGAATTTAAATAAATTATTTACGTTCACTTTTAGCAGAAAAGCTTCACATTTTTGTCGAGGTACTTTTTTCGGTTTTCAATCTCAGTTTCTCTAATTTGAATTAATGTTGTTGCTTTTGTTGTTGCGCTTTTTTTTTCTTCCGAATTTCAAATAGTACACCTTCTATCTCTTTAAATCTTTTTGTTGTCCTGCTTAATCCCGTTTTTTTTTTCATTTTACACAGATTAATGATCTTTAACTAAACCTTCTTTATAAACCTACTTTTAGTTATCAGTTTTACTTTCGATTAATTCCTTTTAGATTTTTTAAAAACCAAAAAAACCATTTTGAAGGATATATATACTTTTAAATTTCAGGTATCTAACCAATCAAAAAAGATTCATAAAACTATTTCTTTAAAGATAACAAAATAATATAACTGAGAGTTTAACTATCTTCACAAAGAAAAAAAAGAAAAAATTTTAAACAAAAAGGGCCATTACTTTCATTTAAAATTTGACGACTCAGAAAGTATTCAAAATATATATTTCAGAACATTTACTACACTTAAATATCAGTAAAAAAACATAATTACTCTTAAAACTACATTTATAACTATATTTATATATATATATATATATATATATATTACTAAATGTGTATGTTGTTAGATAAAAAAAGAAAAACGTATCAATTTTATTGGTTTAATATTTGATGATTTGGAGAAAACGGAATTTCAACTTACAAAAAACAACCACTAATTTATTTTTCAATACTTTATTTTATACCGAGGAATGCAGTGTTTCGACTAATTTTTAAAACTGAAATTCTTATAAAAATGTATATCAGATATATTGATTTATAATCCAATGATAAAATTTAACAATTCAAAAATTTTTGCGTATGACGGGGGATTTATAGATAAAAAGTAATTTCATTTGCATGAAGATAACCTAATTTTTTTAACTGATAAGTCATGTGAGCTAAAATTGCTATTCACTGAATTAAATATGTTGTTATACATTTTAAAGTTTATGTATATATGTATGTTCTCGTCTTTAAATATATTTTAAGAGTATAACACAATAATTCCCTTTTGATATAGCAAATTTGTCAGCTACGAATTTCATCATTTATAATCAGCAAGCATTTCTAGAACCAGGCTGAAGGGAATCAAATGAAACACATTATTTTATACCAATATATATGTGTCTTAATGTAATATATAAATGTTTAAGTATGGTAATAAATATAATATATGATTACTTTTATAAAAATCTATATTGAGCACCTTGTCCTTATATAATCCCCTTTTAACAAATACTATTATCATGATGACTCGAAAATTTATGGATATGCTTTGAGACTGCTAATTATAGATAATTGTATATAGAAAATTATACGCAATTTTGAATTATTCATTGTATTCTAATATCGTGGAATGTCATCAGAGGCTACATTATTGCGTATTAAATGGTTTAGATAACTTATATGTGTGACATCATGCCTGATACACTAGAACAGGTTTCATGATTTTATGAAGGAGATTTAGAGCCGGATATAACATCAAATGGTTACTTTATCAAATTGTGTAAGTAATGTTATCAATAACAGTATTAGTTTTAATGGTGTAATTTTAAAATGATAACGCAATCACGATAAATCTACGAAATATTTCAAATCAGTGTTAGCGTCCAAGAGATTTACTTTAAAAATACCCAGACATGCGATATGTCTGGGTTTGTTATAACTGTCTAGACAAGATGTATATAATGTGAATATTTTTTATGCAATATGGTGCATATCAGAAGTATTTATGCTAAAGAAATCCTTTAAATCATACAAAATTCCTTCATAGGCTTCCATAACAGTATTCGCATTATTTTATTCTGCATATTCTAATGTAATGTTCGGAATATTTTACAAATGATTTTTTTCCAATTCAAAAGTCGAGATGGAAACGTAGAAAAGCTCAATGTTTCCGTTTCAAAAGTATTTTCGACATTTCTCATTGTAACATTTATTTTTATTTTACTCAATAGCTTTTCATAAAGGATATTTTATGTATTCATGGATAAAATTTTATATGTGTACATGATGTTTCAAAAATAGAAGTGCAGAATAATTTAAATGAAAATGTATATAAATGTTTTTGCACAAAGCGATAAGTATAGTTTCAATGCTGTATTCAAATTTTATGTATAATCAGTCATTAAGAAATGTTATTTCTGAAATCAAAAATAGCTACATTTTTTAAAAAATAATATGTTATGTTAATAATATGTGTCAAAAATAAAAATATTTGTGGATATTTACATTAAATGGTTTTTAATTATATTTAAAATAAAATGAAATACACCTGAATTTAAAATGCAAATGCAAGATAATTAAAATTTTTATATTACTTACAACGTATTTCAGTTCGTTTATCATTTTTTTAGCGGTTAATTTGGGAATTTTAATATACAGTAGAATCTGCTTTTGTGAGGTCCTTTTTTATGAGATTTTTTACGTGCGAACTTTTTTTCATGCGGTGTATGAATTTCAATGGATTTGGCGTCACAGTAATGTTTTCTTTCTATTTACCAGTGGCGTAACGGAGAATGTTAGGACCCTCCCAACCTGAAAGTCAGGTTTTGCATTTAATATTTTATAAATTGGTTAAATATATATTTAGAGTTAGTCAAGTTCCCCTCAGTCCCCCCACCACCGTGGAAATCTCTGGCTTTCACCACTGTAATGTTTTTTTATATTTCCAGTGGCGTAACGGAGAACTTGGACCCCCTACCCTCCCGAAAAGTGGTTTTGCCTTTAATATTTCATAAATTGGGTAAGTACGTATTTAGCTTTAATCAGACATTCGGCCCCTAAAGTATTGCATCCCCCCTACCCCGTGATGCGGGGAAGTATATTAAGCTACTGATATGTAGACACTTCAAAACTCTCTGTTCATTTGTTATAAACATTCCCAACAATGCGCATTCAGTCGCTTTCTCTCAACGCTCCAGCAGCCAGCGCTTGATTGAAGACGAAACTTTCAATGACAGTGACATTATCAATAATTTGATAGATTATGAAGAAGGACAAGAACCGGATTCTTTGATAGAGGATTCAAATATGCAAGGGATCCAGTTTTCTAACAAATTGAAAAAGCATTTTCTTAAAATAGATACCAGTTAAGAAAGGAGTATAAAATTACAGAGTTTCAATCAAGTATATCTGGTTATCGTGGCATTTACAAGCAACTAACCATCCGATTTTTGTTACAAAAACTTATCTCTTACTTTAGGTTACCAAAAAATAAATCAATTGAAATTATACCTTCAATTGACGATAGCGATTTGCAACTTATTCATCACAGGGCTTTGGGTTATGATGAGTAGCAATGTATGTGCATTTTGAAAACTTATCCGAGTATACAATGAGAAACTATATGTTTTAAAAAGGGCCTTCCAGTTAATATTTAATCATTTATTTTTTATGGAAGTACTCTTACATAAATTTCGTAAATAATTGGCATAATTTATAAATGCGACTTTTTTATGCTGCCCCTATTCACCGAAAAAAAAATTTTTTCTGGATATGTAAATGTTGATATATGTAATTATTTATGAAATTTTTGAATAATTTTTGTGAGTTTTTCTTTATGCGGTCCCTATCTACCGCATAAAAACAGGTTCAATTTTATATATATATATATATATATATATATAAATATGACATTAATGCATTTTTTATATGCATCAGTAAGAAAAAGTGGTTAAAAACAAGAAATATATATTAAGTTGTCTATTTATATCTCTCTTCGTTTATATACATGTATTTTGCGGGACACCCAAACCCCAAAAACCCATTTCCCACTTTTCCCATACGCGTGTCTAATACCATGCAGAGTGTTGTCGGAGCTAGACTGGATATGGATGAAATATGACGTCGCCATAGCGATGAAAACTCAACTGTGATGAATCGAGTCCACGAAGAAGACGATTTAAACATTCAATGCATTAAATTTATTCATTTTAATGACGATTTGTAGTTTGTAAATATCTTGTCACTAGTAAAGAGAATTAAACTCAAATTTAACTGTGAAGATTAATTATTCTTATTAAGACGGCCATCATTAATATGGCACTATATGCACACACACACACACACACACACACACACACACACACACACACACACACACACACACACACACACACACACACACACACACACACACACACACACACACACACATATATATATACATGTATGTTTGCGTGTGTGAGGCAGAGAGAAAGTCTGAAAGATATTTCGAACTCAGCTTTTCTTCCAACGCATTATTGCGGTCGTAGTTGTTTTTTCTAGGACAAGGGAAAATATTACTCTTTTAATAATAGTAAGGGAATAGGAGCGAGTACTTTGGTTGATTTAGTTGGTTAAAATTTGGTTGCTAATGGTCGCAGAGTGTCCACATTTGGTGACAAAAATATATCTTTTGTTTTAAGTACAGAAAAGTTTAGGATGATATCTTCCCCAAAAATTTAAGACGATCATTGGAGATTTTTCAATTCTATAAATGGGTGAGGCAGAGAAGCTACTTTGTGAGTCTGAGCTTGACAGCGAACTTTTTATTCATGACCTATTAGGTTATTTCAATCACTTATATGTATTGCTGCGTGAACTTTGATTATGCTAGGTTGCGATATATATATATATATCACGAAGTCTTCATTTCCGATTAAAACTGGTTTTTATAGCAGTGCTGCTCAAACTTTTGATATTTGCGACTCAATTTTCAATCATTATTTTCATCGCTCCCCCTCATACAATAACAATGTACTGAATGTACCAATAATGTATAATACTTTGGCGCTGAAGATACAATACGGCCAAAACTGTACAAATTACCAATATAAGTATAAATTTTGTATACAATTTTGCATCTGATAAGCTAGAGAAAATCACTAGTAATTATTGAACTTGTTTTGAAATTAGTTTCAAATGCATTGTTCCCTACTGATACTTTTATATAAGTTTAGTATATTAGAGTAAATACTATTCTTCTTAATGGATTAGATTCGGTCTTTCTCTTCAAAATCAAAGGGGGTTCTTAGTATCTACTTCCATAACATCGTAATAACTTTACATAAAAATACTACTTTAGCGTCCATTGCAATTTAAATAGTTGTGTTAATTTAAATTGTTCAATATTTTTTACAGATTTTCTAATCTTTCCCGAGTCCACAGAAGTTTTACTTTTTCATCCCGTTGTTCACAAACATCCTGATGGCTTCATTAAACTGGTTTTTGAATACAAAATTTGGTCAGATTTTAATTTTGTTTTATATATCTGAACTCAATTTTAGATCAGTAAGTAATTTAAAAAAAAAAAGTCTCGAAAACAAATTGAAAAATGAACGTAATCTTCGACGAGTAATGTTTAGGCACTGGTCAACACGAACACCAGAGGGAGTGGTAACAAGCGAAAATGGAACTTTATGAGTCGGCTGGCGTGTTCATTCCATCTTTACAATTACATGGTTCATAGATTTGATCAAATATCTAATTACCTCATTTCCTGAATCGCACACACATATATATACAGACGAAAAGGAGAACAATCATTTTAAAAATGATTTCAAATTTAATATTATCACATAAACAATTAATTTTCGTTAGATGATTTTAGAGTCAAAGTCGAATTATTTCTCTACAATTCAAATAAATATAAAACAATGATTATTAGTAAATGAGAACTGAGTAATGAGTAGTAAAATGTGAACTGCAACATTACATTACTCCAGGTGTCCCCCCACACCGTCGAAGCATTTTGCGCTTGCATTTTCGACTGTAGAGTTTTTTTTTATAAATTTAAAACTGAAGAAGCTGTTAAATATACTTGATGTTTTTTCTTGTAACTATTTAGTAAGAGTCCTCTCAACCAATAAATGTTAAAACAACTAAAATACTTGTTTTTCTTTAACCGTATAGCTATCATACTCAGAATTATTTCGTACACATTAAATTGTCTCACCGAGTTTTATACGAGGAAATTTTTATATTTTTGCTCATCTTATTATTATATACGAATACATATCAGGTTAAATTGTTTTCGGCTTCAACTCTTAGTGAAACTCGAATTTATGTATAATGAAAAGTTAATTTGGCACCGAAAACTGAATTACTAATCTTCTAATAGGTACTCATTTTTATTTATTTTTTTAGAAATTAATTCTCCGTTAGAAACGAAATTTACCACTGCCACGCTGTGTGTTTGACAGCCACCTCAAATGAATATGCTACAAAACCTCAACAATTTTTATGCATGTAATTCAAAATATTAATCTTTAACTACAAAGTATATTTAAATTTGTATTAAATATTCGATTTTTGCAATTAAGTCAAGGGCTTAGTAAAACCTATTTTGACCTTTTATCGTAAAAAAAAAGCTTAATTACCTAAACTTCGTTCCGCTTGCATCAGTATTGAATATAAATAATAATTTTTTTTATTATAAATATTTTATTTTCCTCTACATACCAGAGAACATCTTTTCCGCATAGATAGGTTTTGAAGTAATGAAAAAAAATTGTGAATCCAACTTTATGTATAAAATGTTATAAATATCTTTCATGTCCGTATAATTCGGTATATGAATAGTTGATAAACGCAATTAAATATATTTATTCCTTTTGGTTTGCATTAAATACTTAATTATAAGAAAAGTTTTGTTCATTATTTATACATTACCAATTAATGTTAGATAAAATTAAATGTACGCGTAAGAATCTGAGTTACTGTCTTACCCTTGAACTTTAACTAGATATTAGAGGATAATCAACGATTCAGAAATATACCCATAACACTTCAGGCCTAATACCAGGAACTAACTAAAACTTATCAACGGAATAGTCAATATTATAATAGACATAACTGTAAACTTAAATAACTCTAGCAAGAAGTCAGACAAATTGTAGGCTTTAGTTACTCGAATTTACTACCTTCCCACACAAGCCGTTTGAAGGAAATTGTGCGTGAACCTACGTTAATGCACATCCTGCGGACAGTTTCGAGGTCATTTAGCGTATTTAGTAGACCTTCAGGTGTAGAAAGTA
This sequence comes from Trichonephila inaurata madagascariensis, assembly GCA_019973955.1. NCBI lineage: Eukaryota > Metazoa > Arthropoda > Arachnida > Araneae > Nephilidae > Trichonephila > Trichonephila inaurata. Next base: position 106,166 of record BMAV01021495.1, read on the forward strand.
AGGATTTTGTAGGAGTTTCTAAGTCGTTGAAGAAAGTTCCTTTGCACGTAAAGATTAAATTGAATCCGTGAAAATAGCGAATTCATAATAGTCACCTTACAAGATTGTTACTGAATGCACTTCTAAAATAAATATAAATTATTATTGTTTTATTGTTAAATAGTCTCACAAAAAATAATGTCGAGATTTTTTGAAGAAAAAGATAAAAACGCGTTTACATAAGTTATTTATGTATAGTAATAAGAATAATATGTTTATTTATTTATTCCATATTAAAATTTTATTTTCTTCATGTATAACTCTGTGAATAAATATAACAATCAAAAATAACTTAAGAAGTAACCATCAATATATAATAGAAAAAATAAAATGAGAAGAACGCACTATTACTCGTAATAGATAATATGCAAGAATGTGCTTTGCTTCTTTAACTCAGGATCTCATTGTATAATGACTTATTTTATTCTGTCAATTCGAAACAAAATCTAAATATTTTTTTTTAAAATTAGGATTGAGATTGTTTGTTGAAATTCTCATCACAGCAACACCGCAAGCTTATTTCAGTGAACTTGCATCTGTGCTTACGCTTTCTGATTTCCATGCTAGAATAACTTTGATCTCATATATATGTCGATCATATTATAAAAAAAAACAATTTCTTCATACATGAGAATTTTTCTGCTGAAAAAGATTTGTAAAAGTCAATGTCATAGTGAATGTCTTCACACTGCTGTCTGAATGCAAGTCAATAAGTTCAATCAGTAGCTTCTCAGGTGCTGTATCAATATCAGTCAAATATATTTTTTGCTGAATTTTCTTAAGATTCCTGAAATATTCTTGTTATATCTAAAATGATCTCTTAATAAAAACACTTTCAGGTGCTTTGTGTGCTTAATAGTAAAAAAATAAATAAAACAAGATGAATCATATATCACGTATGGAAAATAAATTTAGGTTCAAAGCGAATTTTCTGACTATTTTGACGATATGCATAAAAAATATTTGCGGGGAGATGATTGCCCAACCTTGATTAAGATAAAGTACATGTAAAAAAGTCGTACATTAGTAATTCAAATGAAATTTAACAGTTACCTACTTTTCTTTCGAAATAGATTTGGGATCCTATATTAAAACTGTAGCTCTAATTAATTTTCTAAGTTTTTAAAACATTTTTCATTAGAAAATAACGAATTCTTCTTTAAATACATATATTAAATATTCCAAAAGAATATTCATTGTTCTTGGTTTTGTAGTGAATTGCAAATAAATAGTAATCCAAAAAGAACTAATGAAATAAGAAATGAAGAAAAAGAATATTTTTGAACAAAACAGAAGTACTTTTTTCCCTTTCAAAATATTTGCTTTTATAGTCTTAATAAATGATTAAATAGAATGAAACTCTGTGCTCACAAAGAGAACTATATAAAGTTTTGTGATTCCTGAAAACTGAAAAAATAACTTTCTAAAATTATTATTTTATAAAGTAAGATTCCCCATAAAAGTAAAATCAATACTACAAAAAGATACTTGTACTTATATATTTTTTTTCATTATCATTGAAAACATTTTAATTGAAGAACTAGAATTCCAGATGATTTCTTTGAATCTTTTTAACATTAATTATTGAAATAATAGTTATTTCGATATTTTTGTAAAGTCAACATTTTAAAGACAGACTTTAGATACATTCATCAAAAGTCTTAGAGAAATTGCATGGTTTATGAGATAAAGTTTTGTATAATTAACAACTATATCAATAAAGTAAATAATTAAATTAATTAATTTTAAACATTTTGCAATAATGTAAAATAATGCTATACAATTTAAATGTGTGTTGCATTCCAAATACTTACAGTGCTATTATTTTGTTCTATAATAAAAAGATAAGGTTTATTTTATGTAAATATATGTATCGTTTTAGTATTTTTAAACGAATATAATTTTATTTGTGTGAACTATATGTATATTTTTATAACAAGGAGTTTTTTACTGCGTAACTTTGAAAATTCAATAAGAACGCTTTGTTAAAATGTCACGAAATTTATTAATTATGTATTGATCGATTGTTTATTGTCCTTTCTTTTTAATGTTACACCATAGTTATTTGCCAATAAGCCATGTAATTTTAAAATTTGATCAAATGATGAAAAAGACCCTTCATTTGGCGCCTCATTCTTCGAATTCTCAAATCACACCAACGAGAGGATTTAAAGTCGCAAAATTTGAGGAACATCATGCCTTCTACATGACGCATCTTCAATGCTATCAGAGCGTAAACCCGCAATTCGGCAACGTCTGCCAGGAATTCGAAATTATTATAAAGCTAGGGATTATCTACTGTGGCTACTTATCAAAAACAGCCGAACAATAAGCTTTATACATTTCAACACGAAAGGTATATGAAGTAACCCTTGGTGGAATAACTTAAATGAATATGCAAAATTTGGCCTGAAGGATAGACTGCTACTTGCACCCAATTATTTACCTTAGCTCGTCCTTTCAGCTAATTCAGATAGCGCGCTAACAATGACAAATCACATTCCTATGTGATCAGTGAATAAAAGGTTAGGAGACAGTCGTGTCTTTGGAAACACAGTTGCATACCCTAAAAAGCTTGTTGATACATATCGTGTATTGAACTTAACTTAATGGTAAAGATCATTATATGTAACTTAACGAAAGCATAAAACTTTACCAAACACAACCAAACATCTACATAACATTTTGACAAAGTGTCACCAAAATAACAACATTAGTGCTTAATTACCTTACGAGAAACTGACCCAAATGTTGTTGTCGAGTTGTTTTCTATTGTGTTGTTCTGCATTTCAGATTGAATTTTCGATAAATTTTATGGCATAGATGATAGACATGTTTGCAGTGACTGCCAATGTTGAAAGAAAGGCCCGATTAGTTACATTACCTAAATATGTAACTTTACATCTTCCACGTAGCTCTGTGTGGCTTCTAAGTGGCTCTTATACGAGGCTCTATCGTAAGTTGAGCAACTGATGCTGTTAGGCCAGCGTTTATCAAACTGTGGGATCGCCCCCTTTGGAGGGCGTGAGCATAAGTCTAAAAAGATTATTTAAAAAAAAATACTAATTTACTAAAAGTAAACAAGATACATTCTGACATGATCAAACATAATGTACACATTTACACTGATATTATACAAATGTATCAGTACTACATAACGTGTTTGATAACTAATTTAACAGTACTAAGTTAAGACCAAGTTTAATGATTCCCAGTGATTCCCAGTGAGTTTAATGTTACCTCAATGGTTTTGTCATATATAAATTTATATGCAAAAATAACACTTATCTTGATGATTTTTTTTGTTCGGTTTATAATTAATCCCTTAACTGCAGATTAAAAGTTACGCAGTTCGCACCCAATGCCACCGAACACACTGTCAAGTTTCTTTTATTGCATTTCATAGCTTTCGGAATACTTTTATGGATAGCAGTGCACAGAAAAGATCATACTTCGCAAAGACGTACATATACGTTCTGGGAAAATAACGCTTCGGCTGAGTGAGACATTTGTATGCACCGGGGCACTTAAGAGGTTTAAGTTGTATTCTAGCTTAAGCAGCAAAGTTTAGTATAATTGATTCAATATATTTTTATTGTATGAGCGGCGATGAAAATTATGATTGAATATTGGGTCACAAGTATGAAAGTTTGAAAGCACTGTGTTAGGCGAACGGTTGTCTTCTGAACACGATAGTGTTCTTTCAGTTGATAATTATACTGGTTGATTAGTAATATTCAGTACGTCCTTCACATGCTACAATATTTCTTCAAACGCGGAGTTTTGAGTACTAAATCCTTACTGGAGTTTGCGCGTCCGTCTACAAATTTTGACGCTCTTCCGGAAGCCTCCCTCGAATGATATGCATTATTTTTCCAAAATACTTTCACGACATTTGAATCATCGTAGATTCATGCAGGTGGATGTACATTGCATTCCTATTGCCCTGCAATCAAAAACATTTTGCTCTTCATCTGAATTTTTATGGGTACCCCAGGGACACGAAATTGTCAATTCTGGAAACTATTTATTTTTATCATTCATCTTGGCAGTATCCTCCTACATGATGGTCATCACGGGAATATAATGTAATTTTCACATATATATCTCTTTTTTGAGAGTAGCAAACGTTTTTTTGCAATGTTTGCATAAGTTTCCAGCGTGACCACTTTTGTTCCAAATTATTTTCTATGAGCATGTTACACTTTTCTACTATGAACAACTTGTAGTTTTGATTGCTGTGTTGTACGATTTATTATGGTTTATAAATGTAAATGAGCAGAATATATATTTTGACGGGCTCATCGCGATTTCTACTAAAACTCCTTTTGGGTTTCTTTGGGGCCAGAATGGCAATTCTTTCCAACCAACTCGAGTAGAGAAGAGTAATATTCAAATTAAGAATCTTATAAATAGTAGAAGTTGAGCTTACGCGGGGTGGCTATGGGAAGTGAATATACGATGTCTATGTGTACAAGTGTTAAGCTAAAGTGAGAAGAAATCCCGCATTCAAGATTTAATATCTCCTTGCCAGTGCATTCAAGTTAAAGGTGGATACCATTCCCAAAATAAGAGCCACTTTAGTTAGGATTCAAGCGAATTGCTGCGTACCGAAGATAGAGCGGTAAGAGCATTTAATTAAACTAAGGAACTGTGTATTTATTGAGTTAGGATTGGTCGGTAAAGTTAGACATAGTGGTCAGTTACGCGATTATTTGGTAATACGTATTGTGTGTCTTCTCACCCCAGATTCACTTGGTTTGAATATTAAATATATTATTGTATATTGTTTAAGTTAAGATCTTAATAAAGAGATACTAACGTCTATGTCAACGTCTGGTTCTTCATTCACTCCCACATCTCTAGGTTCGCGAGGGTAATGTAGAAGTAGGGCAAACCCCACGGGCACATTCCTTACAATATATATTAAAAAAAGAAATGGCATGCATATCTATTGAAGGAAGATGAAACTGATCAAGTAAGGGAATAACCTGCGGAAATAATGCATATTAATCATGATAGCGGAAATGAATTTGAGAAAAACGATGAACATGAAACGTTTGAGTTGAAAGGAAAATTTTTAAATGATACCCGTAGAACTCAATCAAGAACACTGTGAAGCCATAAGTGTAGCACAAAACACACTTCGCTCTGTAAAAGACAAGGAAAAAAATGTTGAGCATATTGAATTCCTCGGTGATTAAAAGACAATATAACTACAACAACTCAAACAAAATATGCAAGTTTTGGAAATACTCGCAAAAGTTTTGCAAAATATGACAGTGTCAACGTGTGTGGGTGTGATTTATGTTCTTTATTATAGTCACACATATTTAGAATTTCTTGGATTCGTTTGATTGATATTTTTTCTCAAATTATCGAAGAAAAATTTAAAAACCCTTAAAAATAAATAAGAAAGTATACTTTCTCTAAATTAAATTATTCTATGGAATATTGATTGTTGTCGTGTACAATAAAAATAATTGTAAAAAAAGGGATTGGGATAACTCAGGCAGATACCATTTATTTTAGTATCGAGTGCGCACCTACCCCCGGGTTATCTAATAAAAATATTAAAACACCTTCCCCTAAAATCTATTTAATACTTGTAAAATGACAATCACACGATGAAGAATATCAAAGCGTTACTCATTGTGCAAAATACTAAAGAATATTCTTAAGAACATTCTGATAGCCCCCGAAACATAAAATTTTTAATACCCTTTAAATTATAACTGTAACAAAAAGTGTTTCTAAATTTTTCAATACTGGCCCCCCCTTTTTCAATCAAAATTTTTTATATCGCCCCCCCTTTTATACTTTAAATAAATTACTGAATAAATAATAATGCCCCCTTTGACGCTAAAGCTACAATACACGATCTTAATTATAAACGTACAAATTAATAAAAGGTTTTAAAATTTTTTGTATCGTTTTTTTTAAAAAAAAATTTAAAGGGTAATAGGATAATTATTATGTTATTTTTCCTTTTTTAATTTTTATATTGGAACATATTAAAATTTTGGGGTTTGGCTGCTTAGAAGACAAAATATAGATATCAGCTAAAAAAGAAAAATTTAAAAAAGAAAAAAAAACTTTTAAAACAAGTTTTTTATATAAAGGGCTCTAAAAAAAAAAAAATAAATTTTTTTTTTTTAAAAAATTTTTGTTATCAACTTATAAAATCGTTACACAATTTATGAAAAAAAAAGTTTGGTCCGAGTTTTAAAGAATTTTTTTCCCTTAGATTAAAAAATTTAAAAAATTTAAACCCCAATCAGATCGTTATTTAATTTGTTTGTTTATCAACACAGGTAAATCTCGGAAAAAAGCTTTTATTTTTTCATAAATTGTGTAACGATTTTATAAGTTGATAAAAAAAAATTTTAAAAAAAAAAGTTTATTTTTTTCCCGGGAAGCTTTTAAAATTAAAAGCTTTTTTTTAAAAAAATTTTTCCCAAATTTTTTAAATTTTTCCCCCCTTTTTTGAATCCGGATTTTCGGATGGCTTTTTTTGAAGAAAAAATATAGATCTGAGCAAAATATCAAAAAATTGGGTGTCAATTTCTAATTTTTCTTTTTAAAAAAAACCTTTTGCTCTGCAAGAAAGCCCATAAGTCACTGATAATTATTTAACTTGTTCTTATAATGGCGGGAAGTACCCACTCTTATATATATATAACACGAGTTTTTTTTTTAAAAAATGAAAATATTTATTTTTTTGGATATAAATAGATTAATTTGGGGGAAAGAAAAAAAACTTTTGCATGACAATGTATAAAAAAATTTAAAATATTTATTGAAATGAAAAATTAATTATAAACGGTTTTGAATGAACTGAAATTTTTTAAGCCCCCGCAGAATTAGCATTTAAAAAAAAATTCTTAATAAAAAAAAAATAAAAAATTTTCCAATGAATAACAATTGTGTTTTTTTTTAATTTTTAAAAAGCGAGAAAACTTCAAAATGTTTTAGGGGGGATCAGGTTAATGGTCTGGGGGTGATTCCCCAATTTTTTTTTTTATAATTATTTTCAATATACAAAAAATAAAAAATCACAATTTCAGTGAATAATTTAAGAAAGAGAAAATATACTTACCTATTTCAAGGATTTTTCTTTTGTCTTTCAAAAATTTGGGAGAAAAATACCCAAAAAACCCGAATTTTAAATTGTTCCAAATGTACGTGCCCAATAAAAGGGCAAAAATCACAGAAATTTTTCTAACATTACAGGAAAGTTTTTGAAAAGAAAAACTGTAAATTTTTTTGTTCGCGTTATTGTAATTTTTTCCGTTGATGATCGGAAAAAATACCCCTTTGAACTTTTTTTTTGCTTGTGTCTTTTTGACAGGGTGAAATGCATTTTGCGGTACCCCTTTATGGCTTCGTTTTTTCCCAAAAATAAAGTTCTTAATGTATTATTAAAAATTTTTCCCTTTCTTTTTCATTTTTAAAGGGTTTTTCTCAAATTTATTTTTCCCCTCAGAAAATATGCATTATTTCAAAAAAGTTTTCCCCTTTGTTTGATCAGCTTCAACCCCCTTTTCAGAGAGATAAAGGGATGCCCAATTTTTTTTTCAATTCTCTCATTTACATTTTTAAACCATAATCGTCGTACAACATCACAATTAAAACCACCAAGTTATTCATAGGGGAAAAAAAGAAAACATGTTCAAAAAAATATTTTTTAAAAAAATGATCGTGCCGGAAAACCCCGGTCAAAACAAAAACCTAAAAAATTTTAAAAAAAGTTTTCACTCCCAAAAAGGAAATATGTGATCAATTATTTTAGCCCCATTTAAAAGTCATATTAAAGGGTTTCTGTCAAAAGGGCCTTTGGGAACAAATAAACAGTTTTCCCCCGAATTAACGTTTTTTTGTATTTATATGTTTCCCCGTAGACTCATAAAAAAAAAGTTTTTTTGGCCAATTAATCCCAAAAATGCTCAATAGGCTTATCCATGTATCATAAAAAATCTTTCACATTGTTAAAAAGCGCAACAAAATTTTATAATTTTTCAACTTCCCTAAAAAGGGGGTGCAGATAACATCCCACTAAGCTCGAAAGTCAGCAAAAGTAATATTTTAGGGTTAAAAAAAAACGTAATAAAAAAACTCTCATCGTAAAGGGTTGGGAAAAAAAGCGAACAAAAAAATTTTCTTTTTTTTTGATGACCCTTTTTTACCAGATGATATATATAAATCATATCAATGTAGTCTGTATTTTTATTATATCAGAAAGTATTTTGTTTTTTTTATTTCAGTAAATTAATTTTTTAACCTTTTTTTTTTCGATATGCTCGCGCCCCCTTCAAGGGGTATCCCCCGCCAGGGGCGCCGCCCCCAGGAGAAACACCGTTTTAAAAACGTTTTCCCCTATTAACATCTTTATTTTTTCCTAAACCGAACTCATTTTTACAGCTTCAAGAATAATTATTGTATATTAGAGATGGGAATGTTATATCCGTTCTCAGTGGAGAAAACAGAGATGAATGAGAATAAAAGGGATGAAAGTAAAACAAAGATGTGTGTTTATTCACATTATTTTATTAAAAATAAAGTTTTTATAAGTACTTACAGGACTCTTAATATATATATAACATAATTATACTTCTATAAACAGAATAGCAGAAATCAAATATACTTATTATCATTTTTTCGTTAGACATTATCAAGATTAGGTAATAATTATTATAAAGCTTACACAGCAAAATAATCAGAATTTTTTATTACTTCTATCACAAAACTAAATTTTTACTTGTAAGTAACTTAATACAGAGATATAATTATTCTAATATTTTAATTTTGAAATAGCAAAAGTGGAATAGTTGCCTACTTAGAGTAAATTAAATCCTGTAAATATATATTACCTATAATATAGACATTTAAAATTTTTTAAATGATATTTAATTTGTATGGCATGTCTGTGGTTTTGAAACTTTTTTATTAGATATTTCGTAATATAGACACAATTTCAAATAAATTTGATACTAGATCTTTTTCCATTTACAAACTTCGTAATTCCCAAATAATGATTTTAACTTTTAACTGTGAAAATACAAACTAATTTCAGTATGAAATTTATACCTCTTATTATACGAGGGTCATCTAGAAAGTAAGGGACAATTGCGTTTCATATTCTGTACCAACACCTTCCCCATATATGTACACAAAGCAAATACATTTGCAACAGTTAGGTCCTTCTCTATCTCCAGTTTAAACTAACAAAATTTCATTGCTGAATGGCTGAGCATTTTTGTTTCGTTTTACTTTATTTAAAAATGACCTAAAACATCCATAAGAAAATCCCACACCTATTTTTTTGTGAAGGGGGGCCCTTTTTTAAAGGTGGCCATTTTTTTTTTTTCCAGGAATAAAACAACGTTAATATTCGGCTTTTATTTGAAACGCTTCAACGACTTTGGAAAATGTGTAAACCCCTTTTAAGCAAAATTTTTGGTTCATTGGAACAATGTTTAGCCCCTCTCAAAATCAGCCCCCCCGAAAATTGAGGCTTCACAGTCTCACACTGGAAAAATTTTTGAATAAATTAAATTTCCGAATTATTTAAATTCAAAAGAAAATTATTATTTTTGAAAGGAAATGTTGGGGACACTTAAAAAAGGCTAAGGTTTAAAAAAAGTTTTTTTTACTAAAAATTTGAAAAAATTTTCAAAAATTGAAAAAATTGTCCCCTTCCTTTCCCCAATTAAGAACATTGAGCTACACGAGGGCATTGAAAATTAGGAAAAGAAAGGAAAATTTTGAATAATTTATGTGTTGATTTTTTTCGTTTTTATTTAACTATCAAAACGTTCTTTATTTTTGGGCGACTCTCGTACTGTTATTTAGAAGGAAGACGATATATTACACGTATAGATGTAAAAATTTTTAGTACATCTAAATTAACAACATTGTTACATGCATGCGACTTCAAGAACAACTCCTTTTAGAATTTAATGGAGCTTATACATTTAAAAGTAAATCAGATTATGAGATAACATTTTAAATTCTTATCGCGTATTTTAAGTTAACTCTTATTTACAAACTTTTAAACCTATAATTGTCATGATATTTTAATGTGCAATTAAATAATAGTAACAAATACTTTTTAAAAAAATGTTTATCATAAAAATATTCCTTCTATGATAGAATATTTAATAGTTACTTTAAAGAACATTGGAATGGATTTAAGAGAACTAGTTGGGAAATACTACTTTGAAAATATTGCTAAATGAAACAATCACGACAGAAGTATTAAAAAAGGAGAAGGGTAAAAGAAAAGCCGCACTTTAAATAGAATCCGATAAGCAATGAAAGTTGAGAAAGATTGTACTTTTAAAAGAACAATATTTTATTGAAATATTTTGTATATTGTTTAAAGATTAAAAGCTTTGAACCAGAAATAACCCGGAAAATTTTCGAAAAGAAAAACTTACATCACTAACCTTTTCAATTTAATCCTCCATTTAATGTATTGATTTTTCGAAAGTTTTTATCTTCTTTTTCGAACTGCATACCTCAGAATTTTCTAGTTCTTTTGCGACCCATGGCGCATTTCGAAGCTAATGTCCTGAGAGTTTTTTAGTATTTTTTTATTTACTCCATGATGGCGCAAACAGCAATGCTCTTTTCAAAAGTATCAAAACTTTCTTCGAAGTTTGAATTCTTTCTGGCAAAAGATTTGAAAATGTTTCTGAACTTTTAATTTTGAACTAAACTTCTGTCATAATTGTTTCAGACATTTACAGTTAAAATATTGCACTCTATTTGAAATGAATATTACTTAGTAATAAGCGTTAAATACTGGCCTTAAAAGTTAAATAATCCTTACTAATGTTATAAATGTTAAAGTTTGTATGGATGTTTGTTACCCTTTCACGGAAAAACAACTCAATGGGTTTTAATGAAACTTTACAATAATATAGCTTATACGTCAGAATAATACATACGCTGTAATTTATAAAGGTATTGTGTTAAGTTTCCAATATATAACGATAACTGTCAAGAAAGTAGGAAAACATTCTGCCATCTGCAAATAAAGCCCACGACAGCATATATCTGTCTTTTTTGTGTGAAGCAAAACTTTCCCTTTGTTTTGTCTACGCCATGCCTCAGTGCGTGCTCACTTTTAATTTATTCCTTTGATCAGTGTAATCACTATTTTTTTATTTCATAATAAAACTAGATTTCGAAGGGAGAGTTGGTGGCAAGATTTTAACATAAAATAAATACAACAGAAAGTAATATTAATGTATTACACATCCAGATATAAATTATTTACACTATTTTAAGCATTCATTACCCAAAATTTGTAACAATGTGTTACTTCTGCTGAGAAGAGATCAGTTTAGGAAGGTGTTTTCAAAAATCGACTGTCAAGAGAGTTACGGGGAGTTATAAATAAATACAAATCCCTTTTATCAGCTATCAGATCTATAGACTTAAAATTTAACAAATACGTTTTTTTGTTCAGCTGAGTTATGCTAAAAGCATTTTTTTTTAAATTTGCAATTCACGTAAATTTAATTCATTAAAAATTTCTTTATCATTCAATCTGTATTGTTTAATTTTTCAATTTACCCATGCGAAGAGCGGGTATACCAGCTGTAGATTAATATTAAAATTTTTAAAAAAATTATATTTTATCTTTTTTTAATGTATGCTGTAATGTATAATGTAATAGGAAATAACTGTTAAGTCCAAGTAATATACATCAAGTTGATACATATTACATTTTAATTCCATAATTAACTATTAGTATTAGTTGAATAATTTATTTCACTATATGAAACTTTCAAGGTATCCATAACCGATCAATATGCTGGTAATTATACGAAGAATTTTATGTGTATGAATATTTTACTAATTATTTTTTAGTTAAAGAAATTGTCAATGGTTTTGTGGGAACAATAAAAACATATTTAGAATATTATTAAAGCAATAACAAAATATTTTTAACACCAATGAGGAATGTGGAGTAAAAAAAGTCTTAGTAATAGAAAAGTATGTATGAAAAATTCTACGAGCTGTTAAATTATTCGTAAAGTATAATCAGCAATTATTTGTTTTCTTTTTCAAAATAAGCAAGGGTTTTCGTTGATTTTAATTTTAAAGTTTATAATGTACTCCACTCATGAGGAATTTTTTATCAATTTTTTTCTCTAATATATTATTGCAACGTGATGCATAACACTGAATTTTACATATAGTACTTAAATAATGTCAAATTTAATTATATGTTGAAATATATTGTTACGTTTGGGGAATTTTAGTAAACTTACATACTTAATGTGCGATATCACAAAAAGAGCTGAAAAACTTAATTCCGCTTGTAATTATGATGGCAGGTACTTTATTCGTATAATCTTTTATCAAAATTTCTGAATAACTAACTCACTGGAGACTAAAAAATTACTAAAATTTCACAATTGTACATTATATGAAATAAATGATTATATTTCCAAAGTAATCACATGCTAAAAGTAGCTAAAAGTAATATGTTATTTTGTATATTATTTTAAAAAATACACAATCAATGATAAACAAATAACAGCAAATCTATAAAAAAAAACATCCCCTTTTAAGAAAGGAAGGTCATCAGCATCATATATGAGACTTTTTCGGCTTTGAGGCAAAACACATATTTCTCATTACTAACATTAGCATTAAAAATGCACACAAAACATTATTAAGCTACACAAAAGTCATATTTTAGCTATAATACGTTAAGAACTAAATAGTAATTAAACAATTTTCTCTCAATACATCAGATTAGTTAAATTAGTATCACACTTTTTCAATGTCTGTTACTTGTTTCGGAGTTTATTGAAGTGTGTATCAATTGAAAATGTTTAATAACTTTAATCTTTTTTTTTGTTAAAATGAAAAAAACAGAATGCAGTTTCAACGTTTTAATCAAATTTAAATGGCTTACATTTTCACAAAACAAGTAATCTCTTTTAAATGATTTAATTTAAGTAATAGACTGGAAAATAAAATTTTGAAAAAAAATCTTAAATTCTTTAATTAATGGTAAAAAATAAGATAAATTTATAAATGGGATTCACAAGTTATTTTTATTAGGTTGTTTCGATGTTGATTGATTTTTCTGATTCATTCATAAATTATTTGCCTAGATTACAATTTTAATATGGTTTTATATTCAGAGTTACATGTGTGTGTTTAACATAATTTTCTTAAAGTTTACTAATTGGCAACTTATTAGGTGGTAACTTTTGCTTTAATTACTTTATAAACATTTCAACCGTTAATTGCAGGTGATAAAAAGAAACGACTGTAAAATTTTTCCATAAATTCATACATGGTTATAAATACTGCCAAACGCCTGATAATATCAATATAACATAAAAAGTACGGATCACAAGTGATCTTTTTAATCTTATGGCATTAGAAACTCAGTAAGAGTAATATTAGGATCTTTAAACTGAATAAAGTACATGTTGGACATGGATGTACGAAAGTAGTTCTTGAATGGACAGCCTACCTAAAATTTCTTAGAAATATCAGAGAAAATCCATGTCAGAGCTTTAGCGGTTTCCGATCAGCTGAAGCAAAGTGATTATAAGATATGAATTCAATAACTCATCAGAGACACTGATATCCACCATATGTAATACGAGACTACATTTTGGAACAAAGGCTTTGATGACAAAATGTTTTTATTAAAACGCTTTGTCTGGATATAAAGAAGAAACAACAAATCAAAGTGTATGTGTCTCTTTGAAATGAATCTAACCTATGTTAACTACAATGCTTGAGTAATCAATACAAATTATAAAAGCAGTGATTGAGGTAAGAGTTGTCACTGTACTAGTAACACTGGTTTCAGCTTTCTGATGTTACTTGGAGAAATCTCTCTTCAGCCAGGGGTCACCCCAGTGCTACTACTCATTTTGGATGAAATTTAAATAAAGGGATCTTGCTGGTCGTCCCATTTTGCAGACACATTTCCTTCTTGATTATCTTTGACAACATAGTTCCTATGTGTCAGAGATCCATGTAACATAGGTCTGTTTACAAAAACCTAGTCTGGACCAATGGCACCTAAAAATGGACTCATATGGGGGAGGATAATTTCATCACGTAACCATGTCTTTCAAGCAAGTCATTGTCACAAATACGAGCTCTATTCGTTCCTTCAACAAAATGCCTCCCTAAAAGCACTCCAAGACCAACATTAACCAGCTCTTTTCTTAATTCTGATATGAAAACGTTAGTTAAAATAAAAAAAACTACCCTTTTAACAGTTCGAAGGCAGTTCACTAAAAGGATAATGTGTTAGTATAAATGGAATTTAAAGTTATATGAAAGAGATAAATCAAATCAATTTAGCTTCTATATCCTTAAACAAAAAATACATTTAATTTAGATAGTTTACAAGTAGATGACTACAATCAGGGAACTACTTAAAGTAAACATATTACTATGATTTATTCGAAAAAACAGTTGTAATTCCGCCACAAAAGGGAGCAAAAAACAAATAAATAAAACGATTAATAAGTATAATTATTATAAAGATATCTAACAATCCTAAAAATCTTGCATGAAAAATCAACTTTCGTCTTCGGAGATGGGCGGAATGTCATATAATATAGTTATGTAAGTAGCTTAAAATTAAATTTAAAAAAAAATCCAAAGCGAAATTTCAAAAAAAGAAAAAATTTTGAGGTACTTGGCATCATGACCCACAGTTTCCATGCCAAATTTCCCGTGTTTGAATGATTCTGGTTTGTGTGCTACATCGCAAACACATACACATACAAATTTTTTTTTTTGTAGAAATTATCTTTTTCCTTAACATTGATATATCTGTCTGCTCTAAATATACGAAATTCTATTTTGGTATTCTCCTTTCTTAAAAGTATCAAGATTTAAGTTTGTTGTTGATGGCAAAGTCTAGAAAAGAAGATAAAAAGAAATTACCGTAAAATCAGGCGTATAAAGGCACCTATACCTTCAAGGTAAATTTTTAATTTTTAGGTATATTCTCCGTATAACGCGCACCCTTTTTTATCAAAGAAATCTGAAATATTAATATACATGTTTTTTATTGTTTTGAAGTAATTTATTCCAGGTATTATCCTATACTTTTGAAAAAATAATATACTTCTAGAACTACAACTGTTCTTGCTCATAAGGCAAGTCGTTTCTCTTAAATAAACAGTGTTTCGATGCATCTAGAAGTCATTCTTTTTTATAACCATCCTTTTTGTTATTTTTAAAGCTATCATTTTTATACCCGGCGTATAACGCGCACCTTTAATTTTCAATCTTATCTTTTTGTGTTCAAAGTGCGCGTTATACGCCGGATTTTACGGTAATTCTGTTTGTTCAAATATCCTACAACTATTTTTTTCCTTCCTTTTTAGACAAACCTGAGGATATTACAATGCTATCTCACGGAGCATCAGTACTTCTCACACTTTAAAAATTTACTTCCCAATTTTTAATCATAATTTTCATCGCACTCCCCTCCATAAAATAACGATGAATTCAATAATAGTATACTTTGACTCTAAAACTACAATACGATTTGAATTATAAAACGTACAAAGTATCTAAGAGTATTAAATGTTTTATATAATATTATATATAACATGCCCAGGGATTCAATGGTGAATATTAAAATGGTTCTTAACTTAGTATTGTTAAATTAATTATTGCATACATTGTGCAGTACTGATGCATATAACAGTGTATTATATCAATGTAAATGTGCATTTTATTTTTTGTTATGTCATAAAGTATTTTGGTTCGCTTCATTTCAGCAAATTAATAGTTTTTTTCAAAAAAATAATCTTTTGTTTTCGACTTTTTGATATGATTGCGCTCCCACATTTAGGGTTATCACACATCTTTATGGAGGGGTGCACCCCACAGTTTGAGAAATGTGCTGCAGTATATAGTTTAGCTTACGTCTTCATTTACTTTGCTGTACATTTAGTTTTTTCTGATAGTATTTGCTTAAGTAGTTTTTCCAATAAATAACACTCATAAAACATATATTTTT
This sequence comes from Trichonephila inaurata madagascariensis, assembly GCA_019973955.1. Lineage (NCBI taxonomy): Eukaryota > Metazoa > Arthropoda > Arachnida > Araneae > Nephilidae > Trichonephila > Trichonephila inaurata. The sequence goes on from BMAV01021495.1 coordinate 122,238, forward strand.
TCTCGTACATTGAAAATGGAGAGAGAGTCTGTGTGTTATATATATTTATTTCGCTCTATAAAGGTGCACGAGGACTATTGGCAACGAACTTCGTAACTTTGAACCATTATCAAGTAGCATGGTCAAGACGGCACTTCAGCTGACATCTGCCTCTCCTAACATCCACACCAGCTTTGACAGGTTTAACGTACATTTCCTCTCTCTACACGGCAGGTCTTCAACAGGATTAGGTTTGAAATATGGGTAACCCAGCCACTTGTCCATTACCTCGACCACTAAGCTACCACAGCCACGATTGAAAAGAAAATGTCTACTATCATTAAATAAAATCCATTAGCCATGTATACTGGGATGGGCACAGTAGTCCCGGGGCCCTCATGGGTTGTTGGGCCACTGAGTTTCAGTTAATTAAATAAAATACAAATATTCTTTAATTTTATTACAGACATATTTTGTTCTCTAGTAACATCTTAACATGTGTGCGTGTTTTTCACAAAAGTATTTGAAAAATATTAAATTTACTTCAAATTTTAAAAGTGTATGATGTATTCTTATTTTAATCATTTGTCTTACGTGAAAATACATTGTAGTTGTTGTTGTATTCAGTCTTACTGAAGGAATTTCGAAATTTGTAATCCATGAGTTTTATAGAAGTAAATTGGATTATTTTTTTTCTATTCTTCAATTTACGTTTAAAACTTATGGGAAAACTTGCACCGATCAAATTATTTCTTGATGTATAAATTTTGAAAGAAAAATACATAAACATTTACTAGAAGAAATAAACCTTTCAAATTCTGTTCAACTTCCTGATGCTTAATTTTTTTATTTTTCTCAATATATTTAACAGGTTCCTTTCTGGAAAAGAATAATGACATAGAGAAAGGCTGCGTCCATTAGTTAAGAATATATACCTACCAGCTACATTTTTTTTTCTTAATCCAACAATCATTCCAACAAAAATTTAATTCTCATTGTGAGTTACATTAATTATGATTGCTTTTTTTTGAAACATTTGTTTTGTTATTTTTCTTAAAATATCACTGTATTCAAATGAAATTTTAAACGAATATATTCCTCTGTATTTAATTAGTTTATTAAGAAAAGTGAATATGTAAAAAGATTAAAACTGGATAGAGGAAAAATTACATTAAATTCTTCATATTCTTCAATAGTGTTGGCATTAAGAAGACATGGTACGGTTTACGCAAAAATTTTTAATTTAAGGATTTTTAAAATATTTTAATTTCTCTATGTGCGTATACTATGTAAAACATAATTTGTGGTCAAAATTTCACAAAAGCTAGTCATTTGATTTTTTTAAGGAAAACACTTGACAATTAAGTAGCGATTTTAAAATGCTACTCTTCCTTCAAAAAATTATGTACACGCAAATATTTGATTTACAAGTACGTCAAACTATGTATAACAAAAGTTGGTATGGGTTTTGCGATAACATGATTGGTATTTGTACAATACTTCTTTTTTATGAATGCTTATTGAGAATTCCTTAAAAAATGTATAAATTCTGATTTTAATTATTTAAAAAAAATAAGTATTGCTTTGATTCAAAAATGCTTACCAAGTTTTGTTACATGTACTATTAGGAATAAGCAATAAAAAATTCAAAGTATTAGGCACAACAGAAAAAAAAGCCTTAGCATTTTTAATGAAAAGAAACTAGTTATTTTAACTTTCTGAGATAAGTTTAAAGTTTTTATTTGCCATAGGGATATGAAAAAAAAGAACGTAAGAACGTTTTTTTAGTTTAGATTCTTCAAATTTTGTGAGTTTATAGAAAAGTATATAATGAATAATTTATACTAAAAAAATTTAGAATGATTTTTTTGAACAATTCTTGTCAATTGAATGGTACTGTGTCTCCTTAATTTGGTTGTAAGAAATATTTAAATATTTTTACATATCACACAATCAATACTTTTTAATATAAAATAAAAAAGTTTGAGAGAAAGGGAAATAATGTTTTATGGAGAATCATATGTTTAAGCTATCCAACTACGTTCGGAACCGTGATTTTGCAAAAGCGTAGAAACGAATATATTTTCACTTGGATTAGACTGCAAGTATATATTTGTTTAAAAAATATTATTACAAGAAAAATTTATTTAAATGCAAGATAAATATAGAAAAATCCATTTTTAAATGATATTTTACAAAATTCTAGTTCAGGCTTCAGGCTTTGTGCAGAGGTATGAGCTATGTATTAACAAAATATTATTATTAAAGAAACATTTTCCATAAAAAAAGAGAATATTTCGAAAATATGTAACTCTATGTTCATTTTTAGGCCAAATATTGCATTTACAAATTCTTTAGTGTAAGAATATTCTTAAAAACTTTTTATACGTGTATTCTAATCTAAGTGACTCAAAATATTATAAAAAAGGGTTCATTTGTATGCTTTTGCAAAACGACTGTTCCGAACGTAGTTGAATACTTTCAAGAAAAATATTCTTATTTCATAAAAAAAAAATTAATTTTTATCAATTTTCAAGGAAAATAATTTGAACAGATTTTTTTTCTTATTTATTTAACTACTTTACAAAGAATAAGAGCTGCCCTAGAGAAATTGTACTCTTCGAGGCTGATTTGCAATCCCTTATAATAAGAAGAAGGGCTAACCTCATCAAACACTTCAATAAACTCTCTATCTATCGCCAACATAATAAAACTTCACTATATATGGTGCAATAATCAGAGACTAAAGAAAAAATAGCCCCTTCAGTCAAGCAGAACTTCTACAATTGGCTTTTAGTGATGTTGAGCCTCACTATCTAAAGCCTTGTCTCAGCCCGGTGAAGGGAATCCCAAAAGTGCATTTCCACTTTAACCTTTCTACTCCTGCTGTTAAGGGAATTTGTTTCTAGATCATTCTAGGCTGTGTTAGCATTGAAGATCATTGATGGAATCCTTAGTGACGCCATTAAGATCTATATAGACGGCAGCAGACTGAGTGATCGAGCAGGTAGCGGCATCTACATTGAGAAACGTGGAGAGATGTCTTCTTTTTGCCACCGTAACCCCTACTTTTCCTCCGTCTTTAAAAGTGAACTTATTGCAATAAAAGCATGGCCTTGAGGCTGTTCTTACTGAACAAGACTTCGGAGACCTCTGGATCATCTCTGATAGTCGCAGTTCTCTCCAACATCATATATAACTGGATTGCAGTGGGAGACAAAGCTGGTGTCTCCATACTTAAAAAATTTAGACAAATATCAGAGTCCCATGATATCCATTTCCAGTAGATTCCATCACATGTTAACATTATTGCAAACGAACAAGCGGATCTCCTGGCTAAAGAGGGTTGTAATGTTTCTCCACTTATGTCTGTAACCCTCACCTACTCTGAACATCAATCTAGGGTTAAATCTAAAATTTTAAAGGAGTGGATGACCCCGCCCAATCATCACTGGTATGAAAGCAAACATCCAGGATCCTCATTCCTACGTTAATGTGGCAGAGCCTCTCAAATTGCAATCTTTAGATTGAAAAGGGGCCACATAGTGTGTTTCCCTTTATGGAGGCAGGAATAATTTTGCTCTTTGCACCAAGTGCAAGACTCTCCAGATCACATCTTGGACTGTTTGGGACTTTCGAGGGAGGACCCTTTTTCCTCTCCTCTCCTGGTATTGGATTTCTTAAGGGTCAATGGTCTTTTGGGTCTTGTCTGACCCCATCAGACAGACTCAGGATTAGCCACAACGACAAAGAAAAATAAAAAAAAATAATATAACGATTGGTTTTAAAATTAATGTTACAGCTTAATTGAATTCCTTTTAGGAAAACAACATCCATCCGCTACGAGAAAGCAGTGTAAGCATATGCCTTCAATCTGAGGATATTACCCGTATGGGATAGCCAGCATTCTCACTTGATTTGAATTCGATACAACATGTGTGGAACATGCTTGACTGACAAGTTGCAGTTCATCAACCACCTTCTACATCTGTACAAGAACTTCGAATAGCATTGTTGGCTGAGTACAGAAATATTACCAGAGATCCGTTCTATAATTGGATACTCAGCATACTTAGGTTGACCCTCATACTAACTACGTAATATTAAGTTTATGTAAATGAAGAATTTTTTATAATTGCTCCGGGGAGAAAAATTTGTGTTTTTTTTTCCAATTGTATCATACATGCGCTATCTTTTTTGTTCTTTTTCTTTTGTTTAAAAAAATGGGCTTTATGAGTAAGTCACGTTTGTTTTGTTTCTGGGAATTTGTTTACTGGAGCAGGTATTACCCTTAATTTATAAACGTAAGTGCAGCGCTTTTCAAACTGTGGGGCGCGCCCCATTAGGAGGGCGTGATAACCCTAGAAGGGGGTGCGAGCATATTCAAAAGTCGAAAACAAAAGATTATTTAATTTTATTTATCCTTTACTTTTAGTAATATTTCTCTGTCATGTTTAAATAACATAATCATTTTGATAGGAAAGTTAATGTAAATATAAGGAAAAAAAATTAAGAGGATTCGCCTTGGAAGAAAAATTACATTACTAAAATTACAGTATCTACTTAAATTCGAACTTCTGTAAAGATAATGATATGAATGATACTATAATATAGATGTTAAAAGGAATAAAAAATAATACCTGAAAGAGAGAGAGAGAGAGAGAGAAAAGTCTGATTAATTTTTAGCATAAAATTTTGCTTTTAAAAATATTTTTTCTGCATTGTTTTATGATTACAAGTCTTGATCCGATATGCACAGTAAATTATTTAGCAAAGAACACCATATATATTACTACCTATTTCAATTTAATCCTCCGTTAAATCTATCGATTTTTCGAAACATTCTTTTCTTTTTCTAGGTGCATACCTCAGAGTCCATCATGTGCCTTTCGTCTACATTTTTGACGGTGTAGGAAGTTAATGTCCTGAAAGTTTTTTTTGAGATTTTTTTTGTCATAACGTAAGAAAAAAGCATTACACTTTTCGGAAGTATTTGAACTTTCGCCGAATTTTGGATTCTTGCTCCAAGACGTGGAAATATTCCAAATGCTTTAGAATCAAACTTTCAGCGTAAAAGTTTGAAATATTCGTAACCTGATCAACGTTAAATGTATAAGATGAATCTTAAAAAAAAATATGTATGTAACGTGACTTTGAATTTGTAGGGATAAAAAAAAATAAAGCATTTAACTCTAAATTAAAGTTAGTGCTCATATAAGACATAAATTTATGTTTCTTAGTTTAAATTTAAGACAAATTTATGTAGGTAAGTGATAAATTGTATTTTTTTTTCAATCTATATTTTATGTTTTTCTGTGAATTGGTAATCAATGACAAAAAGGTTTAACTAATAAAAAGAATAATTTAAAGTTTATTACTGTTTGAATAATGTTTACATTTTGAGCTTCAATGTTTAAGCTGTTCCATATGACTGACTTTACACATGCATTGAAACTTTTTAACCAAATTGTAATGTTTAGGTCAGTTACAATAAATTCGTAATTCCAAAATAAGACATTATTGAGTGAGAGTTATATTGACATTTCACTATAAAGAAACGGGTGAGTTATTGACGGCGGACCTAGTAAATTTGAATCTGAGTCAAACTCTAAGGACTACACCTAAGCAGGCACCAACCTCTCTTAACTACCATATCACACCTTCGGGAGGACATTGAGTCTCGATAGACTTAATGTAAAGCGGCCCTTTCTACTCAGTTTGTTAGTTTATTGAATAACATTCAGCATTATTTAATTTAAAAAAATCCAATAATTTCAATTTGTTAAATTTCACATATTGATGCATAAGTTTCTACCAATTTTTTTTTTTGAGTTTTTAATCAGAAGTTAAATAATTTATTTCACCCATCCAAAAGGTCATATTTAAGATTGTATTTCATTTCTTCTCACCTTTTAGGTAAGTAATTTCCTCCACCCTTCAATTTTTAAGTATTGTTTCTAATACTCCAGAGTCTGATAAAGTAAGACAGGATCCTTTAGACCAGTGGTAGCCAACCGAAATGACCTTGCCGGCCACTTCGGAAAAACATTATAATCTCGTGGTCCGCACATAAAAATATGTACCTTTATACCACATTTGGAAAAAAAAAACATTTATTGAAGTAAAAATTTAAAACAGAATGAATTATTATTATTGTTTTCATTATTTTTCATGTATACAGATATAGATAAAATACAAGTAATAATGTTTATATAACATAATAATGCAACGAGATCAAATAATGTTTAAAATATTATAGTTGCCATTTTCTTGAAAATTACGGTGTTCCTTTTGAATTGATCTTTCCTTAGTCATTGTTGAAATTTGATTGTGCTGTCATTCGGTGGTGATTAAGTACACATTGCCCTTTATCTTAACCGTCCAGAATATTGTTTTTAAACTTTCAAACATATCTGACTGCCTCTGGCTTTTTGGGCATTCCAAACAGAAAAGAAAGAGGAGAAATGAAAGTCGCACACACAGAAAATCATGTACCATCCATAGTAAAGGATGTACCTAATGCACAATTCGGAATTATTAAAAGTAATTTATTATAGTAAAATCAAATGTGTGTATCTGTTTGATAAAATATAAATCTATTTGAATCTAAAAGACATTTCTATCATCAAAAAGGATTTACTTTAAAACAAGGACAGATAACAGGCAAATACATTGTAGATTTATACATATAAATTTCCCCTCAAATAAATTTCAAAATGAAAAAAACTTTAAAAACCTGGTATTTAATTTTTAAAAAAAGGGTCGGGGGGCACCGCTTATTAACGGATAATATTTATGATATTTTGTTTCAATTAGATTGGAAGATGTATATAAATTTGTTTTAAGAATATATTACAGTAAAATTAGCTTAAGTATTAATATTTTGACAAAAAATGAACATAGAATGACCCATTTTCAAAATACTGTTATCCTTGTGAAAAAGATTTTCTATTATAATAATATTTCTGCCTGTATTGCTCAGACCTCCCTACAGAGGCTCAACTAGAATTTTTGAAAAATTTAACTTAGAAGTGGGTTTATGCATATTTTACGACAACAGAGGGGAGAAATTTTAAGAAAAAAACGCCGATAATTATTTCAATGGGTTGTAACTCTAATGTGAATTTTTCTAAAAAAAATAGTTCAGACTTTTTGGGAAAGTCTTTACTTTATATAAGCAAATTATTATTATTTTAGAAGCATTTTTCATAAAAGGAGAACATTTTGGAAAAAAATGTTGTTCTAAGTTAGTTTTTTGCAGAAATATTGTATTTTTAAATAATTTTTTTTGTCAAAATATATATCCTTAAAACAATTATATACATGCATTCTAATCTAAGTGACACTAAAAATCATGAAAATTATCCATTTATGCGCTTCTTTAATGTCACGGTTCCGAACGTAGTCGGATACCTTAACTTGTGATATCCATACAAATGAGATTTTGCTCTTGTGAGAATCCTAGTGGTCTATAGAAGCTGCATAGCTGGAGAAGATATTTTGGTCCCCACAATTTTTAAGTAAATTATTCATATTAGCTTCTAGATAACAAAAATAAATTTCAATCACTGCTAATACTTTTGAAAGAAAATACGTTTTGTTAATGACAAATATGTTTTAGACCATTTTTACTGTAAATGCGTGTACAATGAGAAAGCAGAAATATTTCATTCAGATTTTAATATGATACATAGGAGTAAAATGTAAAGTACACAGCTCTGGATCCGAAGAATAATTATTAAGAATTTCATTTTAACGAATTATTGCTTTGTTTACAGAACTGTGGCTCACTGCTCTTAAATACTTAAAATTGTAATTTCAATTAAAACAGCTTTGTGAGCTATGCAGTCTTAATTTAACCTCTTCAAGTATTTCCCTGCGGGTAAAGTTTTATGAGGGTAATTTCTGCTTAGTTAGTTTCATATCACATACGGAAAATATGCTTGTTTTTCTTTGTTAAATAGGTTCTAGACTGATACCACAGAAGAGCTCATTTCTTTCTACAATTTAAAGCTCTTTAACAAATGTTTAATATTGCTCTACTAAACTATTTTTATTTTATATATTCCTTTAGATAGGATGGAAATATGCTTGAATAATTTCAGCCTACTTACTACATTAAAATACTGTTTCTCTGATGAATTTGTGAACTCAAATGCAGTTCCTCATAAAATTTTTATAAATAATATTAATATCGTATAAAGTATTTAAAAAACAAATGCGTTTTTAAATTTTAGGCCTAAATTTAATTTAAATATTACTGGTATTTTTAATTAATGTATATTTAAAAATCTTTGTTCTTCAAATTAAAAACATGTAGTAAACATTGCTTATGTTAAGATAGTTTATACGAAATAAGTATTAAAATCCGTATATGTCTCGGTTGTGGTTTTCTTTTTTGTTAATTCCTGAGAAATGGTTTAGTACTTACAAAAGGAGATTAAATTAAGAGAAATTAGAGATAGTAAACTTAACAAAAGGGAATAAGATATTAATTACAATTGTTAGTTACGAGCCATATCGGGAAACTAAGTATCGCTTAGGAAAAACTTTCATAAAAAATTGTTTTTCCAACAAAGTTTACTTTACATAAAATAACTTGTAGGAAACTATTTTTCTATGTAGTTACTACCATTGTTCAAGCATTTTTCATGTTAGGAAACCAACTTGTCCATACCCTCTTTAAATAAATATACCGCCAGTGAACAGGTTTAGAATTTCGTTGTAACTCATCATAAAACTATCTTATTGTGAACCGTCCATTTACCCGAATTTTTCTCATTAACGTTTTTTATCCAAACTATAATTAATGGCAGAATGCTGCCCACTCACAGCTTTGTCATGAACACTGGTTCGCCCATCATTGGATTGTCAAATCGACTTTCTCTCACAGTTTCTTCCTCCTTTACATTTTCACCATACATCTCTACAAGTTGACGATGAATTTTCCCTAGCTTAACATCCCTTGAGTTCAAAACAGATTATAGAAAGTACTTCACAGTCGGTACGAATAGTCATAAACCTTTCGAACGATCAATAGCGCATATAAAACATCACAATTCAGTTGTAATTGCCTCACTGGCCTGGCAGTCAATCAGAGATGTGTGTGCAAAAGCGTTGAACTGCTAAACTATCACTGTGGTTGAGGTAAACCAAAACAGTACTTAGTTTAGGTTCAAGCTTCTTAAATTTATATCCATCTCAAACTCCAAAATCTGAGAATCACCAATTCCTTGTGTCTTCTCTTAAATGCTTAAATACGAACTTACAAAGATATAACAGGAGATGTAGTTTTCTCCGGATCTTATATATAGACATATATTTTGTTCCAATTCAGAATAAATTACCTTAAATAAGTAAAAGCTAAAAACAAGGACTAAAAATAATTGGAATAAGGGTAAATTTCAAATATAAAAAAAATGTGATTTGAATTTTTCTATTCAAATTTTAGCATTTTTCTGTGATAAAGTTGAATAATACTAAGCATTATATATATATATATATATATATATATATATATATATATATATAAATTTAATCTGCATTCAAAGCATTCAAAATATAAAACTTTTTTTCAAAAATCAAATCTTATATTCGAGAAATATATATAATCAAAACATTTATTACAAAAAAGTTTTTAATTTAAAGTTAAAACTATGAAATGGAATTCACTCATTTAAAGCAATATGCAGAACCTTTTGAAAATGCACAATAGAGAACGCTTCAGAAAATATATTCAATATAATAAACACTACAAATAAATGCAGCAAAGAGCATTTTCATTCTTATATCTCACATGAAAACGGAAAACCATTGCAGCAAAAAATTATGTTTGCTGATCGAAACTATTTCTTAAATTATTAAATTAAAATTTAAAAATACAATGACATTTTTAAAAGCATTATTTTGGAGTTATGTCTTAAAGACGTAAATATTTTAGTGTATATATTCTTTTAAGAAATTGAGTTCACTTTGAATTCTCAAAAACTCTACACATTAAAGTTTCATTCATAAAATTTTCATTCATCACGTTAACATGAAAAATTATTTTATATGTATTATACCCCTCATTTTTTTTCATAATGGGTTTTACTAGAATAATAAACAACACTTAAAAATACATAGATTTTAAAAATATTTCAGTGTTCGAAACGTTATATATATATACAGTCGGACCTCTATATAATGAAATCGCAAAATCCCGATAAAAATTTCGTTGTATGGAAAATTCGTCACATATAGGTTCATCTTTTAATATACTTTATAAACCACAAAAAACAAATTCATCAAAGCTGCATATTAAAGATAGTAACTATTCACACTTTTTTAAAAAATAATATTTGTTTATTTTATATATTTTATTCATCAAAAAGAGAAAGAAAGAAGGAAAAACTTCAAGGAAAACAAGAAAAAACAATGTCGAATGTGTCCCTGTATTTTCAATATTAAGAAAATATTTTTTTTTATTAAATTAATGACATTTAAGGGTATTTTCTAATTTAAAGCAACAAATAATATTAAACATACATTATTTTATAACTAGAACACATGGATACGCACAACTCCACTGAGTGTGAATGTGGATATCGAAGATGTTTCTAGTGAACTGGACAATGGGGTTTAAGGGTTGCAATTCTTGGATGAAACGTCCAAAAACTCTATTTCTAATAAAACGAGTACAAGATTTATGAACACCATAAATTGTGTTAACCCTCTATCTACTGATGGTACTTATGAATACCACTCATTTTAAATTACATAAAATAATCTTTTTTAAGAATACTCTATCAATACTTAGCAGGGATATTCTTTTAAATTCACTCTTTCAAGATATATGGCATCACGGTCTCTATGATTAGCATGTTAGCGGGGAAGGCGAATAGTTTTATAGCAGAAGTTGCGTTTTCAGCAGACATTTTGATCGCATTGCGAAGATTGTCATTTTTGTTCCAAAAAAGTAGCATGTCAAACGGTAAGTGTCTTATTTTTTATAGGTTAAGTAAGACTTTAAAAAACGATTTGACTATTTATTTGAAATGAACAGTGCATATAATTAATTTTACAGTTGAATAACCTTGTGGTATCTGTAAGTACTGACAGCATACTGGGTGCTGGAGCAAGAACTTAGTTTTTTTTTATCCGTGTGGCTTATTGTTGTTTTTTGTTGTGTTGTAGAGTCATAACTTTAATGCGATAGATTTACGTTTTTTGGCATTTCTTTTTAACTTATTTATTTTGCTTTTTTCTTCTTTCATTTTATTGTTTTCAAAAAATTTTGAACTTTGAATCTGAGATAATTTTATTTCCACACAATTAAATAAGATATATATTCTTATTTCAAAAATTTAAAAACATTTTAATATTTTATGTGTAATTGAGAGGACAATAATAGGAGATTTTCAATGGGCTATTAATATTATTATTTCTTTTTATTAGAATGTCTGTAAAAGAAACTGTCTTCAGGAGGCTTTGATATATTTTCGCGACATAGCCATCCTGGGTGATGACTATGTCGTTCCGATCCGCGTAAGCTAGAGTGTGGGATTATCAAATGATGAGACATATTGGTTTCTCAATACAACTTTTATTAAGAATAACTTATTACTTTAATTCTAATTGACAACTTTCTTAAAGTGAGTTAACACCCAATTAAAACCTATATTCAAGTCAGATCACGCAACTAGATCATTTATCTTAATTATAATAAATTAAGAGATTCGTCTAACTTCCTATACAAAATATTACCTTTTTTTGTAGAGTCTCCTTCCTTCACCAATAGAGAGAATACCTATAACTTAATTTTAACTACGAAGATTCAGACTTCTTTATAATGAAAGTAATCTTCTTTCAGAGATATAAGACATCTAACTGTGATCAGAATGATTCCACACTAAGTTATCTCTAAACTCTGCCGCTCCTTATCATCAAAGTTTCTATCCTTTTAAAGTATATCCTTATTTACATATTTGATCTGTTTATCTTCTTGGTATTGGGTTGGAAAGGTTTTGCCATTAATCGTGGCCGTCAAAGAACATGGTTGGTGTTTAGCAGAAGGACGCAAGAGACGTCACAACCCTCCAAGAAGAAAAACGTGATTTACTTAAGTGTTCTCAATGTCCCATTAAATTACGTGTCTAAATCTCTCATTTCCTTGAAATTTCTTCGCTTTCTGAGTTTTATTTAAATTTTACCCTAAATCCTCATTTTAACTTTTTATAATTTCCAATATTTATCTTGACTTCAATTTTCATTACTCATCTTAGAATTAAATTTAATATTCAATTTAAATTTAAATTTAAACTCGTGACAATAAATTTTACCCATTAACTAGCCAACATTAATAATTACTGTTTAATCCATGCCCACTCTCACTTTTAACACATTTATACTTAAAGTAACTATACACTTAAATTTTCTAAAAATTTTTCTAAGTGCGCAGACCCAAACTTTTGCATCTTTATCATTACTGCCTATGGAGCTGGATTTTCCGCTCCATTTTGTTGAAGAGTTTATCATAATTTCAGGGTTCCGGTCTCCCTGAAATGTAAACTTTCTGAGTCATTGTTTCCAATCTATATTTACATAATATCAATTAATTTCACAATTTTATTCATTATATATTATTTGTATATCACAATAAATTTTCATCTCCATCCCCCACATCTGGTTCCAAAACTCCTAAATGAGCCGCGCAGCGCCGTTATTATTATTATTGTTAGTGCCCTGACTACGCCAAGTGTTTCCCGAACCAGATGCCTCATAATACGTAACAATACAACAACATATATATATACACATATTATACAATTACAAACATTTTTTCTCAATAAACTATTATAACAAATAACCAAAGGAATTTTCGTGACCAATGAAGTCATACATCGAAGCAAACAACGTGTAATTGCTAATTGTTTTTCTCCAGAAAAAATTTTTTTAACAAGTCAAAAGTTCCAAAATAAATAAACACTCATTGTGGTGTTTTGACTTTTCTTATAACTTTTTAAGCACCGCCCGAGACTTCTTTCTTGCAATACCTTCTTTCCGGACCACTTGTTGGAAGATCATAAAAAATGGAACAATACAACCTGATTTTTTATATGCGGTCTCCACCATTACGCGTCCAACGATGAGGTGCTACCACTTTCTTTCTTTCCTCAGTTGCACCTGAATTTCTTTGTTTTGCTTGTTGTAGGCTTGTAATCTCCCTTGTCGTCCCTTTCTTTGATTTCCTGTTGTCTCCTTTGGCTGGTCGGGGGTTCTGTTCTTGTTCTCTCCGGCGTGGCCTCAGATTATACGTTGGTTCATCTGGAACTTCAGCTGATTTCCCTTTTCTGTTCTTTTCCTTCTTTCTAGAAATAGTACTGATGATAATTGTCTTTTATTTATGTCACTGGGTCCCTTTCTCTGCCACTTTCTTTGTGGTCCACTCTGCCCCGACATTCTGATTCTAATACCCCTATTATACCTTGTCCTTTTGCTTTTACTTTCACTCCCAAATGAACTAGGAAGCGATCTGACCAGTGATTTGCGTTTATGGGTCATATATCTGTATTTTTATATTGATTTGATTGGCTACCAATCCCTTTTTGCCTCTAACTTACGTTTCACCGCAGATTTTTCTTTCCCATAGTGTGACTCATTTAATCCTTGATGTACTTTTTCCGAAGTACTATTTTCCTGACTTGATCTTATACTATTTGGGATACCTTGTTCCTAATTGACCTCGTCACATTTCCTATGACGATATATTCTTATTTGATCTACGTTAACCGTTAATCTTTTTCCTGATTTCCTATTACAATATTATTGTTATTTTTACTCTAATACCTATAAGGTCCTTCAAATTTTGTTTAAATTTAGCACATACTTTGTTGGCTGCTGAACTAAAAGGGTGTGTTTCTCATAATAAGACCCAATCATTTACCTTTATTTTGTATCTCTTTCTTCATCTATTATAATATCTTTCCCACCTTCCTAAGTTTAATTTTCGTACTTAGTCTAGCTTCCTTAAAGCTTTTTTCGATATTTAGTATTTTGAATTTGAACTTTCCGAGATCATAACTAGTTTTTTGAAATGGTGTAATCAATTTTCGACCAAAAATAATCAGCAGGTGATTTTCCCGTTGTTTCATTCACCGCCGTCGAATAGCGTAAGCAAAACTCACGTAAGAATTGATCCCAAGTATCGCTGGATCATTAACATAATTTGCAATCATTTGCACTATATCTCGATTAACCCTTTCAGTCCGATTTGCTTGTGGTCGATATGCAACAGTCTTCACATGCCTTATGCCTAATCTTTTCACTTAAGTGCTCAAAAATTTCGGATATAAATTGGGACCATTATCACTTATTAATTTTATTGGAGCCCATAACGCGATATAAAAGTTATCAAAAAAATGTCCGCTATTATACGAGATGAGGCCTTTTAAGAGGTATAATTTCAGCCCATTTGCTGAAATGATCGGTTATTACTAAAATATAGCGGTTATGCCCATTTCGATATAGGATACGGGCCTAACAAATCTAACGTCACTATCTCATTCGGATAATTCGATATAATTGATTTAATCGACCAGCTGGTAACGCGTTTATAGTTATTAATCTGGCACATATGGCATGTAGAGACATATTGATCAATGAATTTTCTCATACGGGAAATAACAAACGTCCCGAATTTTTATGATACGTTTTAAATCTTCCCATATGTCCAGCGCTATTGGCTTGTCATGAAATTCTCTCATATTATTTCATTCCTTAAAGATTTTGAATGTATACACGCATTTCACCTAATGACGTTGCGTGTTGCATAAAATAACAATCCTCTCACTCAAAACGGAAATCGGATCAATTCTCACATATCGCTGTAGCAGCAACGAGTTATCTTCCGGTTTTCTAAATATCTATAGATATGACCTACTCCTGGGTCATTTTTCTGTTCTGTTATTAATTGTTCTCGAAGTAGTACTCAAATCTTGATTATGGCACAATTAATTTTATCTCCACCATAATTCTTCACATGCTTTTCGAAAAACATTAGCCACCATATTTAACTTCATTTCTGACCCATTAACGTGTAAATTCCTTTATCTACTTTATTATCTTCAACCAGCGAATTTGAATTTTCAACGATTTCTGATCAAATCTAATACGATCCTGACCCACTTATAAAATCAATACCTAGAATACATAAGTATTCTAAATCCGTCAACATTACGAAATGACCAATTTTTGAATTGTCTGATGCGTAATATTCAATTCTACGATCCCCATAAGTTTGGCATTTCGCACCCTGTGCAGTTATTACCTGCTCTCGCGATTTTTAATTTGCTTATAAAAAAATATTTTCTATATACTTCTTCCGATATGAATGATTTATCTGCTCCGGTGTCCTACATAGCTTTCAAAATGTGTTATTTAATAAAAATAGAAACGTGGGGAAGTTCTACGGGTGATATACATATCGGAGAAAAAGCTTAATTGTTTCTCTTGTCGATACTTTTGAGGTTGATCTTTTAACCTTTACAATATTTAATCGTCCCTTTGCATCCTATCGCCTGACTGAAATTTTCACTCGAACTCTATTTCTACGTGGTCCCCTATTTGCCTTATACCATTTCGCTCATTTCGAAATGAGTAACCTCTGTTGTTGAACAATCTCTGATCCTATTTTGAAATCTATTCCTCTCGAACCCTCTATTACTTTGGATTTGCCATTCTCATAAAAAATTATTTCTACTGTTATTTCGTCTACGTCCTACTTCAGAATTCTCCAGTTTTCTACTATTAGCATCAAAATTAGCATCCTATGCGCATTTTGACCTCGTCTTTTCTATATTATCATTCTGTGAACCCCTTTTTAATTTGGTGTAAGAATATCTCTTCGAATTTAGCCAAGACTTCCAAAAAGTTGTACCGTGTTTGTGGATTGCGCACTTCCAATAATCTTTGGATTTGTGGCCTGAGTCGAACTAGTACTATATCCACTAACCCTGCTTGGGGACATTCCTAATTCTAAACTTCTGTTTAATAATTATAAAACGAAATCAGAGGGTTCCTGATTTCTTCCTTTGCTGTGAAGCGTAGAATTTGCTTTGTAATTCTTTCTTTATTTTTGACCGCGGAAGCCTTCGCTAATTCAGCCTTAGCCGCGCAAAATCCGTGGCTGTATTTTGCACTAACACCGATCCAAATATCGAGTACCAATCTTGAGCCCTTCCCCAGATGACTTTTTAAGTGTAAGCACATGACAGATTACTTCCGGGATTTCGCTAAGTAACTGTATATGCTCTACGTTTCGATAAATCCTTAATGTTCTCTGACCCTGAAAAAATACATTTCAGGTAGCCGTTACCTCCACCTACATTACCTAACCCAGAATTATACACGTTCGGTGTTATTGCGACATAGCCATCCTCTGTGATGACTATGTCGTTCCGATCCGCGTAAGCCAGAGGTGTGGACATCAAAATGATGAGACATATTGGTTTCTCAATACAACTTTTATTAAGAATAACTTATATTACTTACCCAATGACAACTTTCTTAAAGTGAGAGTTAACACCAATTAAACCTTATATATTCAAGCCAGATCACGCAACTAGATCATTTATCTTAATTATAATAAATTAAGAGAGATTCGTCTAACTTCCTATACAAAATATTACCTTTTTTGTAGAGCCTCCTTCCTTCACCAATAGAGAGAATACCTATACTTAATTTTAACTACGAAGATTCAGACTTCTTTTATAATGAAAGTAATCTTCTTTCTAGATATAAGACATCTAACTCGTGATCAGAATGATTCAACACTAAGTTATCTCTAAAACTTGCCGCTCCTCTATCATCAAAGCTTTCTATCCTTTAAAGTATATCTCATTACATATATTTGATCTGTTTATCTTCTCTTGGTATTGGGTTGGTGCTGCTTTTTGCCACACCGTGGCTGTCAAAGAACATAGGAGTTATGTTTAGCTAGCATCTAAAGAGACGTCACAACCCTCTCCCAAGAAATAAAAACGCGGTCACTTAAGGTTCTCAATGTCCTTAATAAATTACGTGTCTAAATCTCTATATTTTGAATTTCTTCGCTTTCTGAGAGTTTTATTATAAATCTTTTAATCTTAACCTTCATTTTAACTTTTACTTCCAATATTTATCTTGACTTCAATTTTCATTACTCATCTTAGAATTAAATTTAATATTCAATTTAAATTTAAATTTAAACTCGTGACAATAATTTTACTCCATTAACTAGGCCAACATTAATAATTACTGCTTAATTCATGCCCACTCTCACTTTTAACATTTATACTTAAAGTAACTATACACTTAAATTTTCTAAAAATTTTTCTGCGCAGACCCAAACTTTGCATCTTTTATCATCACTGCCTATGGAGCTGGATTTTTCCGCTCCATTTCTTGTTGTATGGTTTACAATTTTCAGGGTCTGTCTCCTGAAATGTGTAAACTTTTCTGGAGTCATTGTTTCCAAATTTATATTTTACATGTAATATCAATTAATTTCACAATTTTTATTCATTATATATTATTTGTATATCACAATAAATTTTCATCTCCATCCCCCTACATCTGGTTCCAAAACCTCTAAATGAGCGCAGCGCCGTTATTATTATTAAAGCAGTGCCTCTGACTACGCCAAGTGTTTCCCGAACCAGATGCCTCATAATACGCAACAATACAACAACATATATATATACACATATATATAATACAAACATTTTTCAATAAACCATATGCAACAAATAACCAAAGAAATTTTCGCATCTCACGAAGTCATTATCGAAGTCAAAATAAAATGTGCAGTAATTACAATTGTTTTCTCTCCAGAAAAAAATTTTAACAAGTCAAAAGTTCCAAAAAATAATAAACACTCATTGCAGTGTTTATCTTTCTTATAACTTTAAGCACCGCCCGAGACTTCTTTCTTGCAATAATTCTTCCGACCACTTGTTGGAAGATCATAAAAAATGGAACAATACAACCTGATTTTTTATATGTGGTCTCCCACCATTACGTCCAACGATGCAGTGCCGTTTACCTTTCCTCAGTTGCACTAAATTTCGCTTTGCTTGCTGTAGGGCTTGTAATCTCCTTGTCGTCCCTTTCTTGGATTTCCCTGTTGTCTCCTTTGGCTGGTCGTAGTTCTTGTTCTGTTCCCTTCCGGCGTGGCCTCAGATTATACGTTGCCCATCTGGAACTTCAGTTGATTCTTTCTGTTCTTTTTCCTTCTTCTAGAAATAGTACTGGATGATAATTGTCTTTTTATTTATATACTGGGTCCCTTTCTCTTGCCACTTTCTTGTGGTCCACTCTAAGTTCCCCTGACATTCTGATCTCTTAATACCCCTATTATACCTGGCCCCTTTGCTTTTACTTTCACTCCCAAATGAACTACAGGTGCTGATCTGACCAGTGATTTGCGTTTATGGGTCATATCTGTATTTTTATATTGATTTGATTGGCTACCAATCCCTTGCCTCTAACTTACGTTTCCCACACCGCAGATTTTTCTTTCCCATAGTGTGAGATTCCCATTTAATCCTTGATGTACTTTTTTCCGAAGTACTATTTTTCCTGACTTGATCTTATACTATTTGGGATACCTGTCTTAATTCGACCTCGTCACATTTCCTATGACGATATATTCTTATTTGATCTATGCTAACCGTTAATCTTTTTCCTACTTCATATTACAATATTATTGTTATTTTTACTTCTAATACCTATAAGGTCCTTCAAATTTTTGTTTAAATTTAGCACATACTTTGTTGGCTGCTGAACTAAAAGGGTGTGTTTAATACACCCAATCATTTACCTTTATTTTTATCTCTTTTCTTCATCTATTATAATATCTTTCCCACCTTTCCTGTTTAATTTTCGTACTTAGTCTAGCTTCCTTAAAGCTTTTTTTCGATATTTAGTATTTTAAACCTTGAACTTTCTGAGATCATAACTAGTTTTTGAAATGGTGTAATCAATTTTCGACCCAAAATAATTCACAGCAGGTGATTTTCCCGTTGTTTCATTCACCGCCGTACGAATAGCGTAAGCAAACTCAATGCAAGAATTCGATCCCAAGTATCGTGTTGATCATTAACATAATTTGCAATCATTTGCACTATATCTCGATTAACTCTTTCAGTCCGATTTGCTTGTGGTCGATATGCAACAGTCTTCATGCCTTGTGCCTAATCTTTCACCTCCTAAGTGCTCAAAAATTTCGATATAAATTGGGGACCATACTACTATTAATTTTATTGGAGCTCCATAACGCGATATAAAGAGGTAGCGGCATCTAAGCATTGAGAAACGTGGAGAGACGCCTTTTGCCACCGTAACCTATACTTCCTTTTCCTCCGTCTTTAAAAGTGAACTTATTGCAATAGAGCATGGCCTTGAGGCTGTTCTTACTGAACAAGACTCCCTGAGACCTTCTTCCATTCTGATAGTCGCAGTTCTCCAACATCATATATAACTGGATTGCAGTGGGAGACAAAGCTGGTGTCTCCATACTTAAAAATTTAGACAAATATCAGAGTCCCATGATATCCATTTCCAGTAGATTCCCATCACATGTTAACATTATTGCAAAACGAACAAGCGGATCTCCTGGCTCTAAAGAGGGTTGTAATGCTTCCAATTTATCTCTGTAACCCTCACCTACTCTGAACATCAATCTAGGGTTAAATCTAATTTAAAGGAGTGGATGACCCCGCCCAATCATCACTGGTATGAAAGCAAACATCCAGGATCCTCATTCCACATACACGTGGCAGAGCCTCTCAAATTGTAATCTTTAGATTGAAAAGGCCACATAGTGTGTTTCCCTTTATGGAGGCAGGAATACTTGCTCTTGCACCAAGTGCAAGACTCTCCAGATCACATCTTGGACTGTTTGGGGACCTTCGAGGGAGGACCCTTTTCCTCTCCTCTCCTGGCAGGTATTGGATTTCATATCAATGGTTTGGGTCTTGTCTGACCCCATCAGACAGACTGAGGATTAGCCACAACGACAAAGAAAAAAATAAAAAAATAATATAATCTGATTGGTTTTAAAATTAATGTTACAGCTTAATTTAATTCACTTTAGGGAAAACAACATCCATCCGCTACGAGAAAGCAGTGTAAGCATATGCCTTCAATCTGAGGATATTACCTCGTAAGGGGATAGCCAGCATTCTCACTTGATTTTAGAATTCGATACAACATGTGGAACATGCTTGACTGACAAGTTGCAGTTCATGAACCACCTTCTACATCTGTACAAGAACTTCGAATAGCATTGTTGGCTGAGTACAGAAATATTACCAGAGATCCGTTCTATAATTGGATACTCAGCATACTTAGGTTGACCCTCATACTAACTACGTAATATTAAGTTTATGTAAATGAAGAATTTTTTATAATTGCTCCGGGGAGAAAAATTTGTGTTTTTTTTTTCCAATTGTATCATACATGCGCTATCTTTTTTGTTCTTTTTCTTTTGTTTAAAAAAATGGGCTTTATGAGTAAGTCACGTTTGTTTTGTTTCTGGGCATTTGTTTACTGGAGCTGGTATTAGCCTTAATTTATAAACGTAAGTGCAGAGCTTTTCAAACTGCGGGTCGCGCCCCATTAGGAGGGCGTGATAACCCTAGAAGGGGGTGCGAGCATATTCAAAAGTCGAAAACAAAAGATTATTTAATTTTATTTATCCTTTTCTTTTAGTAATATTTCTCTGTCATGTTTAAATAACATAATCATTTTGATAGGAAAGTTAATGTAAATATAAGAAAAAAAAATTAAGAGGATTCGCCTTGGAAGAAAAATTACATTACTAAAATTACAGTATCTACTTAAATTCGAACTTCTGTAAAGATAATGATATGAATGATACTATAATATATAGATGTTAAAAGGAATAAAAAATAATACCTGAAAGAGAGAGAGAGAGAGAGAGAAAAGTCTGTGTGTGATTAATTTTTAGCATAAAATTTTGCTTTTAAAATATTTTTTCTGCATTGTTTTATGATTACAAGTCTTGATCCGATATGCACAGTAAATTATTTAGCAAAGAACACCATATATATTACTACCTATTTCAGTTTAATCCTCCGTTAAATCTATCGATTTTTCGAAACATTCTTTTCTTTTTCTAGGTGCATACCTCAGAGTCCATCATGTGCCTTTCGTCTACATTTTTGACGGTGTAGGAAGTTAATGTCCTGAAAGTTTTTTTTGAGATTTTTTTTGTCATAACGTAAGAAAAAAGCATTACACTTTTCGGAAGTATTTGAACTTTCGCCGAATTTTGGATTCTTGCTCCAAGACGTGGAAATATTCCAAATGCCTTAGAATCAAACTTTCAGTGTAAAAGTTTGAAATATTCGTAACCTGATCAACGTTAAATGTATAAGATGAATCTTAAAAAAAATATGTATGTAACGTGACTTTGAATTTGTAGGGATAAAAAAAAAATAAAGCATTTAACTCTAAATTAAAGTTGTGCTCATATAAGACATAAATTTATGTTTCTTAGTTTAAATTTAAGACAAATTTATGTAGGTAAGTGATAAATTGTATTTTTTCAATCTATATTTTATGTTTTTCTGTGAATTGGTAATCAATGACAAAAAGGTTTAACTAATAAAAAGAATAATTTAAAGTTTATTACTGTTTGAATAATGTTTACATTTTGATCTTCAATGTTTAAGCTGTTCCATATGACTGACTTTACACATGCATTGAAACTTTTTAACCAAATTGTAATGTTTGGGTCAGTTACAATAAATTCTTCATTCCAAAATAAGACATTATTGAGTGAGAGTTATATTGACATTTCACTATAAAGAAACGGGTGAGCTATTGACGGCGGACCTAGTAAATTTGAATCTGAGTCAAACTGTAAGGACTACACCTAAGCAGGCACCAACCTCTCCTAACTACCATATCACACCTTCGGGAGGACATTGAGTCTCGATAGACTTAATGTAAAGCGGCCCTTTCTACTCAGTTTGTGAGTTTATTGAATAACATTAAGCATTATTTAATTTAAAAAAATCCAATAATTTCAATTTGTTAAATTTCACATATTGATGCATAAGTTTCTACCAATTTTTGAGTTTTTAAATCAGAAGTTAAATAATTTATTTCACCCATCCAAAAGGTCATATTTAAGATTGTATTTCATTTCTTCTCACCTTTTAGGTAAGTAATTTCCTCCACCCTTCAATTTTTAAGTATTGTTTCTAATACTCCAGAGTCTGATAAAGTAAGACAGGATCCTTTAGACCAGTAGCCAACCGAAATGACCTTGCCGGCCACTTCGGAAAAACATTATAATCTCGTGGTCCGCACATAAAAATATGTACCTTTATACCACATTTGGAAAAACATTTATTGAAGGAAAAATTTAAAACAGAATGAATTATTATTATTGTTTTCATTATTTTTCATGTATACAGATATAGATAAAATACAAGTAATAATGTTTATATAACATAATAATGCAACGAGATCAAATAATGTTTAAAATATTATAGTTGCCATTTTCTTGAAAATTACGGTGTTCCTTTTGAATTGATCTTTCCTTAGTCATTGTTGAAATTTGATTGTGCTGTCATTCGGTGGTGATTAAGTACACATTGCTCTTTATCTTAACCGTCCAGAATATTGTTTTTAAACTTTCAAAAACATATCTGACTGCCTCTGGCTTTTTGGGCATTCCAAACAGAAAAGAAAGAGGAGAAATGAAAGTCGCACACACAGAAAATCATGTACCATCCATAGTAAAGGATGTACCTAATGCACAATTCGGAATTATTAAAAAAGTAATTTATTATAATGAAATCAAATGAATCTGTTTGATAAAATATAAATCTATCTGAATCTAAAAGACATTTCTATCATCAAAAAGGATTTACTTTAAAACAAGGACAGATAACAGGCAAATACATTGTAGATTTATACATATAAATTTCCCCTCAAATAAATTTCAAAATGAAAAAAACTTTAAAAACCTGGTATTTAATTTTTAAAAAAAGGGTCGGGGGGCACCGCTTATTAACGGATAATATTTATGATATTTTGTTTCAATTAGATTAGAAGATGTATATAAATTTGTTTTAAGAATATTACAGTAAAAAATTGTTTAAGTACAATATTTTGACAAAAAATGAACATAGAATGACCCATTTTCAAAATATTATCCTTTTGTGAAAAGATTTTCTATTATAATAATATTTCGCCTGTATATTGCTCAGACCTCCCTACAGAGGCTCAACTAGAATTTTTGAAAAATTTAACTTAGAAGTGGGTTTATGCATATTTTACGACAACAGAGGGGAGAAATTTTAAGAAAAAAACGCCGATAATTATTTCAATGGGTTGTAACTCTAATGTGAATTTTTCTAAAAAAAATAGTTCAGACTTTTTGGGGTTTCTTACTTTATATAAGCAAATTATTATTATTTTAGAAGCATTTTTCATAAAAGGAGAACATTTTGGAAAAAAATGTTGTTCTAAGTTAGTTTTTTGCAGAAATATTGTATTCTTAAATAATTTTTTTTTTGTCAAAATATATCTTTAAAACAATTATATACATGCATTCTAATCTAAGTGACACTAAAAATCATGAAAATTATCCATTTATGCGCTTCTTTAATGTCACGGTTCCGAACGTAGTCGGATACCTTAACTTGTGATATCCATACAAATGAGATTTTGCTCTTTGGAGAATCCTAGTGGTCTATAGAAGCTGCATAGCTGGAGAAGATATTTTGGTCCCCACAATTTTTAAGTAAATTATTCATATTAGCTTCTAGATAACAAAAATAAATTTCAATCACTGCTAATACTTTTGAAAGAAAATACGTTTTGTTAATGACAAATATGTTTTAGACCATTTTTACTGTAAATGCGTGTACAATGAGAAAGCAGAAATATTTCATTCAGATTTTAATATGATACATAGGAGTAAAATGTAAAGTACACAGCTCTGGATCCGAAGAATAATTATTAAGAATTTCATTTTAAGGAATTATTGCTTTGTTTACAGAACTGTGGCTCACTGCTCTTAAATACTTAAAATTGTAATTTCAATTAAAACAGCTTTGTGAGCTATGCGGTCTTAATTTAACCTCTTCAAGTATTTCCCTGCGGGTAAAGTTTTATGAGGGTAATTTCTGCTTAGTTAGTTTCATATCACATACGGAAAATATGCTTGTTTTTCTTTGTTAAATAGGTTCTAGACTGATACCACAGAAGAGCTCATTTCTTTCTACAATTTAAATCTCTTTAACAAATGTTTAATATTGCTCTACTAAACTATTTTTATTTTATATATTCCTTTAGATAGGATGGAAATATGCTTGAATAATTTCAGCCTACTTACTACATTAAAATACTGTTTCTCTGATGAATTTGTGAACTCAAATGCAGTTCCTCATAAAATTTCTATAAATAATATTAATATCGTATAAAGTATTTAAAAAACAAGTGCGTTTTTAAATTTTAGGCCTAAATTTAATTTAAACATTACTGGTATTTTTAATTAATGTATATTTAAATCTTTGTCCTTCAAATTATAAACATGTAGTAAACATTGCTTATGTTAAGATAGTTTATACGAAATAAGTATTAAAATCCGTATATGTCTCGGTTGTGGTTTTCTTTTTTGTTAATTCCTGAGAAATGGTTTAGTACTTACAAAAGGAGATTAAATTAAGAGAAATTAGAGATAGTAAACTTAACAAAAGGGAATAAGATATTAATTACAATTGTTAGTTACGAGCCATATCGGGAAACTAAGTATCGCTTAGGAAAAACTTTCATAAAAAATTGTTTTTCCAACAAAAAGTTTACTTTACATAAAATAACTTGTAGGAAACTATTTTTCTATTTAGTTACTACCATTGTTCAAGCATTTGTCATGTTAGGAAACCAACTTGTCCATACCCTCTTTAAAGAAATATCCCGCCAGTGAACAGGTTTAGAATTTCGTTGTAACTCATCACAAAACAATCTTATTGTGAACCGTCCAATTTTCCGAATTTTTCTCATCAACGTTTTTTATCCAAACTATAATTAATGGCAGAATGCTGCCCACTCACAGCTTTGTCATGAACACTGGTTCGCCCATCATTGGATTGTCGAGTCGACTTTCTCTCACAGTTTCTTCCTCCTTTACATTTTCACCATACATCTCTACAAATTGACGATGAATTTCCCCTGGCTTATCATCCCTTGAGTTAAAAAAAGATTGTAGAAAATACTTCACAGTCGGTACGAATAGTCATAAACCTATCGAACGATCAATAGCACAAGTAAAACACCACAATTCGGTTGTAATTGCCTCACTGGCCAGGCAGTCAATCAGAGATGTGTGTGCAAAAGCGTTTAACTGCTAAACTATCACTGTGGTTGAGGTAAACCAAAACAGTACTTAGTTTAGGTTCAAGCTTCTTAAATTTATATCCATCTCAAACTCCAAAATCTGTGAATCACCACAATTCTAAAATATCTCAATCACTATAGCAACTACATAAAGGATTTATGTCATATCATGCATGGGGCACTATCCCAATAAGTACAATTTTTGGCCAATTCCTTGTGTCTTCTCTTAAATGCTTAAGTACGAACTTACAAAGATATAACAGGAGATGTAGGTTTCTCCGGATCTTATATATAGACATATATTTTGTTCCAATTCAGAATAAATTACCTTAAATAAGTAAAAGCTAAAAACAAGGACTAAAAATAATTGGAATAAGGGTAAATTTCAAATATAAAAAAAAATGATTTTAATTTTTCTATTCAAATTTTAGCAACTTTCTGTGATAAAGTTGAATAATACTAAGCATTATATATATATATATATATATATATATATATATATATATATATAAATTTAATCTGCATTCAAAGTATCTCAAAATATAAACTTTTTTCAAAAAATCAAATCTTATATTCGAGAAATATATATAATCAAAACATTTATTACAAAAAAGTTTTTAATTTAAAGTTAAAACTATGAAATGGAATTCACTCATTTAAAGCAATATGCAGAACCTTTTGAAAATGCACAATAAAGAACGCTTCAGAAAATATATTCAATATAATAAACACTACAAATAAATGCAGCAAAGAGCATTTTCATTCTTATATCTCACATGAAAACGGAAAACCATTGCAGCAAAAAATTATGTTTGCTGATCGAAACTATTTCTTAAATTATTAAATTGAAATTTAAAAATACAATAACATTTTTAAAGGCATTATTTTAGAGTTATGACTTCAAGACGTAAATATTTTAGTGTATTCTTTTAAGAAATTGAGTTCACTTTGATTTCTCGAAAATTCTATACATTTAAGTTTCATTCATAAAATTTTCATTCATCACGTTAACATGAAAAATGATTTTATATGTATTATACCTCATTTTTTTTCATATTGGGTTTTACTAGAATAATAAACAATACTTAAAAAATAAGGCGATTTTGTAAAAAATACGATAACACCATTCTCCTCCTCAGTAAAATTCGAAACGTTATATATATATATACTGTCGGACCTCTATATAATGAAATCGCAAAATCCCGAAAAAATTTCGTTGTATGGAAAATTCGTCACATATAAGTTCATCTTTTAATATACTTTATAAACCACAAAAAACAAATTTTGAATTCATCAAAGCTGTATATTAAAAATAGTAACTATTCACACTTTTTAAAAAATAATATATGTTTATTTTATATATTTTATCCATCAAAAAGAAAAAGAAAGAAAGAAAAACTTCAAGGAAAACAAGAAAAAACAATGTCCAATGTGACCCTGTATTTTCAATATTAAGAATATATTACTTTTTTATTAAATTAACGACATTTAAGGGCATTTTCTAATTTAAAGCAACAAGCAATATTAAACATACATTATTTTATTACTAGAACACATGGATACGTACAACTTCACTGAGTGTGAATGGGGATATCGAAGATGTTTCTAGTAAACTGGACAATGGGGTTTTTAAGGGTTGCAATTCTTAGATGAAACGTCCAAAAACTCTATTGCTCTCGGTGAGTTAGGATCTAATAAAACCAGTACAAGATTTATGACCACCATAAATTGTGTTAACCCTTTATCCACCGATGGTACTTATGAATACCACTCACTTTAAAATTGCATAAAATAACCCTTTTTAAGAACACTCTATCAATACTCCTAGCAGGGATATTCTTTTAAATTCACTCTTTCAAGATATATGGCATTACGGGCTCTATGATGAGCATGTTAGCGGGGAAGGCGAATAGTTTTATAGCAGAAGTTGCGTTTTCAGCAGACATTTTGATCGCATTGCGAAGATTGTCATTTTGTTCAAAAAGAAGCACGTCAAACGGTAAGTGTCTTATTTTTTATAGGTTAAGTAAGACTTTAAAAAACGATTTGACTATTTTTTTGAAATAAACAGTGCTCATAATTAATTTTACAGTTGAATAACCTTGTAGTATCTATAAGTACCGACATCACACTGGGTGCTGTAGCAAGAACTTAGTTTTTTTTTATCCGTGTGGCTTATTGTTGTTTTTTGTTGTGTTGTAGAGTCATAACTTTAATGCGATAGATTTACGTTTTTTGGCATTTCTTTTTAACTTATTTATTTTGCTTTTCTTTCATTTTATTGTTTTCAAAAAAAAAATTTTGAACTTTGAATCTGAGATAATTTTATTTCCACACAATTAAATAAGATATATATTCTTATTTCAAAAATTTAAAAACATTTTAATATTTTATGTGTAATTGAGAGGACAATAATAGGAGATTTTCAATGGGCTATTAATATTATTATTTCTTTTTATTAGAATGTCTGTAAAAAGAAACTGTCTTCAGGAGGCTTTGGATATATTGCGACATAGCCATCCTGTGATGACTATGTCGTTCCGGATCCGCGTAAGCTAGAGGTGTGGGATTATCAAATGATGAGACATATTGGTTTCTCAATACAACTTTTATTAAGAATAACTTATTACTTTAATTCTAATTGACAACTTTCTTAAAGTGAGTTAACACCCAATTAAAACCTATATTCAAGTCAGATCACGCAACTAGATCATTTATCTTAATTATAATAAATTAAGAGATTCGTCTAACTTCCTATACAAAATATTACCTTTTTTTTTGTAGAGTCTCCTTCCTTCACCAATAGAGAGAATACCTATAACTTAATTTTAACTACGAAGATTCAGACTTCTTTTATAATGAAAGTAATCTTCTTTCAGAGATATAAGACATCTAACTGTGATCAGAATGATTCCACACTAAGTTATCTCTAAACTCTGCCGCTCCTTATCATCAAAGTTTCTATCCTTTTAAAGTATATCCTTATTTACATATTTGATCTGTTTATCTTCTTGGTATTGGGTTGGAAAGGTTTTGCCATTAATCGTGGCCGTCAAAGAACATGGTTGGTGTTTAGCAGAAGGACGCAAGAGACGTCACAACCCTCCAAGAAGAAAAACGTGATTTACTTAAGTGTTCTCAATGTCCCATTAAATTACGTGTCTAAATCTCTCATTTCCTTGAAATTTCTTCGCTTTCTGAGTTTTATTTAAATTTTACCCTAAATCCTCATTTTAACTTTTTATAATTTCCAATATTTATCTTGACTTCAATTTTCATTACTCATCTTAGAATTAAATTTAATATTCAATTTAAATTTAAATTTAAACTCGTGACAATAAATTTTACCCATTAACTAGCCAACATTAATAATTACTGTTTAATCCATGCCCACTCTCACTTTTAACACATTTATACTTAAAGTAACTATACACTTAAATTTTCTAAAAATTTTTCTAAGTGCGCAGACCCAAACTTTTGCATCTTTATCATTACTGCCTATGGAGCTGGATTTTCCGCTCCATTTTGTTGAAGAGTTTATCATAATTTCAGGGTTCCGGTCTCCCTGAAATGTAAACTTTCTGAGTCATTGTTTCCAATCTATATTTACATAATATCAATTAATTTCACAATTTTATTCATTATATATTATTTGTATATCACAATAAATTTTCATCTCCATCCCCCACATCTGGTTCCAAAACTCCTAAATGAGCCGCGCAGCGCCGTTATTATTATTATTGTTAGTGCCCTGACTACGCCAAGTGTTTCCCGAACCAGATGCCTCATAATACGTAACAATACAACAACATATATATATACACATATTATACAATTACAAACATTTTTTCTCAATAAACTATTATAACAAATAACCAAAGGAATTTTCGTGACCAATGAAGTCATACATCGAAGCAAACAACGTGTAATTGCTAATTGTTTTTCTCCAGAAAAAATTTTTTTAACAAGTCAAAAGTTCCAAAATAAATAAACACTCATTGTGGTGTTTTGACTTTTCTTATAACTTTTTAAGCACCGCCCGAGACTTCTTTCTTGCAATACCTTCTTTCCGGACCACTTGTTGGAAGATCATAAAAAATGGAACAATACAACCTGATTTTTTATATGCGGTCTCCACCATTACGCGTCCAACGATGAGGTGCTACCACTTTCTTTCTTTCCTCAGTTGCACCTGAATTTCTTTGTTTTGCTTGTTGTAGGCTTGTAATCTCCCTTGTCGTCCCTTTCTTTGATTTCCTGTTGTCTCCTTTGGCTGGTCGGGGGTTCTGTTCTTGTTCTCTCCGGCGTGGCCTCAGATTATACGTTGGTTCATCTGGAACTTCAGCTGATTTCCCTTTTCTGTTCTTTTCCTTCTTTCTAGAAATAGTACTGATGATAATTGTCTTTTATTTATGTCACTGGGTCCCTTTCTCTGCCACTTTCTTTGTGGTCCACTTGCCCCGACATTCTGATTCTAATACCCCTATTATACCTTGTCCTTTTGCTTTTACTTTCACTCCCAAATGAACTAGGAAGCGATCTGACCAGTGATTTGCGTTTATGGGTCATATCTGTATTTTTATATTGATTTGATTGGCTACCAATCCCTTTTGCCTCTAACTTACGTTTCACCGCAGATTTTTTCTTTCCCATAGTGTGACTCATTTAATCCTTGATGTACTTTTTCCGAAGTACTATTTTCCTGACTTGATCTTATACTATTTGGGATACCTTGTTCCTAATTGACCTCGTCACATTTCCTATGACGATATATTCTTATTTGATCTACGTTAACCGTTAATCTTTTTCCTGATTTCCTATTACAATATTATTGTTATTTTTACTCTAATACCTATAAGGTCCTTCAAATTTTGTTTAAATTTAGCACATACTTTGTTGGCTGCTGAACTAAAAGGGTGTGTTTCTCATAATAAGACCCAATCATTTACCTTTATTTTGTATCTCTTTCTTCATCTATTATAATATCTTTCCCACCTTCCTAAGTTTAATTTTCGTACTTAGTCTAGCTTCCTTAAAGCTTTTTTCGATATTTAGTATTTTGAATTTGAACTTTCCGAGATCATAACTAGTTTTTTGAAATGGTGTAATCAATTTTCGACCAAAAATAATCAGCAGGTGATTTTCCCGTTGTTTCATTCACCGCCGTCGAATAGCGTAAGCAAAACTCACGTAAGAATTGATCCCAAGTATCGCTGGATCATTAACATAATTTGCAATCATTTGCACTATATCTCGATTAACGCTTTCAGTCCGATTTGCTTGTGGTCGATATGCAACAGTCTTCACATGCCTTATGCCTAATCTTTTCACTTAAGTGCTCAAAAATTTCGGATATAAATTGGGACCATTATCACTTATTAATTTTATTGGAGCCCATAACGCGATATAAAAGTTATCAAAAAAATGTCCGCTATTATACGAGATGAGGCCTTTTAAGAGGTATAATTTCAGCCCATTTGCTGAAATGATCGGTTATTACTAAAATATAGCGGTTATGCCCATTTCGATATAGGATACGGGCCTAACAAATCTAACGTCACTATCTCATTCGGATAATTCGATATAATTGATTTAATCGACCAGCTGGTAACGCGTTTATAGTTATTAATCTGGCACATATGGCATGTAGAGACATATTGATCAATGAATTTTCTCATACGGGAAATAACAAACGTCCCGAATTTTTATGATACGTTTTAAATCTTCCCATATGTCCAGCGCTATTGGCTTGTCATGAAATTCTCTCATATTATTTCATTCCTTAAAGATTTTGAATGTATACACGCATTTCACCTAATGACGTTGCGTGTTGCATAAAATAACAATCCTCTCACTCAAAACGGAAATCGGATCAATTCTCACATATCGCTGTAGCAGCAACGAGTTATCTTCCGGTTTTCTAAATATCTATAGATATGACCTACTCCTGGGTCATTTTTCTGTTCTGTTATTAATTGTTCTCGAAGTAGTACTCAAATCTTGATTATGGCACAATTAATTTTATCTCCACCATAATTCTTCACATGCTTTTCGAAAAACATTAGCCACCATATTTAACTTCATTTCTGACCCATTAACGTGTAAATTCCTTTATCTACTTTATTATCTTCAACCAGCGAATTTGAATTTTCAACGATTTCTGATCAAATCTAATACGATCCTGACCCACTTATAAAATCAATACCTAGAATACATAAGTATTCTAAATCCGTCAACATTACGAAATGACCAATTTTTGAATTGTCTGATGCGTAATATTCAATTCTACGATCCCCATAAGTTTGGCATTTCGCACCCTGTGCAGTTATTACCTGCTCTCGCGATTTTTAATTTGCTTATAAAAAAATATTTTCTATATACTTCTTCCGATATGAATGATTTATCTGCTCCGGTGTCCTACATAGCTTTCAAAATGTGTTATTTAATAAAAATAGAAACGTGGGGAAGTTCTACGGGTGATATACATATCGGAGAAAAAGCTTAATTGTTTCTCTTGTCGATACTTTTGAGGTTGATCTTTTAACCTTTACAATATTTAATCGTCCCTTTGCATCCTATCGCCTGACTGAAATTTTCACTCGAACTCTATTTCTACGTGGTCCCCTATTTGCCTTATACCATTTCGCTCATTTCGAAATGAGTAACCTCTGTTGTTGAACAATCTCTGATCCTATTTTGAAATCTATTCCTCTCGAACCCTCTATTACTTTGGATTTGCCATTCTCATAAAAAATTATTTCTACTGTTATTTCGTCTACGTCCTACTTCAGAATTCTCCAGTTTTCTACTATTAGCATCAAAATTAGCATCCTATGCGCATTTTGACCTCGTCTTTTCTATATTATCATTCTGTGAACCCCTTTTTAATTTGGTGTAAGAATATCTCTTCGAATTTAGCCAAGACTTCCAAAAAGTTGTACCGTGTTTGTGGATTGCGCACTTCCAATAATCTTTGGATTTGTGGCCTGAGTCGAACTAGTACTATATCCACTAACCCTGCTTGGGGACATTCCTAATTCTAAACTTCTGTTTAATAATTATAAAACGAAATCAGAGGGTTCCTGATTTCTTCCTTTGCTGTGAAGCGTAGAATTTGCTTTGTAATTCTTTCTTTATTTTTGACCGCGGAAGCCTTCGCTAATTCAGCCTTAGCCGCGCAAAATCCGTGGCTGTATTTTGCACTAACACCGATCCAAATATCGAGTACCAATCTTGAGCCCTTCCCCAGATGACTTTTTAAGTGTAAGCACATGACAGATTACTTCCGGGATTTCGCTAAGTAACTGTATATGCTCTACGTTTCGATAAATCCTTAATGTTCTCTGACCCTGAAAAAATACATTTCAGGTAGCCGTTACCTCCACCTACATTACCTAACCCAGAATTATACACGTTCGGTGTTATTGCGACATAGCCATCCTCTGTGATGACTATGTCGTTCCGATCCGCGTAAGCCAGAGGTGTGGACATCAAAATGATGAGACATATTGGTTTCTCAATACAACTTTTATTAAGAATAACTTATATTACTTACCCAATGACAACTTTCTTAAAGTGAGAGTTAACACCAATTAAACCTTATATATTCAAGCCAGATCACGCAACTAGATCATTTATCTTAATTATAATAAATTAAGAGAGATTCGTCTAACTTCCTATACAAAATATTACCTTTTTTGTAGAGCCTCCTTCCTTCACCAATAGAGAGAATACCTATACTTAATTTTAACTACGAAGATTCAGACTTCTTTTATAATGAAAGTAATCTTCTTTCTAGATATAAGACATCTAACTCGTGATCAGAATGATTCAACACTAAGTTATCTCTAAAACTTGCCGCTCCTCTATCATCAAAGCTTTCTATCCTTTAAAGTATATCTCATTACATATATTTGATCTGTTTATCTTCTCTTGGTATTGGGTTGGTGCTGCTTTTTGCCACACCGTGGCTGTCAAAGAACATAGGAGTTATGTTTAGCTAGCATCTAAAGAGACGTCACAACCCTCTCCCAAGAAATAAAAACGCGGTCACTTAAGGTTCTCAATGTCCTTAATAAATTACGTGTCTAAATCTCTATATTTTGAATTTCTTCGCTTTCTGAGAGTTTTATTATAAATCTTTTAATCTTAACCTTCATTTTAACTTTTACTTCCAATATTTATCTTGACTTCAATTTTCATTACTCATCTTAGAATTAAATTTAATATTCAATTTAAATTTAAATTTAAACTCGTGACAATAATTTTACTCCATTAACTAGGCCAACATTAATAATTACTGCTTAATTCATGCCCACTCTCACTTTTAACATTTATACTTAAAGTAACTATACACTTAAATTTTCTAAAAATTTTTCTGCGCAGACCCAAACTTTGCATCTTTTATCATCACTGCCTATGGAGCTGGATTTTTCCGCTCCATTTCTTGTTGTATGGTTTACAATTTTCAGGGTCTGTCTCCTGAAATGTGTAAACTTTTCTGGAGTCATTGTTTCCAAATTTATATTTTACATGTAATATCAATTAATTTCACAATTTTTATTCATTATATATTATTTGTATATCACAATAAATTTTCATCTCCATCCCCCTACATCTGGTTCCAAAACCTCTAAATGAGCGCAGCGCCGTTATTATTATTAAAGCAGTGCCTCTGACTACGCCAAGTGTTTCCCGAACCAGATGCCTCATAATACGCAACAATACAACAACATATATATATACACATATATATAATACAAACATTTTTCAATAAACCATATGCAACAAATAACCAAAGAAATTTTCGCATCTCACGAAGTCATTATCGAAGTCAAAATAAAATGTGCAGTAATTACAATTGTTTTCTCTCCAGAAAAAAATTTTAACAAGTCAAAAGTTCCAAAAAATAATAAACACTCATTGCAGTGTTTATCTTTCTTATAACTTTAAGCACCGCCCGAGACTTCTTTCTTGCAATAATTCTTCCGACCACTTGTTGGAAGATCATAAAAAATGGAACAATACAACCTGATTTTTTATATGTGGTCTCCCACCATTACGTCCAACGATGCAGTGCCGTTTACCTTTCCTCAGTTGCACTAAATTTCGCTTTGCTTGCTGTAGGGCTTGTAATCTCCTTGTCGTCCCTTTCTTGGATTTCCCTGTTGTCTCCTTTGGCTGGTCGTAGTTCTTGTTCTGTTCCCTTCCGGCGTGGCCTCAGATTATACGTTGCCCATCTGGAACTTCAGTTGATTCTTTCTGTTCTTTTTCCTTCTTCTAGAAATAGTACTGGATGATAATTGTCTTTTTATTTATATACTGGGTCCCTTTCTCTTGCCACTTTCTTGTGGTCCACTCTAAGTTCCCCTGACATTCTGATCTCTTAATACCCCTATTATACCTGGCCCCTTTGCTTTTACTTTCACTCCCAAATGAACTACAGGTGCTGATCTGACCAGTGATTTGCGTTTATGGGTCATATCTGTATTTTTATATTGATTTGATTGGCTACCAATCCCTTGCCTCTAACTTACGTTTCCCACACCGCAGATTTTTCTTTCCCATAGTGTGAGATTCCCATTTAATCCTTGATGTACTTTTTTCCGAAGTACTATTTTTCCTGACTTGATCTTATACTATTTGGGATACCTGTCTTAATTCGACCTCGTCACATTTCCTATGACGATATAT
Source organism: Trichonephila inaurata madagascariensis (assembly GCA_019973955.1). Classification (NCBI taxonomy): domain Eukaryota; kingdom Metazoa; phylum Arthropoda; class Arachnida; order Araneae; family Nephilidae; genus Trichonephila; species Trichonephila inaurata. The sequence continues at coordinate 157,305 of BMAV01021495.1, forward strand.
TCTTATTTGATCTATGCTAACCGTTAATCTTTTTCCTACTTCATATTACAATATTATTGTTATTTTTACTTCTAATACCTATAAGGTCCTTCAAATTTTTGTTTAAATTTAGCACATACTTTGTTGGCTGCTGAACTAAAAGGGTGTGTTTAATACACCCAATCATTTACCTTTATTTTTATCTCTTTTCTTCATCTATTATAATATCTTTCCCACCTTTCCTGTTTAATTTTCGTACTTAGTCTAGCTTCCTTAAAGCTTTTTTTCGATATTTAGTATTTTAAACCTTGAACTTTCTGAGATCATAACTAGTTTTTGAAATGGTGTAATCAATTTTCGACCCAAAATAATTCACAGCAGGTGATTTTCCCGTTGTTTCATTCACCGCCGTACGAATAGCGTAAGCAAACTCAATGCAAGAATTCGATCCCAAGTATCGTGTTGATCATTAACATAATTTGCAATCATTTGCACTATATCTCGATTAACTCTTTCAGTCCGATTTGCTTGTGGTCGATATGCAACAGTCTTCATGCCTTGTGCCTAATCTTTCACCTCCTAAGTGCTCAAAAATTTCGATATAAATTGGGGACCATACTACTATTAATTTTATTGGAGCTCCATAACGCGTTTCCCAGTAAAAAAAATTAAAACCTTATAAATCAACTTTCTAGACGTTTTTCTTAGTCCTTTTAGGCTAACATAAAACAATTTTTATTATACAATAAATAGATTCGATTTATTGACTTTATTGTTTCAACCGGCATGAGGAAGCATGATTTCATCTTTAAATATTTCATATTTGTTTACTTATAAACCATTATTAAAATAGTCAATGGTCACTCCTGTTTACACGCGACGAGTACACACATCAGTCACAGCTAAATCCTTAAAAAAATAATAGATTTTTGCTAAATTAATTATCAGTCGTTCAAGAAATACAATTGTTCAAAGTAACTGAAATTATTTTTTCATGATGAACAATTTTAGATATTGTTACGTATATCCGAGGGTTCGGGGATTTTATGCAAAACAATCACAAAGAAAATAAACAGTTCTTTAAGAGCGATGCGAATTTATTATCAAAAATCCAATCCTTTAAATACAGGATTCAGCAGCTATATTCACAGAGTAAATATCCAAGGGTCTTCACACCTTCAACAGCAATCAAACACAATAACAGTTTTAAAAAAATACACGTGTAAAGATTATTACAAGCCCAGCCGAGCTAATCAAAACAACCTCACTCACTGCTGGTTTATCCAGATCCGTTCCGGCGAGCATCTGCTTTATAGGGCGACAGAAACTTCCAGAAATATGACAGCTCGTGTCAGAACGTGACACAATGGAGAGATCTACTACTTTCGAAAGATTCCCGAGGGTTCCGAACCGTCCGAACATGGTCGAAACTGACGATTCAATTTGGTCTACTCGCCAAGATTTCGCAAGTTCTCCTGGATCGCCATTATAACGTAAAGGTGGCATTGCTTGTGAATGGTACAATTTTAACATGAAATAAACATAACATAGAGTAATATAAATGCATTAAACACTCAAATACAAATTATTTACACTATTTACACAAAATTCGTAACAATATTTAAGACTGAAGAAATTGAACTTTATCACTAAAAATTTGGTTTAACAAAAACGAACTCAAATGTTTACTTCGTTGACGAGGAAATATACTTTCGTACACATATAAAAAAAGCTGAATAAATAATAGTGATTCATTTGTAGGCATAAATTCAATAATTTATATTCAATTTATCTTATTTTTACTTAATAACTATTGATGTTTTTTTTTTAAAAATGTATACCACCTGTGACATTTTTATTCGTGTCATATTGTTGAATTTGTATACATACGTTCATTTTTTTATTTGTTTCTGTTTTGCTTGCAGAGAATTCTCTGCTAACTATGGAGAGCTATTCTGGTTGTACACTCATTCAGAAATAATAAACAGCCAAATACATGTTACAATTATGTAAGAAGTTCTACAGAGTAAATGGAATCATGCTTTAGAATGGAACATCTCTGGATGATCTCATTGGTGAGCATGGTCTCCATGGAGGAACTTTGAATTATCGGGAGTAGAGATATGCTCCATATATTACACAATATGCTATGTTTTTGGTGAGAACTCACCTGATGGATAATAATGCTGTTGAATACTGTTGACTGAGGGAAATCCTGAGTATCAAGATATGAATGGGTCAACTTGATTACTGGATCTAAATCCGGTGCAATATCTTTGGGATGACCTTCTCGTTCATCCCTTTAAGACCCAACACGCACGATTGTGCGGTTTAGATATTCTTATACGTTTTTGCTTCTGGAATTGTTGCATATAAGAAAATCCAGAATCCAACGATTGAACATGTTTGCAGAAAGTGTAAAGTATCACTTTTTATCAACAGATGGCGGTTGTAGTCCATGTCTTGCTTTCAGCTGATGAATCTAGCTTTGTTTTCAAATACAACAAAAACACGTCTTCTTTTTATCTGCCGTAAAAAGCTAATTATCAACATATTTCTAATTGCTTGGATACAATTTTTTGTATTAATGTTTAAATAATTATAAAATGATAAAAATATTAATTATACTCTATTAATATTGCTTGTAGGACTCGATTTACATCTCGCACGATCGTGTGGGTTGGCGTTTCTTGAGTCCCTGTAGCAATAAAGGAAAGTTCTTGCCATGTGAGCTTTCTTTTCTGTTTCAATAATATTGATAAAAACTTAAAAAAAAAAACGAAATGTATTGCTATAAACAATTAAAAACATATTTCATTGAGCTTGTCATGGATGAGTTCTTTTTTTTTCTCTGTATCTTTTTAACAATTCATTTTCTCTTTTACACGTTTGATAAGGGGTATGGCATTTTAATGCATTACACAGATATCTGCATCCATATTTATCCCCCCCCTTCCCACACACATACAAAAAATTTGATATTCCGGTGGAAGTTGGTAGCAGTATTTGGTTTGAATATTTTATTGTTTTATTTAAATATAAATTTTCTGATACATTTTGCTATTTTTCATGAAATACTTTGCTAACTTTCAACCAAAAACATTTTCTGGTGTCTAACAAAAGAAGAATTCTCCCACAAGAAAAAAATTTTGCAAGGGATGAATAAATCAGATTGTACTTAGATCAGTGTTTCTCAAACTTTCAATACTGGCGCCCCCCTTTTCAATCACAATTTTTATCGCGCCCCCCTTATACATTAATAAATTACTGAATGCAATAATAATGCCCTTTGACGCTAAAGCTACAATACACGATCTTAATTATAAACCGTACAAATTAATAACATAAGTATTAAATTTTGTATATGTTACTTTTAAGCAAAAGAAAAAAAAATTAAGTAATAGGATAAAATTATTATTTTTCCTTTCTCTGATTTTTAAATTGGAACATATTGCAAAATGCGGTGGCTGCTTAGAAGATAAAATATAGATATCAGCTAAATATAGAAAAAGAGCTCAGAGGGTCAATTTCTTAATACTTATTAAACTTGTTCTTAATTCAGTATTAATAAGATAAGTATTAAATTTTTTATATATGTTACTCTTAAGTAATATATATTTTAAGTAAATTACTTTTAAGTAATAGGTTAATTATTTTATTTTTCTCTAATTTTTAAATTGAAACAGATTGAGAAATAATATTTAATTAAAGATTTATTTCCTTCAAGATCTATTTCTAAAAGTACAAATGTCATTAAGAAATAGCCTAATCTATGTTGCTCTTTATCATATCCATTACATCTGGCATTCTCGCGAACGTACATGTGAGTCTAGGCAACCTAACAGACGTCTGCACAAAACATGTAAAAAAATGCTGTACTTCGTACAATTCTAGTCAGTCTTGGCCGAATCAAATAGCTACCGAATCTCTCTTGAATGTACGTTTCATAATTCACGCGTTAATTATAATTAACGGTATTAAGTATTTACGGCAGGGGATTAAAACAAAATCATAGATATATTTTTAAATCGCAGAGAGCATTCGACGATAATAAAGCATCAACAAGTACACAGACGAGGGCAAATTGATAGCAAGTTACGAATGGGTTAGGGATCCATTTCAAAGTACTTCAGAAGGGCTCTCAACTGCCAAAATGAGATCTTCATAGATTTCTCATACAGTGACGAAACTAAAGGGCAATTTTGTAATAAATCACTCTTTGAATTCTGGATAGAGGTGGATGCTGAATTTTCTGCACTGAAAACAAAAGAGCATTTCGTATACTATTACCATTTTTAACAGCATACCTTGTGAATCCGGATTTTCTGCGATGGCTACTTTGAAGACAAAATATAGATCTGAGCTAAATATCAAAAAATAACTGAGTGTCAATTTCTAATTTTTAGCCTTCCTTTGAAAAACTTTGCTCTGCAAGACAAGCCCATGGAAGTCACTGATAATTATTAAACTTGTTCTTATACTGGCTGAAGTACCCACTCTTATATATATAACACGAGTTTATTTTTTAAAAATGATAATATATTATTCTTGATATAATAGCTTAATTGTAAGGAGAGTAAACCAAGTGCATGACAATGTATACAAAAATGTAAAATGATTTATTGAAATGAATACTCATATTATAAACGGTTTTGAATGAACTGTAATTTTAAGCCTCGCAGAATTAGCATTTAGAATAAATGTCAAGTAATAAAAAAAACTATAAAATTTAATGAATAACAATTGTTATTTTTTAATATTTAAAGCGAGAAAGCCCGGGATCAGGTGTGCACTCGATACTTACGTTAATGGTCGTGGGAGTGATGCACCTAACTCTTTTTATGTAATTATTTTCAATATACAAGATAAAAATCACAATTTCAGTGAATAATTTTACTAAGAGAAAATATACTTACCTATTTCAAGGATTTTTCTATTTGTCTTTCATAATTTGAGAAAATATCCACAAAACTGAACTAAATTGTTCCAAATGTGCGTGACCTTTAAAAAAGAACACAAATCACAGACACTTTTTGCTAACATTACAGGAAAGTTATTTGCAAGCAAAACTGTCACATTTTGTTCACGTTTTGTAATTTTAATATCCTTTGATGATCGACAAATATCCTGTTGAGCTTTCTCTTGCTTGTGTCTTTTTGACAGGGTGAAATGCATTTTGCGGTACAGTTATGGCTTCATATTTTCTTGATAAAGTTCTTAATGTAGAGCTATTGAAAATTTTCCTTTCGTTTCATGTTTATTGCTTTTCTCAAATTTACTTTCGCTAACATGATTAATATGCATTATTTCAGCAAGTGTTTCCTTTGTTTGATCAGCTTCAATTTCCTTTCAGAGAGATCACAGATGCCCAATGCTCATTTACATTTATAAACCATAATCAGTCGTATACATCACAATTAAAACCACTAAGTTATTCATAGGGGAAAATGCAGCATGTTCAAGAAAATATTTTTGAAAAATAGTGGTCGTGCCGGGAACTCGGTCTGAACAAGTACCTTAAGATTCTAAAAAAACGTTTGCCACTCCCAAAAAAGGAGATATGTTATCAATTCATTTTAGCTCCCATTAAGACTGTCATATTAGAGGATTCTCTGTCAAGGTCATTGGTAACAAATAAACAGTTTTACCAGAATTAACGATTTTTGTATTATATGTTTCAGTATACTCATAAAAAATAAATCTTGGCCAATTAATCCTTCAAAGTGCTCAATATGCTTATCCATGTATCAAAAAAACCCTTTCACATTGTGAAAAAAAAGCGCAACAGAATTATATAATTTACAACTTCCCTAAAAGAAAGAGATGTGCAGGTGACCATAACAGTAAGTTCGAAAGCCAGCAAAAGTAACATTTTAAGTTAAAAAAGAAACGTAATAAAAAAAATCTCTCATCGTAGGATTACAGCAAAGCAAACAAAATATTTTTTTATTTAGCTATAGGATCAAAGATAGCTAATGAGCGTTCAAAGTAGAATCTTTTATTTTTGACCTTTTTTCACCAGATGATATATGTAAATCATATCAATGTAAATCTGTATTTTTTTACTATATCAGAAAGTATTTGGTTTTTTTTTTTTTTCATTCCAGTAAATTTTTAACCTTTATTTTCGATAAGCTCGCGCCCCTTGAAGGGTTATCGCGCCCCCCCCCAGGTGGGCGCGCCCCACAGTTTGAGAAACACTGACTTAGATTAAAACTTATTCATCTCTCGGGTCATGACAATGCTGCGAACAAAGCATATGAATTACGTATACTGAAAGAAGAATCAAGTTCAGATGAGAGCAAGAAAGAAAAACCCTGGAAATTTTTGGGAAAGACAATTTGGATCTTTCTTTACTATCAAAGTCTCTTGAACTCTTTCCCCTTCATTGGCTTAGTGTTAATTTTTTGGTTTCTGTGCAAGCAAGATGCCTATCAAATAAAATTCTCCAAAAATCAAAAGGGATCGCTTAAAATTTACGTTAGAGGTAATTGAAACGTTAGCCCCCTCATCTACTAACAAAAGATTTGAACTGTTGAAGATAAAGGTTTTGAAACCCGCAAAAATATAGAAGTGTTATGATCCACCTGTTATACATATCAGCCTTTATACGGGTTTTGGGATTAGGGGGTTGAACTTGGAAACCGCCCCCCGGGACCGTTTTTTTGAGTATCCGCGTGAGCCAGAGGTGTATGGGACAAAAGGGAAAAACCATTTTAAATTTTTTAAAATGACAAATTCTTAATATTAAGTGTAACTTGCAAAAACAATTTAGATGATTTGGTTGAGAGAATCTACGACGAACAATATAGTTATAATACAAATAAATATACCGAAGCCCTTGGACCACAACAAACTAATCCCCATAACCTAACTTCTAATAAATTACGAGTCCTACAATCAATATCTAATCCACCTAACCTAACTTTCCCCAATAATATTTCGAGTCCAATCAAATAGTCAATCCTACCTTAATCCACCCCGTAGCTTCAATCCTAAAAAAAGATGCGTCGAGTGCGGTGAATGGTATGCACCTTGACCTAATGGTTTTTTTTTCAAGGTAACTTCAACTGATGCAACATGCTTGTATCACCCCGCACATAACATTCCCAATTGATGACTTACTGAAACTTCTGTTTTTAAAAGTATCCATTTTTCCCCAACCCCATTTGCTTCTGGTTTTTGGTTGGAAAAAAAGTGCCATTTATCTTAGCCCCCCAAAAAACCCAGAGGTCAGAAAAAAGGGCGCGGAGCCCCCCACAACTTTAAAACCATTTTTGATGTGGATAAATTGGCCTTTAAAGTGATTTGAAAAATACGAAAGCAGTTCGAAAATATTTTTTAAAAAAAAGCAATGTATATTTATGCTTATCAAAAGATTTCCACAGAAAAAAAAAAAATAATGAGCCAATAAAATAATTAATTTTACATCAAAGTTTCCTTTTTTTTACCAATTTTAGAAATTAATGTGTTTCTTCCATCATTTTAGAGCCATAAAGAAAAAATTTACAGGTGTGATTTCACAGGAAACGTCCAACCAACAATTGTCGGAACCG
>BMAV01021496.1:0-39710 GCA_019973955.1 Trichonephila inaurata madagascariensis
TTTAATTTTTTTTTTTAAAAAATACTTAAATTATAAAGTACAGTGATCATTTACTATATTGATTCCAATTTCAGCTAATTAAGCTAACAATTTAAGACATTAATTTCAAAGGTCCACCGTCCCCTTAAGCTTACACATAAATCTTAAAATTCTTTTTAGTGGAAAGTTCATCCTTCTTTGTATTCTTGTTCCGAAAGCTTAAGAAATAAAATCTTAATTATGTAAAAAATAAACAACTTAAATCCTGACGAAATTCATTCTTCATTAATAAATATTTAAATTACTAATATGCCAAACCAATTCCTGAAAGGAGAATTTTAATTTGCCCTCGTAAATGGATATATATGTATAAAACGAAATGAAAATATTTTAATTAAATTTTATTGATATCTATAGAGAGACAAGAAGATTATGTATGCAAAAATATGTATTATACACATTCTTAAAAGAAAAACTAAACTCATTTTCTCAGGGGCCCAAAACCTGACTGCAGCCGCTACACCAATGCTCATGCCATTTGCCAATTATGAAATTCTGCTGAATATTTTTGCTATAGGCTTCTCAAAAATTTCAAGTTTAATTATAGACACTTTGTGTAATTTATATTCATATTACTGCAAAATGCTTCGGAAAAAAAATTATTCACCTTTAGATTTCTTTTTTTTTTTACTATACAAAACGTAAATGTAAATAACTAATGATTACGTACAAATACAAAGAAATTGATCTTTTTTTAATTTGTGAGAGAAGACCTTTTAAATAATTAATGATTATGCAAATCGAAATATTAATAATATTAAGAATTTATAAATATGCACACATTCATTCCAAAACTTAGAAAACCTTTAATAGTGATTTTATCAACTGGAGATTGGAATTTAATTCTAATAAGATTGTGTTAATTTGTAGAAAAATATTTTTTTTTACTAATAATTTACTTCAAAGAAAAATATATTAATTTTCTGTAAGGATTTTTGTCTGTTTTGACTTTTAACGGGTTTTGGGAAAAAATAAACCCCTGGGGGTCATGTTTAAAAATTTTTTTATTTGATAGATTTATCCAGTGTTCTAAGAGTAAAAATTGAACTACAAAATAAAACACAAAACTAGAATCAGCTTATGCGTACTGCAAATGTTTTTTTTTAAATGTAGTTCCTTTTAAGCTTTTGTGACGTATCAGAAAATTGTCTAACATCTCCAAATGCTTGTTCTTTACACATTTTCTTTTTTTTAGGTTCAAAATATCAGTATTCGGATGGAACATCTTATATTTACTCATTCGAATCTTCAAACACATTGCAAGCCCCTGGAGCCACAGATTTATCCATGAAAATGACAGCAACTGTTAAACTGACCGCAGTATCTAAATGCGAGATGGTTTTGCAAGTAAATATCAAATTTAAATTTATGATACTCTTGTACTTGATGGTGAGAGGTCACCATTTATATTACAAACTCCAGATCAAAGATGTAAATCTAATGACACTTTCAAAACTTTAACCCCTTAACTGCCAATGGCTTATATATCCATCTCGTTTAACAGGTGCTTCAAGCGCCCCGGATATATACATACATCTTTCTGAATTACAAAGCTTTGCATTGCTCTGCTATCTGTAAACCTATTCAGAAGGCTTTGGAATGCAATAAAATGACGTTGACAGTATTTGATAAGGATTAACTTATTTCAGAGAAAAATTTGCTTAGTTGTGTCATTTTCTTTCTCCTCAATTCACCGCATACACGCGCCTATGTGAAAAACGGTCGCACTAGGGAGCAACTTGCGTAACTTTAAATCGGCAGTTAAGGGGTTATAAATAATAATTAATTTAGCTAAATTAATTTAAATCTAAAAACACACATTACATAAAGTATAATGCAATGAGAATCAATATGCGAGATTTAAAATCTGCGTCTAAATAAATACTAAGGCCACTCAACCAAAAGGTAATGCAACTTTCTAAAAAGACAGATAACAAATAGTATCTCTTACTTATAAACAATCTTCTGAACAAGTTGTTCAGTTGATTTACATCAGTTATTTTTTCTTTTTGCCTAGAGAAGACCGAGCTCATCGAATAAAGGTTTGGAGCTGTAAAGTCTTTATTGCTTTCTTAAATAATTTTCCATATAATCAACTACTACATATAATTCTCTTGATTAAATACAATTCTCTTGATTAGATACAATTATCTTGATCATCACTATAATCAAATAACAATCAAATGTCCGTCGTTTCTCAAATTAATCAATTCAAACATAGCCATGTTAAAACACTCCCAAGAAACTCTATTCTTGGTACAGCAAACAGCACACCGGTTCTCACCGAAGGAATTCCATTTCCTTCGGCCCAAAACAGTTCAGCGCCTTGCGCTTACCAAAAACAAGGGACTTTCTCTTCCGTGACCGCATCGCTTGCAGTCAAACAATGTTCTCCCTCGAAAACATAGCAATTCCTCCGAAATTGCGCCAACATTCCATAATCCTCGCCAACAGTAGACTCAGACACTACAGGAGCTATCTACACCGGTTTCCCGAGAGAACCTCCACTCCAGCAGCAGACACCAGCCCACTGGGCAGGTGTCAGTTCTGTATCACAACTTATAACGAGTATAACTTAATAAGGGGAGTAGTCGATAATGATACGGGGCCCCCAAAATGTGTCAAAAACATTTCCCCCGGGGGTTTCCCCTATTAAAAAAAAAGGGCCCCGAAGACATTTTATTGGGCCCTCTCAGAGCTAGCTAGGCCCCAGTGCTTACATATATAACTTATTCCAGTTCTGTATAATTTGGTTGAAATTGTAATTGGTTGAATTTGGCTGTATTGCCAAATTACTGAAGTCAGATATTGGGCTTGTTACCTAAATATTAAGCAGAATCAATAAGCCGATCTGTCATTGGCGGGAAAAAAGTTTCATTTACTCCATTACTTAGTGAATCGAGAGATTACCTAGATAATCTGTACATTATCTACTAGGTACTCGTTAAACTGGATATAAAGCCTTTGCTCAAGCAACAGTAACGTTTTTGTCAGCTGAAATGAATATTCAAGCTCAGTAGCCCTATGTATTAGTAATTGAAATTTACGTTATATTTTTTCACTCCATTTATTTAAGGAATTTTATATAAAAAAACACACACATTAGATTATCAATAAAACACATTGACAATTGTTTAAATGTTATTTATATATCTTTTGGGTACCTAACGAATCAAGTTGATTGAATCAATTAATGAACAAAGGAGAATACAAAGAATCAATTAAATAGTCTAAAAGCATTTTCTAAATTAAGGTAATGAATTTGCTCAAAACCTAAAATAAAATCATGTTTTCAATTTAGTGTAGTTTATAGATTGGTAATACTTTTAATTGCGTTACCAATTTACAAGCACACCTATTTAAGTAGATTTAGATTTAGAGTCACATTTTCTGAAACCCACACCAATGCCAAAGGATTATTTTTTTTGCTACTTAATGTAGAAATATTTTGAAAATGAAAACAGTCTGCTAAACACTGGCTTTAGAAAACGGAAGAAAGTGAAGGGAGAAGGAAAATAGAAAATTTTTGCCCATTTTAATGAACAGGAATATTTTAATATCACATTAAGTAAATAAAATGCAGAAAACTCCTATTTCATACATGAATCCACATATTAGAAGAATAAATGAAGTATACTTCAGATTAACTAGGTAGTCGCCCATCCGGTATAGTGGTTAGTGATGCTAACTGCTGTGCCGTTGGGCCTGGGTTTGAATTCCGGAGAAGGCATGGATGTTTTTTGTATAGTCCCTTTCGCGGATGGAGGTATTTTAGCTGTTGACCCGCAAGTCCTTTTGTGAGGTTGGGGAAGGGGAAGAGAGGGGGGGAGGCCCCGAACCCCCAGGGTGTTCCCCCTCAAAATTGAGGTAAAACCGAGCTAAATCGTTCTTCACCTGTAGGATGCTCGTTAGGCTAACGACAGGGGCCCAAGTCCTTTTCCATGATAAATTTTTGTGGGCCTTGATCTGGCCATTGCGATCAGGGGGGGGATTAGTAACAACGCAGGGTAATGGCTAAACACTTCCGAACTTTAATGGCAATGTATACGAAAGTTTTTCGAAATGATAACTTCTATTGACACGTTTTGCTAGAGTGAACTTGACTGAACGTCACGCTCGGGAATGTAACGCTAATTCGGCTTTTTTCGGCTTCAGTCGGACATCACACCCCTAAAAGGGGAGGGGCGTTCCCCCCGCCACCTTTAAAACGCGCTTTGCCCCCCCCACCAATAGGGTAAAGTAAAAATTCCCAGCTTCGAGCTAATGCCCCCGCACCATCTTCTACTAAAATGAATGGGGCAATTTAACCTAATTGAAGCATAAAATGAAACGTAATATTTTTTAAAAAAAAAGGGTTAGAGAGAAAGAAAAATCTTTTCACTAGAGTTTCACATAAAATGTAGCAAAAAAGGGCAAATTTTCATAGAACTAAGTAAATAGTATAGTTATATTAAAAAAGGATCGTAAGAATAAAAAAAAATTTTTGCGAATTGGAATAACAATGAACAAATTGTTCATTAATCACATTACTTAAATATATTTGATTCTAAAAAAAAAAATTTAAATAATAATTAAATTAAAAAATTTAATTTAAAATTTAAAAAAATAAAAAAAAAAAAATTTAAAAACTAACAAAATTAAAGTTTTGGGGTATTAAAAAAAAGTTAAATTAAAAAATTTAAATCCAAGAAAACAAAATAAAATTAAAGAAGACTTTCCTTTTGCAGCAGCACCGAATATATTTGTACAAAAACTCCCATACAATGACAAAAAGACTTAGTAAAGGCCCAGAGATTATGTGATATAAATCTTTTTGATTAAATCCCTTTGTAAAGGTTTTTGACCTAGTTTCCCTCTCTTTTCAATCAACTTACCTGTCTTACTATCCCTTTGCTTTAAATTAATTCTTAGATAAATTAAAATATTTTTAAATTACAAAAAAAATTTCCCAAAAAAAACGGATAGGGTCTTCTGAACAAATTGTTATGATTTTAAGAAAATTTTTTTAAAAGAAAGATTTTTAAAAAGACAAATAAAAAACCTTTAATAGTTTTTTAAAAATCAAAATTCTTTTTAATTATGTCAAATGATCCAAATGAAGCACGAGGATGTACGGAATAACGCTTGAAAAAATTTTTTATAAACATTTAAAAAAAAAATTTTGAATTTTAAAGTATTCAAAATTTCCTTTTTGGCTACCATAAACCTATTGTTTTTTAGAATAAAAATTTAACCCCCAAATATGATTGTATATTTAGAAAAAAAATATTTTTTAATGAGTACAAAACAAAAATTTAAATAATTTTATAGGACAATACTAATATCCTCTTGTTTTTTATTCACCTAACTAATCCCTGAAATAACATTACAAAATTTGAAGTTATGACTTCTATCGTGTGGTCTTAACTTAATGGCACACACACTTTTTATTCCTGATTGAATACAAATAAATGTCGACCATGCCTTTGAAAACGGTTTGTTTTCGAAAAATATCCCTAATTTAAAAAAATTCCCTTGTTTAAAAGAAAATATTTGGACAATATGTAGCTAAACTGAAGCCCAGCGTCTGAAGGGTTAATGCATCACGCTTCCACACCACAGGTCCGAGGTTCAAACCCTGGGCTCGGCAAGATTGACTCGGCCTTTCATCCCTTCAATGGGTCGATGAAATGAGTACCAAGCTTGCTTAGGAACTCAACACTGAGGGTTTTTTCGCGTTCGCCCGCCCCACCTGACCGGGAACATTTGCTCATACCCCCAGGGCCCAATGTCGCGTTTTACTGGGGGAAACAGTGGGCCCCGGGCCCTCTTGGGATGTCATGCCCCTGAATTGTTATTAGCTGTTAGGGTAAAATTTTTTTTTTAAAGTTTTTGGAAATTTAAAACGTAAAATTTAAAAAAAGTTTTTTTCATTGTTTAACAATATTTTACAAAAGGTATCAAATATCATTCGACTTTTACAATAAATAATTTTTTGACAGTAAATTTATTTGTAAAAAATATATAATTTTTATTAATAGTTTTTTTATCAATAATAAGTGAGTTGTCCACATAATTTTCAAATTTTTAAGGTATCCAAACACGTTGAAATGATCAAATTCGTTCATTGATTTTTTTTATTTTATTGAATAGAGCAATCTTTGGTTTAAAAAACAAACAAAAAACATTTTTTTTTTGTTTTTATTTTACCCTAAAGGTCGAGTTAGGGATAAATTGCATTTAAAAAACCCGGGTTTTGGGTTTTTAAATTTTGGAGAAGAAAAGCATTTAAAGAAAAAATATTACAAATGTATTTCTATGGAACTTTTTGAATTTGCTATTTATATCATTTTCTGGGGAATGTACTAAAATATATATAATTCCTACTGTATGAATATTTTTGAATTGTGGTTATTTTAATAATAGCCGTATAATTATGTGACCTTTTTTACATTATTTATTCAATCAGTTCTAAAACTTTTATAATTTATTAAAATATTAACATTTTGTAGCATTCACTAGATAAATATATTTAGTTTATTTTAATAATTAATCTATTAAATTAATTATTTTATTTATATTTAATTTATTTTATTGATATAAATTTATTACTTTTTCTCTAACTGCCTTAAAGAGTTTTTTAAAAACTGCTATATAAAATTTCACTTATAATTGTGATTTTAACAAAATTTAGAAAGCTTATTTTAAATGTTGCTGTGTGTGTGTGTGGTTAAATTTTAAAAATACTTCACGCAGCTTTTTCCCCTTTTCCCCGTAATTTTAAAAAATGACCAATTTTAAGGAACATTTTTAAAAAATTCCGGTTATACAGTCAAAATTTTTTTTGGGGCATTCTTTGTATTTTTTTTTATTAATTTAATGGGGCTTTTTTTAAAAATTTTTGATTATTTTTTTTAAAAAATTCGGAAAAAACACGTCAAAATTTTTTAAAACGGTGAAAAATTTGTACTTTTTTAACCATAAAAAATTTTTTGAAAAAAATTTTTTTGGAAAAAATTTTCCCAAAAAAATATTTATTTTGTATGGGTTTTTAATACGTGCAAAGTTTTAAGGCTATTTAAAAAAAGTAGTTTTTCAAAAATGTTCCTTTTTTGTTGAAATTTACAGTTTTGAGAAATAGAGATTTAAAGTAAAAACCCTTTCTGTTAAAAATGCATCCCGAACTTTTAACAATTGCTGATATCATCTGCAAGTTTTCTTCCTTTTTCTACATTTTTTAAATTTTTTTGTTTTTTAAATTTTAGCTTCTTTTGGGTTTATTTGGAAAACCCGGTTTTTTTGCTTTTTAAGCACGCATGATCTACATCTTGCAACTCTCGACATTTTTTAAAATCCGGGGGTTGAATGCTTAATAACATCTAAAAATTTTAATAAAACCCCCGATTCCCATAAAGACATTTGCTCAAGTACTCCAGTTTTTAAAATTTACATATACAGTTTTTTGGGTTTATAGACCAAAAAAACTATTTACGCTTTTTACTAAAATTTTGGGGTTTTATCAAACAAGCATCTAGATAAAAAAGGGGGAAAACTAGAGACCTCTAAATACTTTTTTATGCAACCCCAATTGCCCAAAAGGTAAGTTGTGTTTATGCTTTTTTAACTAATTTTAAAACATAAACACAAAAATATCTTTTATATTTTTTTACGCTTATATGTGTTATATCTACACCACAAGTCACCTTAAAAAGGGAAAAACCCTGTCGTAAAATTCAAATCTGGGGAGATTTTATAAAAAAAATAAACCAATAAACTTGCCTTTTTGACAAGTTAAATTGGGGTTGGGTTTTGGGAAAAGAAAATGTAGTTTTCTTTCAATTTATCTATTTCTGAAAACTGTCCCAAAATATTCGCCATCCTAGAGATTTTTGTCCTCGAGCTCCTTTTTCCTTTTTAAATTTTTAAAACCCTGAGTTGTGTCCCCCCCTTTTCTCCACACAACCGGGGGAACACATTCCCCAATTTTTTTAAAGTTAACATCTCTTTAAAGGGGTTTTGATTTAAAGGGTTTTTACTTTTCTTTAGAGTTCCCCCTTTTTAGTTCAAGTATTGTGTATAAAGTAAATTGTGCAAGATTGAGCGATGGAAGATACAAAATGCAACTTCAACTTCCCTTCCCGATTTATTTCCAAGCACCTTTCTTGAACACTCATTGCAATGTACATTGTCGTTAAAAACCCTGAGCATTTCCCCCGATAATATTTTAGCATCAACAATTTTTACAGTGTGCCCAATTTAAAGCCGGGAACAATACCATTTACAGAAGTATGGCCCCCTTTTTTTCCAGGTACCACGATAGCCACCGGTACATTTGGACCCCCCCAAATTTTTTATTACTGCATTATTTTTTTGGCAGCAGCTAACGTTATAGACGCTTTGGCTACTTTCTATGTTGCGTTTTTTAATTTATGCATGGACTCTAAAACCACTTTGGTGGGGTGACAAATTTAACTCCCCAAAAAAAATTTTTTCCCCAAATGCTTTTTAAAAATACCCCATAAAATATAAAAACCTAAATGTTCACTTCATGTAATTTTGTATCTTTTTTTTATTAACTACTACTTTAGTAAAACTTAGTATTAGGAAATGTTTTAAAACACCACAAAAAACAAACATATTAAACTTTTTTAGCCAAATCCCTTTGGGTTTGGCAAAAAAAATTTAATACCTTTTTTTTCATTTTTTTTATTAAAAAAAATGTTTTTTTAAAAAAAAAACAGTACAATGTCAGTCATTTTTACAAAAAAATTCAAAAGAATTTAAAAAAAAAACATACCTTTTATTAAACTTACCAAAATTTTCTTGCAAAAAAAAATAATTCAAATTTTTTAAATTGTCGGCTGTTATGCAACATTTAAAATTTGGTTTCCGGTTTTTGTACCTACTTTTCCCAAAAAACCCCCTTAAAATTTAAAAAATTTTATAAAATCATTTTTAAAAAAAAACCCATTCCCTTTAAAAAGCAAAAAATTTGTTATAATTTTTCCGCAAAAACAGCAAAGGCTACCACAAAATAAACAGCTACAACTATTCACTTCACTTCTTTTCCCGAATAAGCTGCTGATCAAAATGAATTTTTTGATCAATTTAAACCCCCTTTTTTAAGGCTGAAAAGTAAACATGTGTCTTTTTTTTTTTTTGGGTTTGAAAAGGGGGGTGGGAGCCAGCTGTTTGAGGGTTTGACAAATGAAACAAACCTTTTTAAAAAAAAAAAAAATACTTCTAATTCAGCTAGAAAAAAAATTTAAAAAGCATTAGGGAAAAAAAAAAGTGGTATTTTATTTTTCAATCAAAATTGAAAAATCGATTTTTAATTCGATTTTCGTGAAGTGACCCCCTTAAAATTTATTTGGTGTTGTTTGTTGGTTTGGTGTTTTTTGATCCCAAAAAAAAGCACTGAATTGTTTTAGTATGCTATTTTAAAAGAAATACTTCAAACGTGTTTGGATACCTAAAGCAAAAATGATTTTAGAATAAAAAAATTAAAAATAACAATTACATGCATATTTTAAAAAAAAAAATTTTTGAATAGAGTTAGTAAATAAAACAGAAAAAAAATTTTTTTGTTTTAGTTGTTTTTAATTTTGGAAAAAATTTTAAAAATCTTTTTTAAAATTTTTGGTTTCCGATCTACACTACAGCATGGACCAGTGCAAGAAACAACATCTCCATTTATTGATGCATTAAAAAGAAATCCTTTTCCATTTTCATGGGATGATGGTAAAGTTAAGCATGTCTGTCCAAATGCTGAAGATTCTAATGATGTAAATAACGTCAAAAAAGGCTATTGTATCGGCTTTTCAAAACAGTATGAGAAGTTTTGAAGCCAATCTATATGAAAAAGAGGCTAGTATTTTTAAAGAAATGATAATTTTAAATTGATAAAGATTTTATTTTAAAATTATTTTTTTGTTAAATTTCCATAATATCCAGTTAATTGTTTCTAAATATATTTTTATTTTAGGTTGATATTCTTGGTTCATGTGATACAGAATATCGAACGAAACAAAATCAAAATGACAAATTTGTTTTCTCAAAAGTTAAAGATATAGCTACTTGCACAGACCATATAAAGGGCCAAACACTTCTGTTAGCACAGCTTTACGAATCTTCATCGGTAAATGTGTTTTTCTGTCATTTTACAAATTAGAACCAAGGAAATAATACTTTTTTTAGGAAAAAAATCATTTTTATTTAATTAAAATATTTGTTTGAAAATATATCCAATGGGAAAAATGTTAATATTAACTTCCAGTACAATGATATAATTTTGTATTTAACTTGCTCAAAGTTAGTCTGGTATTATTTTTTTACTATTTTAGATATGAAATGTTAATTTAAGAGAATATTTATAAAAATACAAACATGTTTTTTTAAAAAAATGTATATATATATATATATATATATATATATATATTAAATACTTTATACATTTAAAAATCACAATTTCTGAAAAGAAAAATGTTGCGAAATAGCTAAAAGCAAATAACGTAAAATATACATCTTGAGAAAAAAATCTCAGAAAAACTCATAATTAAAATTCAAAATGCTTTGCTATTCCATATGCAAATAATTTTGAAGAAACATCTCGTAACATTTTAAGGAATGAGAAAAATAAAATTTCATGCATATGATTCTTGAAATAATTGTGAACTTACAACAGTGAAAAAAATAAAAATCAACCTTTTTTTACAATCTTTATCAACTCGCTAGGCCTTACATTTTCTTTGTTTTCTTGAATACTTTTAATCAGCTGAAAATTTTTAACTTGAGAAATAGTTCATATTAGTTTAACAAAAAAAAAATGCTTATATCTCAATGCTGTAATAAAGTTTAAGTAAGGGTACTTAAAATATATATCTATATAATATTGCCAATGTTTTAAAATTTATTGAAAATTGAAATTAATTACTCTTTTGTACCAAAATTTGACAGGAGGAATAAAGTTCATCAGATACTTAAGTCTCTGAAGCCTTTAAGAAAACAAATCAATAAAAACATCATTACATTTGATTTACTTTCAACAACAGCTATAGGAATTAGCACTGAATTAATAATTTTTCTCTTAATGTCATAGAAATGTAAAAATAATCATTGTACCTCTCTTTGTTACTTTTTGCCTGTAATTGTTTATAAATTTTTTTCACAAGTTCTCTTAAAAGAAAAGCCTAAATATAAAATAAATTATTTTTAATAACAATGGGAACTTGTGATATGCTTAAGAGGACACGAATCTAAGAAAAGTCCAGTTAACACTAAAAGAGTTTTTATTTGGAAAAAATGCTAGGAACAGTTACGACTTATCAATAGAAAAAAACAAAAACAAAAAAAAAATATTGAAAATGGGAATGTTTTCTGTTGTAGGACATAATACTTTTCAGTGACACTTCTCCTTTTGATAAGATATATCTTTTTCACAAAAGGATTTTTCTTTTGCATTTAAAATGCTCCCTGTGTGTACAGTCTGACTTAAAAGTTATAATATTTCAATTTTTTTCTTTTATTCTGTAATAAAAAGAGAAACATGATTTATTATTTTTTTTATAATTTATTTTATGTTCCATAGTTGGAAAAAAAAACTTTTATGAAAAAACGTCACAAATAAATAAATAAATAAAAATATAGCGAAGTTAAAATTTTTTTTATCTTGTGTTATAATGGTGCAATTTAAAACTCATGAGTAAAATTCCAGGTTTAACGTTTAAATCTTATTAAAACATTATTTTGAATCATAAGGAACAGGACGTACAGGAAAAAATGGCAAAAACTTTTAATAACTCAGAAAGTAATGCATAAATGAAAATATTTTGCTTTTAATTTAAATATGTACTTAAAATAATTTTACAGAATTTCATGAACATTGAACAAACATTAGAGGTTTTAGAATTTGTTGTATCATGCCAGAAAAAAAAGAAATTTCGACTTGATTTTGGCTGATGAATAAATACTTATCAAATTAATAATACATATCAATAAAAAATAAATGTTCAGATAGTATTGCTTTTCAGTTCAAGATCTTCATAAATCGAATTTTATGCGAATCCCTTTGAAATAGCAAAATATACAATTATAAATTAAATGCTTCAAGAGTACTTTAGTAAATATTTTAATATAATGTTTATCATAGATTGATTATGATTTATTTATCCTCTCTTTAAGAATTAATGAAACAAGTTCTCGATTTTGATTTCTTGCTATAAATTCTTTCCAGATGAAATAAAGACCACTAAAGCTGTTTTATAAATTCAAACGTATTAAAATCCTTTCTGATTGTAAAAAAAAAGGAGATTTCCTTTTCTTATTATGCATTAGACAAAGAGAATTCTCAATTAAGACTCGTTTCAATGTAAATTACTTTCCAGAAACGTCAGCATCTACCCTTTTTGTCCGGAGAAAAACTGACCTGCGAGCAAACTGTTGAAAATGGCATTGTTGAAGAAGTTTCATGTGCTGAGGAAGCAAGTTTTAAGCCTCTTTATGAATTTGGCTACGTAGTGAATGCTGATGGAGCTATTAAGCTGAAGAAGATATCCACTGAGGCTGCCAGTGGCGTTGCCTGTAAGTTTTCTCTGTAAAAGCTACATGAAACACATTTTAAGTCTTAAAACTCAACTTATAAAGGTAAATGAAAGCGTTGTGTTAAAAAAAATTTCACGATAACAGGAAATTGCAAAAAAAAAGGGAACTCATTAATTTCTAGAAGTATATACAGTTGAACCTCCATATTATGAACCTCTATATTGCGAATTTTTCTATATAGCGAACTTTTTCCTGGAATCAAAAACATTTCACGATTTTCTTTGTAAAATAACCTCCCAATAGCGAAGTGCATTTCCTATTTTTTGAACTTTTTTCTAGTGATTCAATTTTTTTTCTCTGTTTTTAAAGTATCTCTGGATATTTCAAGTTATTCTCTCTTTAAACACATCTTATGGTAGTCATAAATCTTAAATTGGTTTTATTAAGTGTAACTCGCCTAGAACAATAGAATCCTGGGCGTTTCATCCAAGAGGTGCGACCTTTAACCCCTATTGTCCAGTTCTCTAGAAACATCTTCGATATCCCCTTTCACCTTCAATGGTCTCGTGTCCTCGAAATAGTACCTGTTGATCAGTCGTTCTGGTAAATTCGCTTCTTGTAACTCGAAAAGTTCAAAACGTAAGTGCTTGAGCATCAAGCCAAAAAAATTTAATTCTTAAGGAAGTGGGAAAAGGATTTTCGTCAAGAAAAAGAGTTATTGCTTTAAAATTTGGTATTCCTCCAAACAGTTTATCAACTATTATAAAAAATCGAGATAAGTTACAAAATTATGATTCATCGAAATCTTGTTCAAAACGTTTAAGAACATGTGTCTATGAAGATGTCGATGAGGCAGTTTTGAAGTGGATACACGCAATGCGAGATAAAAATGTACCGATCTCTGGACCTTTCGTAATAGAGAAAGCTTTTCAATTTGCGAAGGCATTGGAATACTACCAATTTCTAGGTAACAATGGATGGCTAGAAAAATTTAAGAAAAGACACGAAAAAATATGCCTGAAGGGATTTTTGGTGCATTGCTAGGATGTGAGGCGTATTAAGAAGTAAAGCATTTTTTTGAAACAAAAATACAGATTTTATGAGTAATTAAATTTAAGGGCCCATTTGGTAATGCATGTTGAGAATTTCTAGTTATAAAATAATGTATGTTTAAAATTACTTGTATGCTTTAAATTAGAAAATGTCCCTAAAATTCATTAAAAGGTATCCGTCGGGTTTTTAAAATCATCTTTTTTCATGAAAAAATGAAATTTTATTTTATAGTCTTTTTTTGCAGCATGTTTAATAAGCTTTCTAAAAATTTGTATTTTTTAATTCTGAGTCGATTAAAAAAAAGTTATAGCTGTTTTTATTTGAGTAGTAAGCCCATTTTCAAACAGGAAGTGTGAGTTTTCAGTTGATTTTCCCCCCGGCAAAAATAAGATTTTTATTCATTTAAAATTTTTTTAACAATTTTTTTATGTTTAGAAAATTTTATTTCACTTTATAAATTTTTAATAGATATATTTTGCTGGAAAATAAGCAACGGTTAACTAAATGCAATGTTTCTTTGATTTAAACGAATTGCTATTTTTTTTATCATTTGTGTTTCAAAATTAATCTCTTTATAACTTTTTTTTTAAATTACTTTTATATAGAATTATAGTTTTTTTTTAATTTAAAATTTAAAAGGGTTGACATGAAAAAAACAAGATCAATGGGGCCAAAAAAAAAAGATTTTTCCCAAGGGGCGGGGTTTTTGGAAAAGACGTTGAAAAAAAAATCAACGGATCTTAAATTAAATTATTAATTCTTTTAAAAAAAGACTTATAAGGAACTTTGCGATCAAAAACCCTTCCCTAAGAAAATGTCTTCACGTGGCTGGGGCGCAATAAGTCTTAACAATGTCGTGTGGGATAATTCCGAAAAAAAACAACTTTGTTGAGTTTCAAAATTTCCGTTTGGGGGAATTATATCGCAATAATATTTTTTTAATTCGGGGTTTTGCTGGTCTATTACCTCTACTTAAAAAATTAGGAATAAATTATGTTCAAAAATTAAGGATTTTTTTGGTACCTTGACAAAAAAAAATTGTTGGTTCTGAGGCACCTAAACCAGAAAAGAAACTGTCTCTCAAAAAAAAAAGGCCCTTCAAAAATGTAAAAATTTTGGGAAGTATGATGTTCGGAATTCACAGCATACAAACCCTGGAGGGGTTTTAATACCTTCCTAAATTTTTAAAAAAATTTATTGCAAATAAAAACTTTATTTTGCTTTTTTTCTAAAAAGAATATTTTTTTTGAACATAAAATGGTTAACAGTAAAATTATTTTTTAAAAATAAAACGAAAAAATTCTTATAAAAAATTTTTGAGTTTGTTTTTTTGTATTATAATGAATTTTTCTGTTTAAAAATTTAAAGGAAAATTTTTAAAAAATTTAAAGGTTATTTTTAATGAAATTTTTATATAAAAAAAAAACCAATTTTTTAAGAAATATTCTGTGTTTTATGTCGAACACCTGTAAAAAAATTTTATTGAAAAAACTTGGGGGTTTTTTCATAGAAAACATAGTTAATCGTTAAAGGGGTTGTATCCCTGAAAAAAATTTTATTTTTTTTTGTGATATATTTTTTTTTCTAGAGTTGTTAGCAAAAACAGTTTTTGCAATATTTTGGTAAAAATTTTCTGAATATTTTTGAAAAAAAAAAACTTTAAAAAAATTCTTCTTGCTGTTTTTTTCATAGTTTTGCAGCATTCTTGATTAAAAAATAACAATTAAATAATTATTTAAGTTATATTTTAGAAAATTGTCTCCGAACCCAGTCGGATACCTTAATTTTAATATAAAATTACTGTCTTAATATTGAAAATATTGTATATTCCTCGACATTTTCTTTTTCTTGTTTCCCTTGCAGTTTTTCTTTCTTTCATTTTTTATGGGTAAGATATTTTAAATAAATAGATACTAAAAAAATTTACAAAATTTTCGAATAATTATTTTTTTTATAAAAGGGTTTATGAATTTAAAATTTTTTTTTATGTGGTTTTATAAAGTATATAGAAAGATGAACACTCTATATAAAAAAATTTTTCAAATAAGGGGTTTTTTTCGGGATTTGTTAAATAGAGGTTCAACAGTATTTAAATCTTAAATCGTTGAATATATTCCCGAGGGTTAATTTTAAACTAAAAAGTTGCGTAAAACAGTAGTGAAAAAAGGTAATTTTCCGGAAATTTTTTTTTTTAAAAATTAAACTCAATTGACATTTTTTTTAAAATACTTTTTTTTTTTTATTTTAAAACCCAAGGAATTTTTACTAATACTTCCTGAAGATAAATTTTCATTCAGTTCTTTTTTGCTTTCTGATCAGAAATTTGGACTGAAGATGATTGAAAACAATACGAAATATAATTTTTTTATTGACTAAGCATATGAGGAATTTTTGGGAAAAATTTAATAAAAAATGGGATCTCTCTCTTTAACAGCTTCTAGATTTACATTTTTTAAAAATATAGTAATATTAAATACCTTAAATCTTCCCCAACTATTTAAAAAAACCGTTTTTTCCTTTTAAGTTACCCATAAAAAAGCGAAAAACAATAACCAAAAATTTGATGCACGATTACACGAAAAAACAGAAAAAAAATTGGATCGAACTAATACGACGGCACAGGGGAAAAGAACTGGGGTTATGAAATTTTACAAAATATATTGTTCTAATCACTACTCCCGGGGAATTATTTATCCCAAAAATAATCGTTCTTTAGTTTCTTATATTATAAAAAATAATTTTTTAAATTTTCAAAAAAATTTTCTTCTTTGGTCATTTTAAAAATTTCTATGTTGCTAATTTTTTTAAAATTTTTTTGAAAACAATTATAAAAAAACCCCCTGCCCCCACAAAGTATCACACGGGGGCTTACAGAAATAAGTAAAACACACATTCAATTTAAGCAAAAAAAATTAAAAAAAATATATAATTGGGGGTTAAAAAAGAAATAAAAATTTTTTTAACAAATTCACAGAAATATTTGGGAAAACATTTCTAAAAAAGAAGTTGTTGAAAATTGGGGGGCCCAAATTTTATTAAGTCCCCGAAAAAAAGCCAGTCTTAGGATTTTTTTTTTTCTCTGGCAAACTTGGAACACAGAAGGGAAAAAATTTTTTCTAATTTTTTTCCCCCCTTTCCAAATATTACAATCACAGGGAAAATGTCGGAACTAAATTAAATTTTTTCAAGTAGCTTTTTTAAATTACCATAACCAGTGAGAAATTGGGTTATTTTGAGTTAGTGTAAAATGATGGCATGACGGGCTTTTTTTTAATGGTTGGAAAAAAATTTTTTTGTTATGCTCCTTTGTTTTGAAATGGGAAAATTCTTGGTTCCCAAAACTTCACGATTCTTTCTTTCGTGATCCTCTTGTAAAACGCGATTTAGGGAAAATTAACGTCAATGTCAATTTTGCGCTTGGTTGCAGCCGCAAGGGCCAAAAAAGCTCCCCCATTCCCCAAAAACGCCCGTGTGTCCGCGAATAAATGCAAAAAAATTTTTTGAGATGTTTTTTATCTTTTTTGGCTTTTTTAAATTGCTTTTTTGGGTCTCGAAAAGATTATGTTTTTTTAGATGAAAAATACATTTAAAAAAATCAAAGGGGGAAAAAAGTCAGTACAGATGAGATATTCTGGGGAAAGACACTATTTTGTTCAGGTGATCCATTTAACGGCGAAGTTTAAGGGAAAAGTTCAGCCCAAAAACTGTCCTTTATCCGAATTTAAATTGAAAGTTCTCGGGTTCAACACCCCTCCCCGAACATAACAAATGCGAAACCAACTCTTGCATCAATTTTACTGCCATCAGTTTCAAATAACAGGGAAATCATCTGTGCTCTTGTCACTAAATTGGATAATATTGATGGCATTCCTCTCTGAAGGATGCGGAGAAAAAATGGAGACAGAATACAATCATAGTTAGAGATGGAAGAAATGTTGCTAAATTGATGAGTGATTTTCCAATTAATGAAATTTTAAAAGCTTCTATCATGCAAACTTTTTCCTTTTTATTTAAATTTTGTGTGAATTTACTTCTGAAGATTCTTAATATAAACCATATTTATTCTGAATAATGGTATTATATAGCCCGGTGACTGAGTGGTAGTGTATCGGGCTTCCACGCCACAGGTCTGGGATTCAAATGCTGGACTGGGTAAGGTCGATTCAATCTTTCTATTCGGGGGTGATAAAAAAGTACCAAGCGGGTTTATTAAAAGGGCGTGTCGCTGATCTCTATTATAAAAAATCGAGATAAGTTAAAAATTATGATTCATCGAAATCTTGTTCAAAACTTTTAAAGAACATGTGTCTATGAAGATGTCGATGACTTTTTTTAAGTGGATACACCTGCGGAAAAAATATTCCCGATCTCTGGACCCTTTCGTAATAAAAAGCTTTCAATTTCGAAGGCATTGGAATACTACCAATTTCTAGGTAAAAATGGATGGCAAAAAAATTTAAAAACAAAAAAAAATACCTGAAGGGGAAATTTTTTTTGCATTATGGATTAGGCGTTTTAAGTAAACTTTTTTTTGAAACAAAAATACAGATTTTTTTTAAAAATTTAAAATTTAAAACCCATTTGGTAAATGCATGTTGAGAATTTCTAGTTATAAAATAATGTATGTTTAAAATTACTTGTATGCTTTAAATTAGAAAATGTCCCTAAAATTCATTAAGGTATCCGTCTGGTTTAAAATCATCATTTTCATGAAAAAAATCGAAACTTATTTTATAGTCTATTTTTGCAGCATGTTTAATAAGCTTTCTAAAAATGTCGTACTTTTAAATTTGGGTGATTGAAAAAAAAAATTATAGCTGTTTTTATTTGAGTAGTAAGCCCATATCGAAACAGGAAGTGTGAGTTTTCAGTTGATTTTCACCGGCAAAATGAGATTTTTATTCATTTAAAATATTTTAACGAATTTTTTTTATGTTTAGTAAACTTTATTTCACTTTATAAATTTTTAATAGATATATTTTGCTGGAAAATAAGCAACGGTTAACTAAATGCAATGTTTGCTTTGATTTAAACGAATTGCTATCTTTTTATCATTTGTGTTCAAAATTAGATCTCTTTATAACTTTTTTATTAGTACTTTTATATAGAATTATAGTTATTTTTAATTAAATTAAAGTTGACATGCAAAAAACAAGATCAATAGGCCAAAAAAAAAGATTTTTTCCAGAGGAGAAATTTTTTGGGAGAGACGTTGAAAGAAAAATCAACGGATCTTCCAAATTCAACTATTAATCTATTAAAAGACTTATAAGGAACTTTTGCGATAAAAAATCTTCTAAAGAAAATGTCTTCACGGTAAAGCTCAGAACTGCAATGAGTCTTAACAATGTCGTCTAGTAGTATAATTCCGAAAGACAATTTTTGTTGAGCTACAAACCTCCGTTTAAGGAATTATATCCAATAATACTTTTAATTCTGGGTTTGCTGGTCTATTACCTCTACTTAAAAAAATTAGGAATGAAATTATGTTCTAAAATTAAAAGGTTTATTTTGGTACCTTGACAAAACGAAATTTTGTTTTGGTTCTACGGGATTCAAACCAGATAAGAAACTGTCTCTAAAAAAAAGAAAGGCCCCTTCAAAAATGTAAAGTTTGAAAGTATGATGTTCAGGAATTCACAGCATACAAATCTGGAGATTTTTAATACCTTCCTAAATCTTTAAAAAATTTATTGCAAATATAAACTTTATTTTGCATTTTCTGAAAAATGTTTTTTTTGAACATAAAATGGTTAACGGTAAGAGTAATATTTCTTAAAGTAAACGAAATATTCTTATGAAATTTTGAGTTTGTTCTTTGTATTATAATGAATGTTTTCTGCTAAAAGTTAAGGATAATTTTAAAATTAAGTTATTTTTTAATGTAATTTTATATGAAAAAAAAACCAACTTTTTTCAGAAATATTCTGTGTTTTATGTCGAACACCTGTATTTCAAAATTTTATTGTAAAACTTGAGTTTTTTTTCATAGACAGCATAGTTAATCGTTGAAGAATTGTATCCCTGCAAAAATTTTATTTATTTTGTGAAAATATATTTTCTAGAGTTGTTAGCAAAGAGCAGTTTTTTTGCAATATTTTGGTACAAATTTCTGAATATTTTGAAAAATAAGCTTTCAAAAAATTCTTCTTGCTGTATTTTCATAGTTTTGCAGCATTCTTGATTAAAAAATAACAATTAAATAATTATTTAAGTTATATTTTAGAAAATGTCTCCAACAGTCGGATACCTTAATTTTAAATAAAATTTCTGCTAATATTGAAAATATTGTATATTCCTCGACATTTTCTTTTTCTTGTTTCCCTTGCAGTTTTTCTTTCTTTCATTTTTTATGGGTAAGATATTTTAAATAAATAGATACTAAAAAAATTTACAAAAGTTGCGAATAATTACTTTTTTTTATATAGGGTTTATGAATTTAAAATTTGTTTTATGTGGTTTTTTATAAAGTATATAGAAAGATGAACCTCTCTATATAACGAATTTTTCAAATAATGAATTGTTTTTCGGGATTTCGTTAAATAGAGGTTCAACAGTATTTAAATCTTAAATCGTTGAATATGATTCTGATGTTAATTTTAAACTACAAAGTTGCGTAAAACAGTAGTGAAAAAGGAAATGAATTGTAATTTTCCGGAAATTTTTTGTTTATAATTAAACTCAATTGACATTCTTTTTAAGTACTAATTTTTTTTTTTTACTTATAACAGTAGATTTTACTAATACTTCCTGTAAGATAGAATTTTCATTCGAGTTCATTTTGCTTTCTGATCAGCAATGGACTGAAGATGATTGAAAACAATACGAAATATAATTTTTTTTCATTGACTAAGCATATGAGGAATTTTGGAATAATGAATAAAAGTGGGATCTCTCTCTTTAACAGCTTCTAGATTTACATTTTTAATAATATAGTAATATTAAATACCTTAAATCTTCCCCCAACTATTTAAAATACCGTTTTTTACCTTTTAAGTTACCCATAGAGAAAGCGAAAGCAATAACCAAAATGTGATGCACGATTACACGAAAGACAGAAAAAAACTTGGATCGAACTAATACGACGGCACAGGGAAAGAGAACTGGGGTTATGAAATGTTACAAAGTATATTGTTCTAATCACTACTCGGAATTCATTTATCAATAATAATCGTTCTTTAGTTTCTTATATTATAAAAAAATAATTTTAATTTACAAAAGAATTTTTCTTCTTTGGTCATTTTAAAATTGCTATGTTGCTAATTTTTTTTTAAATTTTTTTTTATTGAAAACAATTATAAAATCCCCGTGCACCACAAAGTATCACACGGGCTTACAAGGGAAAATAATAATAACCCCATTCAGGTGAAGCAAAAAATTAAAAAATATATATATTGAGGTTAAGAAGAAATAAAAATTTTTACAACAAATTCACAGAAATATTTGAAAGCATTTCTAGTAGAAAGAAGTTGTTGAAAATTCGAGACCAATTATATTAAGTCCCTTGAAAGCCAGTCTTGGGTTTTTCTTTTCTCTGGCAAACTTGGAACACAGAAGGGGAACCATGTTCTACATTTTCCCCCCTTTCAATATTACAATCACAGGAAGATGTCGGAACTAAATTAAATTTTGTTAAAGTAGTTTTTTGAAATTACCAAACCGTGAAAATTGGGTTATTTTGTATTAGTGTAAAATGATGGCATAAAGTCTTTTTTTTGGGTTTGGGAAAAAAATTTTTTTGTTATGCCCCCTTTGTTGAAATGAGTTTTTGGTTAAGACTTCCGTTTTTCCGGTCTCAAAACCTTTTTGGAATATTAACTTTGTTTTTGCGTTTGGGTTGGCCGAAAAATCGGCTCGCTCATTCCCAAAACGCCCGTGTGTCCGCGAATAAATAAAAATTTATTTTTTTTATCTTTTAGGCAAGTTGCTTTTGGATCCGACGATTATGTTATTAGATGAAGAAATCATTTAAGAGAATCAAGGAGGAAGGGGTCGTACAGATGAGATTTTCTGAAAATGACACTATTTTGTTCAGTGATCCATTTAACGGCAAAGTTTAAGCATAAAAGTTCAGCTACAAAACTTGTTTTCACAATTTTAAAAGGAAATTCTCGGTTCAACACCACTCCTGAACCCAAAACAAATGCAAAAACCAAACTCTTGCATCAATTTTACCCTCAGTAAGCTAACGGGAAATCATCTGTGCTCTTGTCACAAAATGGATAATATTATGGCTTTCCCTCTCGAAGGATGGGGAAAAAAAATGGGACAGAATACAATCATAGTTAGAGATGGAAAAAATTTTAAAATTGATGAGTGTTTTTTCAATTTTGAAATTTTAAAATTTCTATGCAAACTTTTCCTTTTTTTTTAAAATTTTGGGGAATTTACCGAAGTTCTTTATAAACCTATTTATTCGTAATGGGATATAAGCCCGGGGACAGTGGTAGTGTATCGGGCTTTCCCCCCAGTTGGATTAAATGTGGACTGGAGTAAAAGGGCGTTAATCTTTTCCTTCAGTGGGTCGATAAAAGAGTACCAACTTGGGGGAACTAAATTTAAAAGGGGTTTTTGGGCCCATTGTCGGGAAAATCTGCTCCCCTCGGGGCCCAAGTCCAGAAACGAGATGGGGGGAAGTAAATTGGTTTATGGGCAATTAAAATGAGTTTGTTTGTTTAAAAAGGTAATATGGTTGAAAATTTAAATAGTAATTATTTTTAGGTGTGTTTAATGAAAAGTTTTGCTTTTCAAAGCATGTTTTTTTAGAAGGTTCTACAGTTAATGCTCAGTTCGTAATAAATTATTTAAAACTAGTGTATATCGAAATGTTATATATTAGTTTAGTAAACAATATATGTCGCTTTTGTTGTATATTATTTTTAATCCAATAATTTTACTTATTTTCTAAAATCAATTTAAGAAAATCAAATTTTTTAAATTAATAATTTATCTCAAAAGAAGTAATAATATTTTACAGACTAAAGAAGTAGCATTATTTTGTTTTTAATGAATTTTAAACTTCTCGTGTGCTGAATTTAGTATTAGAGCAACAGTAGTATTTACTTTGGTATACTTTTAACTTACTTTCTTGATAAAAGCGGAGAAAAGTTTATACTATATACAGTCGTACCTCTTAAACGAATTTAAAACAAAAAATTGTTATATGGAAAATTCGTTATATAAGTTCATCTTTCAATTTTTTAAAATCATAAACAAATTTTTTAAAATTTATAAACATATATACTAAAAAAAAATTTTTCACATTTTTTTTTATTTTTTTTTGTATATCTTGCCCATCAAAAAACTACAAAAAGAAAAAAAAACAAAAATTGAGGGAAAAACAATTTTTTACCCTAAAAAAAATAATTTTTTATTAAAATTAAAAATTTTGTAAGTTTTCTAATTTAAAATACAAAATAATTTTAAATATACAATATTTTATAACAAAATTTTCAAAAAAGGGGTTTTCGGGATTTTCTATTCAACTCACAATGGGGGTTAAGGTTGTACTTCTTTTTAAAAATCCCAAATTTATTTTAGCAGTTAGGGACCTAATAAAACCAGTTCAAATGGCCCCAAAAAAAGAGAATAACTTGAAATGTCCCGAAAACAAAAAAAAGGGAGGAAAAACATTGAATCACAAAAAAAAAATTGTTTATAAAATTACAAGGGAGTTATTTTTCGAAAAAGTGAAACGTTCTTGGTTCCATAAAAGTTCCTTAAGAAAAATTGAAATAGGGTTCGTAATTTGGAGGTTCGACTGTATATATATATATATCAGTGCTTTAAACCATACTTGCGACCCAATTAATCATAACTTTTATCCCCACACAAAAATAACAATGTATTGAATTCAATAATAATATATTTTGACGTAGGTTACATCGACTTTTTTTGTAAACCGTACAAATTATCAAGATAAGTATAAAATTTTATACATAATTTTATGACTTTTCCATAGAGTCACTGGTAATTCTTAAACTTTTTCTTAACTTAGTACTGTTAAATTAATTATGAAACACATTGTGCAGTACTGATACATTTATAAGGGTATTATATCAGTGTAAATGTTTATTTTACTTTTTATTATGTCAGAATGTATTTTGTTTCGTTTTTTTTCAATAAATTAATAATTATTTTTTAAAAATAATCTTTTGTTTTCAACTTTTCAATATGCTCGCACCCCCTTTGTAGGGTTTTCACGTCCCCCTAGGGAGCGTGCCCCACAGTTTGAGGAACACTGATATATATAATGTAAAGAGCTGACTTTTTATATTTTATACATACCCCAAATGGGAATATTGTTCCTTAAATAATTTCAAGTGGCCCTCATGATAATGTTTCAGCATTATTTATTATGTTATATAATAATAAGGGCAATTCTGACCTAGTATTTGTAAGTTATTGCCGCAATCTAGATTCCGGAGTAAACTACTTAAGGATTATCAGCAATAACGGTGTTCTGTAATGGTAAATAGAAACACCGTTATACAGAAACAATATACGAAAGCTGAGTTGGAATTAATCTTTTAGTTGAAATTTATAAATGTGTTTTTAATGTTTTTAAGAGACCAATTCTATTTTTTAATTGTTAGGTCCCCCCGAGGATCGAATCGTTCAGCAGCTCGATTCGATCGCGGCCACAAACAATTCCCTAAGTAATCCACATTCATTCGATTTTAATGCATTAAAGTATCACAAAATTCTTTTTTGCACTATTGCGTTGAAGTTTTATTAATTAACTTATTATCAAATGCGGGATAAAGTTAAACAAATTAATTGTAAGTGAGTGAATATTAACGTCGCACTGTTCATCTACACGAGGGCTTTTGGTGACGGCAAATTAATTGTGAGTCTCTTCTTCGCTTAAGAAATAATTTTTTAATCATAACTTATCCGTTCTGGTTTTTTGTTCCGATTTAATTAAAAAAAATATATCGGTTTAGATCCAGTTTTCGTTCCACCAAAAGTAGCGGTTTTCGGTTCAGTTCGGAATGAATAATTCTATTTCACATATATTCTTATATGTACTAAAAATATAATTCTATCATAAACAAAATGTAATTTTATCAAAATTTAGATTTTTATTCTTTGTTTAATTGGTACACTTACGTGAATTGACACAGTATACGCGCAATACGAGCGGCGAGCATTTACATTGCTGTTTATTATCAAAACTGTATTTGACAACTAGGTTTATGATTATGTCTATTATGTGTACCCTCCTTGCTTCTTGCTGGTAATGGTGATTATTATATGTTTGACATTAAATTATAAAATATTGATAAGTTGGTCACAGTAACAAAATGACTGAAGATGCATCAAATCGGAATAAACTGATATATTTTTTTTTCGGTTCAGTTCCAGTTTCCATTCCGATCAAAATAACAGTTTTTCCGAATTTCGGTTCAGTTCCAGTTTGAAGCCCTGCTTTTGGGCAATGACTATGTGAAACGTTTCTTATTGCCACACACGCCGATACTATTTTTCTATACAACACTTGTTTGAATTTGCAGAACACGGTAGAAAATCAAACAACAAAAGAAAAAACTGATTTCTTATTTGAATCAGTATATAGTTACATAAAAGAAAATGTTTTAAAAAAAAAGCCTTTTTTTTAAACTTTTGAATTAATCGCGAGTCTCTTTTAAGCCAAAGAGGAATGAACAAAAGCACTAAGAAAATAATGGAAAAATTCTAACAAATTTTCACATTTAACTTTTTATCTAGTTAGTACTTATATACGCTACTGTTGATTTTTAAAATAGGTAGTCTTCTAACTTTTCAAGTGTTATAAATTACAGGTTATCATCACTATATCTTTTTCAAATTTGAATATTTATATGCATTACATTATTTGTTAAATGAATCCAAGCCATGCACAGAATTACATTTAATGCATCAATCAAGTTTGTAAAATTTAAAATAGTTAATAACAATATATTTAAAGTAAGCACATTTTTATTTTTCGTGGTTGAATTTTTTTAAGTCAGAAAGTTTAATGACAACTGTAAAAATTAACAAGCTCATAAATAATGTTTTGCAACTTTTTTTAAAGTTACATCTTTTGTCCGAAGCTAAATTTCAATATTGAAATAATAAATATAACTTGAAGACAAAATATACATTTGCCTTTTAGTATTTATATTTTAAATACTTTTACAGATAGAGCACCCAAAAAAGAATCCCTGGTTTTCAAATACAGCCCCACAGTTCGCAAGAATGAAAACTTAGAAGCAGAAGCACAAAAGATCCTACGACACATCTGTGAAAACTCTGAAGGACTCATCACGAAAAATACAGCAAACAGTATTCATAAATTAGTTTACTTAATTCGAGGTCTAAGCCAAGCATCATTGGAAAACCTTTACGAATCGCTGAAGAATAAGCAACTATGTGCCTCGAATAAAGCTTTGTAAGAATATATTTGAAATTTCTTTAAAAATTTCTTAGATATCAGTTTAAGACACAGCTCGCACGTTTGTGCTGGAACATTCCACTTTCCATGAGGGGAGCAAAATCTTTTATTATTACTTTTTCCAGTGTCATGAGGGTCAGTATAGTGTTAATTAATGTAATATTTAAAGATAAAAATATTTCTGGTCTTAAAAGAGATCAAAATATCTAATCTCGCGCAAACCCTTACGATCCATGCGAGCTCGGTCTTAAAAGATTATATAAACTCATAATTAGCTTAATTAAATATTTCTTGAGTATAATTTCAATTTATTCTAGTATAATTTTTAAATAAAGAGAATCTTTGAATCATTAGCAAGGCATTTACTCAATCCAAGAACGTCATTTTTTAAAAAAATAATACTGTGTTTTCGAAATTCTGTATATATTAAAAAAGGTTTTAGGATAATTATAACAAAATTTCATTGAATAAAACCCTGTTTTTTTTAAGGTAACTAATATTGTTCCCTTAAAATATCATTAATCAGGTGACAAAGTTATAGACGAGGTTCCATCCTTCCCGCGAAGCTAGATTTAATATATTTAGAACCAGAACAGAAATGGCAAACTTCTATTTTCTTACTTTAAATTTTGTTTTGAATGAAATACATTTAAGTCTCCTCATTTACGAACTTGATTTAGTCGATACAAAAGCACAAAAAACGAATAAAAGTATTTAAGGAATAGTGTCAGGGGTACTTCATATGGTATCTAAGTATCTCAAACTGTTTGACAGGGCATCAAACATAGGGTATTATTTGTCTTGCTCAATAAGAACATATTCTTGAAATACCAAAAATGCCCAGAACATTTTAAAAATGAAATTGAAAAGGATTTTTTTTTTTCAAAACTTAGATACCTTTGTTTATTTCATAATATTTTTTTATAAAAATAAGTCTTATGAAATTTAAAACTTTTAATGGTGATTAAAAATTTAAAACTCACGCTAATAAAAAACTTAGATTGTAACATTAAATTAAAATTTTAAAAATATTTAGCTAATAATATTTTAAACAATACATTTTCCCTTTTATCCAAGCTAAAATTTTAGAGATGCATTTAATTAAGATATTAGGAACAAAACAAATATAATTCAGCCTTTTACGCTCGTGTGAAAGTAAAATTTCTTGCACGCTACAGTTAAATATTTTTTATATTTGAAAGAAGAAAGGGGATATTTTTCTTAATAGCTGATAAGTTAAAAGTTTCTTATTTTACAGCTTGATTCTTTGTCCGAATTGATTTCAGATGGAAAAATATCCACAGCAAAAAAATTATTTTAATTAACTAATTTTGTCTTTTCGCTTACTTTTAATAATAAAGAAAGAGGTAGCCTAGTGGTTAGAGCATCGGATTGCAGACCGAAAGACCTGGGTTCGATGCCCGATGCCACCAAATACCCACCCATTACACACGGAGTACGTGCTCGTTAAATCAGTGGGTCCGAAAGTCTTGTGGGCTGAATCACTAGTGCAGGGGACTGAAGAATATTTCCCTTCCTTTCAGCTCCATGCCTAAATTGTGGAGATAGGTGGTGTCGCCATCTATCGTCCCTTCGTGGAATTTCGCCGAGCTAATTCTTACTGTCACCTGTATGGTGCTCATGTCCAAAGCCAATGACAGGCGTACTTCTAGCCCCTTGCCACGATGAATTTTGTGGGCTTCTATCTGACTACGTCAGACAAGTGGCATGAGCAACAACAACAGAAAGTATTAAAAAAAATAGTAACGTAAGGAAAGAATATAAATGCAAGAAAAAAAAAGTGTTGTAAAAATTCATTAAATTAATTTATTTTTCAAGTCAATGAAATTCTACTAGATCAATTTTTTTTTTTTGAACATTTTCGTTTTATTTACATGCACAAAAAAATTAACATCCCACAAAAATAAATTGTAATTAAAAGAAATCCTAGAAACTAACTTTCATGAATTGAAAAGAAATTCACATAACTCATTTCGTAGTTCAGCCAAATAATTTGAACATTTTTATCTGAATCTATTCGATGAAGGAAATAATTTAAACTTTTAAAAAAGAATTCATGAACATTAATCACTGTTATAGTTTGAATACATTTAATAAAAAACACTTTCTTATAGCAGATTAATCTACTAGTATTTATCGTCATGAGAAATAAATAAGATTCATTTCTTTAGTAAGATTGTAAATAAAAAGCACTTAAAATTTATTTTACTGCAAGTAAGAGTAATACGGTTTTTAAAAATTTCAATCAAAATTAAAACATGGTATTTATTTACTTGTATAATAAAAATACATGAAATTTTGCTTCTGTTTAAACAGGACTATCTATCTGGATGCATTGAAGGCAGCTTCTTCTGGTGGAAGTATTTCACTGTTTTCAAAACTTGTTGCAAAAGGAGAAATCCGAAAAACAGATGCATTTCTGTGGATGACGCTTTTGCCGTTTACATCGTACTTGAACGAAGAATCAGTTGCGGCCACACTGGTAAGTTTTTGAATTGGATAATCCTGTAATGCTTTTTATCTTATTACAACAAACACAATTAGTATTATACAGGTATCGAAAAATGACCAACTTTCACATTTTATTATTTTTAAGAATGTATAGCACATCAATTTAAAAATAAAATACCGTATTTTCCTGTATATAATCCGCGGATTATGTGTTAAAAAAGTTTCAAATTTCGTTGTGCGTATTATCAAGGCCATCTAGAAAGGACCAGGCCGTGACAGCGTTTTGATGACGTCACGAAAGGAGGGAAAGCTTTTCTATGCGCATTCGCTCTGTGAGGAATATAAAGCTTTGAACATTTATTTCTTTTCATGCCATAGGCTAAAATTTCCGCATTTATATTGATTATTTTTTTAATTCTCACTGAGAATATTTTCTGATGAAAGTTATGCATTAATACGCTAGAATGATGCATAATATTTTCCCAGAAAAAGGGACAAAATCACTCATGAAAGGCTCCTAACAGTATAAGAAAAATCTAAGAAAAAACTGACTCAATATAAAATAATTTCAATCAGATAAAATAAAAAAATAATTTAGAAACATTTTGCTGGAGTTCCTTTTTCCTTTGAAATGACATTTTTTATGCTCATAGAATCAATGAATCATAACAAAAGAAAGAATTATAAAAAAAAATGCATGCAAAAATATATACAAATATAGAAATGACAAACAGTTTTAGACACCATAGTAATATTATATAGTAAAAATAGATTCTAGATTATACGTTAAAAATATTCAATTTTCATTCATTCAATATTCAAAAATTTTAAAATAATTTCAATCTAATAAAATAAAAAAGAAAAATTTATACTTATAAGAAAATAGGAAAAGTAAAGTATTTGAGGCATATTATTACATAAAAAATGCATATGACATGAACAGTTTAGACATCATAATAATTATCTAGCAAATATAGGATGTTAAAAATATATATACATTAGTAAATACACTTACCTATAAATAATCAGAAAAAAAACTTTTCACGGAATATATCATTAATGAGGCAACGTACTGATTAGTTTCAAATTTTGAATCATTTGCATTTGTGATGATATTATTTAAACTATTAACAAATTTTTTTCTGCATATGCTTTAAAAAATTCAATATTATGCTATGGTAACAATATCAAAAAAATCAAACAAAGTTTTAAAATTTAAAAAAAATAACTTTTTACAAAACTTTGAATGCTAAAATCTTTATGAAAATTATTTAAACGAATAACGTAAATAAATAAATAATTTTTCTTCTTTTAATGTTATATGAACAATTAAAAACCTTATAAAATGTATGTAGTAAAAAAAATTACAAGGATATACATCATAATGAATAAAAAAACGTCGATATGAATATTTAAATAAATAAAACAGAAAAAATAAAAGCAAACATTAATTTAATTGGCCTTAAATTTCTTCTTTTTTGGGTTTATCCTTCACGGTTAAAATTTCTTCATTGCATTTTTTTGAATAATTATTTAAGCATATGTTCCCCAAATGTCGAATATTTTTTAAAATATGAAAATGGGAATGTTAAAATTTTTACAAAGGTGAATAAAGAATCAAGACATTCCACAACTCGTGTAATTCAGATCGCCTGTTATGCTTGAAAAAAGCAAGATTTTTCAATCAACTTTAAAACTTCGTTCGAATGTTTTCAATTTTAAACAAAAAAAATAAATATTGCGTTGAAATGACTTTCATAACAATACTGGGGGCCCTTTTTAAAAACCTCCTCTATAAAAGTCTCAAATTTTTTGCCCCTTCGATATTTTCGAGTCAAAATTAATCTGTTACCCAAAAACAAATGTGTTTTGCAAGGGGGCATTCTTTTTATATTATGCCACAATATCCACTATATACTTTAAAAAACGATACTCTTCTATTGAAATATCATCTGGTTTATTTCTAATGTTTAATATTTTCTTTGAAAATCTTAATATCTATTTTTAACATAAAATATCTCACCTGAATGATTTGAAATTTAAAATTTTTTTTAGTGAATATACCATATTTATCTGAGTGCAAAGTTAACACACTTTTAACCCCTTTTTTTCAGCTTGCAAAATTTCCTGCACAGTGACATGATAATTTGCCCCAGACTTTTTCTGTTTTTTAAAATCGGCTTCTAAATCTAGTTTGGAACTTTCCAGTTAAAACATATTTAAATTTGCTCCGTCAAAAGATTTTTTATTGTTTGGGATGTGGTTTTACCATCCCTAAAAGAAAAAATTTTTCCCGCAACAACCTTCTCTTTATTTTGTTTTTTTTTTCGAAGCCCAGCCACTGAACAAATTTTAAAAAAAATGAATCTATCATCATCCATTGATAAAAAAAGGAAACTGATTTTCAATTTAAGATTTTGCCCCTTGTTGGACTTTAATATTCATTATTTCCAGAAATCTAAAATATTTTTTGATGAATATTGCAGTGCCCCCTAAACATTTCTGGGTACCTTTTATCTTTTAATATTTTTAAATCAGTCACATTGCTTTCTTCAAATTTTTTAAAACTAATTTAACATTTTGTTTCTCAAAATTTTTGGTTTTAAAGTTTTTAAAAATAATTTAGACTAATTTAAAAAAATGTTTTTTCTTGTTGAAATTTTTTTAACTAATGATAAAAAAGATCTTTTCAGTTTAGAAAATTGAAGGTCAGGATACATTAAAAGAATCAATTTTTTTCGGTTTAACCCAATTATTTTGATAGATTTGATAAGATGTACTGAATAAAAAAAGATGAAATTTTTTTTGTTATTGCTGGATTCTAAAAATAACCTCTTTTATGGTACCATTACACAATTTAGAAAAACAATTTCTATTTACTCTGTTATTATCACTTACAATGCAAACAACACAAAAACCTACCTTTTTCATTAGTGACAAAATTTCTAAAGTCATAGAATGCAAGTCTTCGCATTCATGTTCTTTACAGGATTCAATGATACTATTTCTTTTTTTTTTACTCTAAAAAAGAGTATAGAAAACATTAATCTGAAAATTTTCCCCTTTCTCAGTAAATCAATTATTTTATTACATTTATATGTAATCCTGATTTAGAAAATTTCATCAATTTTTGAATATTACCTGTTTCTCGGGTCTTTCAGTTCTTTACACCTCCCTTGATAATTTTCTTGAGGTTGACAAACCTGGGTAACATTTAATCAGTAACTTTTGTAATTGCTCCCACTTGGAAGAATTATTTTCCCCCTTATCTCTTAAATGGGAATAACATGTGGTAGTTTTAAATTTTGTACTCAGAAAAAAAAAAAACCATTAAATTACTGCTATACTTACGGCTATGTTTATTAAAATTTTTAAAAATTTCATTTCTCTAAAAAAAAATTTGCTGCCTTGAAATTTTCCATTACTTTCTTTTCCATGATTGAATAGCCATAACGTGAGGAACAGTTAATGGAAGGACTTCAAAGACATTTCTGTTAAGAATTTTAACAATTCGTAAAATATTTAAACCTAGGTGGATTATTAAAAATTTTTTTCCAACACAGAAGGTATTTTTAAATTTCCCGATTATTATTAAATATAAACAATAGAAGATCTGTATTTATTTTCAGGGTTTTTTAAAAAGGAAGGGGCAATTTTTTCCAATTCAAAAAAAAATTTATGCAACTTTTACAATCATGTTTTGAACATTTTTTTTAGATTAAAAAAATATGGGGTTTTCTCGCATTAGCAGATTTTCTTTTTTAAACATTAAAACGGTAATTTTTTTTTAATGAAATTTGTAAACAGTTGTTGTCTAATTGTTTTTATTTTTCCTTTCGTTGAATTGTCACCGAGCGTTCTTTAATTTTTTTATTTAAGTAGGATGGACAACCAAAAAAGCAAGGAATGCATTCTCTGATAATTTTGGATACACTCTAGGTATTTCTACAACAATCCCCGTCTTTTTGTAATTTTT
This sequence comes from Trichonephila inaurata madagascariensis, assembly GCA_019973955.1. Taxonomy (NCBI): domain Eukaryota; kingdom Metazoa; phylum Arthropoda; class Arachnida; order Araneae; family Nephilidae; genus Trichonephila; species Trichonephila inaurata. Next base: position 32,478 of record BMAV01021496.1, read on the forward strand.
ACAAGAAAAATCGGGGAAAAGTTTAATGCACACTACACTATTTTACTATTTTTTAAAAACCAGGAATTTTCTTTTGTTTTAAAAACTTTCATCTTTTAAAAAAAAAAAAACAAAAATTTCGGGTTTCCCCGGTTTATTAGAGGAACAATTTGGTATGCAACAGTAACAGGCATTATTATGAAATTTACAGCGTTTAATTAAAATATTTTCAGTTAAATTAAAAATTTGGGAATAAACAAAAAACTAAGTTTACATTTAAGCACTAATTTCTTTTAAAAACAAAGTATCTTTTTTCAAATAATCAGGATTTGGGATATATGCGTCAGTTTATTATATCTGTTCTCAAGACTCAAAAAAATAAAAATTCAATGACAAGAATAATACAAATATCGTACTTTTCTTTTTGCTTAATAAAAAAAACCTGATTAATTTTTTTGCAGAAAATCCAGTCAATTTATCCTTTAAAGAATATTTAAACCCGGAATAACCTATCAACTTTGTCAGCATACAAGATGGAAGTGGGAATTTACTAAAACTAAAAAATTTGATGGTCGCTGGGGCCGGCGCCCGGGCTATTCAGAAGGAAGGGAGGAAAAAAAAAAACCTATTGGAAGGATTCAAAAACCGAAAACTCACCCGGATGGGGGGATGAACGGGTCCCGGCACAACTCTCAACGAAACAGAACGCCCGGGGCGGGGAGGGAAAAAGCAGGAAGGAAAACAGGACGGCCAGAGGCAGTTAATCAAGACGGTGACAGTTCACCAAATGAACCCAAAAGGAAGTGGTTGTAACGGCTGCTTATGTTGTTAGAGTGTGAAAAAAGTGTAATTGTCTTTTTGGGGGGGAAGTGGGAAAATTAACTTTCTCCCGCGCCCAAAATTTGTCCCCCCCTTTAGTCGTGACCGGTTCAGGTCGTCAGTGTCAGGGCTTATTCTAAAGCTTTGGTATTATACGCCACCGCGGTTATTTGAAAAAAATTCGATGAAAGCTCAAAAGTTTTGAAAAAATCCCTTTTGTTTTATAAAAAAAATAATCGGGCTTTCATGACTCGCTGATGTAATTCAACCATAACTAGTTTTTTTCAATTACCAAGAAAATTCGGTTCCTCGGAAGGGGAAAAAAAGTTACAGTCGCGGCGGCTTTTAATTTTCTCTTGAAGAGGGTACTCTTTTGGTTTTCATCATGGGAAGCAAAGCGTGTAAATTCACAACAAACCGTTAAAGCTATAGAAAAAGGGTACGGAAATCAGGAAGCCAAGGCTTTTCAACGTTGACGAAACGAATATCCTTTTCGGAGAAAAAAAAAAGACCCCAAATTAAAAAATTTTGATCGACGTTAAAGAGCCAAACATCTGGAAAACCCACGGCTAAATTGAGGAATAAATAAATAAAGGTTTTTAAAAAAAAGGGGCAATGGGAAAGCAGTATCGTCTTAATTTTTTTTCTGTTAACTTGCTAAAAAAAAAAAGATTTTTTGCGTGCAAAATGTTTTGTTTAAAAACTCAAAAATAGATGGCGGGCAAGAATATTTTTTTTTTTATTGGATTATGTAAAAAAAATTATCTACATGTTTAAAAACAAAAAAATTTTGTTTCTGCAATTTCTTCTGTTTTTAATTTATATTTTTTTTTTTTATGCACTCTTTTCGGCTTTTATTTAGGATTATTCGCCGTAAAACTGTCTTATCGGCGCTGCGGTTATACAATGTTTTTTTCTCGGAAAAAAGGGGCGGATAATACGCCGCTGCGGTATATACGGAAAAAAGGTACTTTGTAAAAAATGTAGCTATCATCATCAATCACATTTCAAGAAAAAATTTGAATTTTTTTAAATTCTTGATTTTTTACCCGTAGCTTTGGTACTATGTAAGTATAATAAACAATTCGTTTGGTGAGCTAATTTTGTCGGGGAAAAAAGAATAAAAAAATTTTATTTTATGAATACCTTAAAAAAAAGAACACCTAAAATTAATAGTATGAAAACACTTAAAATGTTTTATAATACTATTGTAAAGGGGTTAGGTGTTAAAATCTAAACCAAATATGTTAGATTCGGGGTGGGTTTTTTAAAGAAGCCTTTTTAGGTAAAATTATTTATTATTTTAGGATAGGCTACACAGGCTACAAAATATTAAAATTGACAAAAAAGACTTGGGGGTTTTGTAGCTATCATATTTCTTCTACCTTGGCCCATACGAGTTTTGGTACTAAAAAAACTTTGCTGCTTGGGGTAGCCAGTTAGGTTTATATACGATAAGAACGATTACACTGTTTATTTATTTAAATAAAAAAATGGAATTTCTTAGTTTTCAATGTATTTTTTAATTTATTATGACAAAATCTCTATTTACCAACGAATATAAATATTCGAAGTAATTAAAAAAAATTGTATATTTGTATTGAACTGGAAATAACTTTCTGAATAAAAAGGGTTAAAATCCTGCTAATAGGAAAAAAAACTTTTAATACAGTCACCAGAGATTTTAAGAAAAAAAAATTTGTTTGGTTTCTTCACAATCAAATTTAAAATAGTCAAAACCAAAAAAGTAAAAAAGTAATCAACATTTCTTCAAAAAAATGCTTAAATTTTTTTTTGAAAAGTTCAAATTTTAAAAAATTTAAAATACTTCCATGAGTTTGTATAATACAGCAAAATGCTCATAAATTATCATAAACTAAATCGTTTAAGTGCTCCATGAAAATATCCCCTATATATGTGTTGTGTGTGCGTGCGTGTATTTTAACATTAATTTACATTTTCTTATGTCTTACAGGTTAACTGGGAATCCAGGTTCATATAATAACTTTGCACGTATTTATAAATAAAAACATTATTTCTTGAAAGAGCATTTTATAGTAATTAGTACATAGATGTAAAGAATTAAAATATTCCTTCCAAATAATTAGCATTTAAATAAAAAAAAATAGTCATTTATCCTAACTAAAATTATTTAATTAGTAGTCCATGTTTAAAGTTAAAATATTAATATATTAGGCTGTGTGTGTATGCTATTGTTATTGTCATGAGGCCTTTCTGAAAAGTATCATAAAACTTCCATTATCGTTTACTTATACAAAAACAAAAAGATAGGTCATTGAAAAAGTAATCTATTAATCCCAATTTATCCCACACATTTACAATGATTTGCTTTTTCTTTCAAAAATAACAGACTTCTTTCGTTTTTTTTTATCGACAGCCCTTATTGAAAAAAGATACTGCAATTAGACAAGGTTTACTTGGTGTTTCTGCCATGACGTATAAATATTGCTCAACTCGCAATGACTGCGAAAATTCAAATGCTGTGAAATCAGTATCATCCAGTTTGAAACAGTTTCTTGGTGACAAATGTCAAACAACAAATAAAGAAGAGGAAGCTAAGGTAAGATATATTTTTAAATTCAGTATTAAATATCTTGCAAAATGACTTTAACTTTTCAAAAACTTCATTGTTTAATTTAGTACTTAGAATAGCAGAGCTAACATGTTCAAGAACTTGACATCTAGTTCCTTATAAAATCATGGATTTTTCAAGTTATTTCAGAGATTCAAATCAAAAAAGGAATTTTTTTTATCATTAACAACGTAATAAATAATCATTAACAATTTATCTGTTTTAAAAAGAAATTCTAAGATTCAATGAAAGAGGAAAATGCGATAACAAATGAATGCAAAGAAAAAAAAAACATAATGTTGAAAGTTCATTGAACAAAAATTCTTCTTGCAACTTATCTGGTGCTTGATCTATACTTAATTTTATTTATATTGACATAAATCCTTTTAATATAATTATTCAATGAAATAGCCATTGAAAAAAAACTACTAGACTACACCAAAACAAATCTAAGATTGGTTGAATGAAAGTTTATTAACATCGCACCTCGTAACTACACGAAGACTCTTGGCAATGGCTGTCATAATTTTGAATCAAGGTCAAGTGGCAATGAACTTCTGCAGCAAACCAATGGGAAGTCTTTGGCCTTGACTGATTTAACGTGTATCAACCCTTCAACATGGTGGATCTTCTGTGGTACCAGGACTACAATTCTTCAACGAGTATATGTACGTATATACAAAGTTGAATCACATTATTATAGTCATCTACTAACTTAAACATAAACAATTCACAATCAATGAATGAATGACATGTGGCAAGCTGCGTTAGCCGCCATGATGAGTATAAAAGGTGACAACATAGTCTATCTTAGAATACTTGTATATCCCTCATTATTGTGATGGGTAAAACCATCTATGCATCTTACTTTTTTTTCCTTTCAAATTGTGCCATGGTTTGGAAATTACCATTGCAGAACCTAGTACATTTCCCAGGAACTGGTATCACTTTTAGTGTGGCACCCTATAATTGGATACCAATTCCCAAAATGTAATTTTGACACCCAGTTTCCTTCCCAGATAGAGGCACTTGATATCTGTCGATGAGAAATTGTGCTAGAAATTTAATTTTACCTAGAGCACCCAAGCCAAATAGGCACTCTAGAAATCTTTAACATGCTGAACGCTGTCGGTTTTTCGCATCATAAAAATCCTCCGACTTGGGCCGGGGTCGAACCCACACACTTGGGCGTACAAGGCCAGCTCATAACCAACTACACCACCAGCGATATATTTTACTTGTAAAAGCGAATGATCATTGACTTTTGCACCTAGGGTGGCAGTATTTCGAAAACTATACAGTTTGTGAATTGTTAGTGTGGTGCTGTGATGAAAGAGTACTATGACAAGAGAAAGGCATCATTGAAAATAAATGGTGGGAAAACAGCTGTGCATGACATGTGGAATGTGGTAACGATGGTGTGTGAAGACGTACTAGCATGATACAGTTGAAAAGCTAACGTGTTAAACCAACTAGGCGACTTCCAAACGTGTGTCTAAGAAGACAGTACAACGAACCCTGTTAAGGGTTAAAAATAACGGGAAGTCCCGAATCAACCCACTTCAAAAAAACAAAAACTCTGCAAACCATTGCTGGGGAGCAGCAGGGTTGTGGCAATGTTTTATACGACGAATGTCCCCAGGGAAATTTGGCTGGGGTCTGTCGTATCTAAGGGGGACTTTTTGAATGGACTTGGCATGTATCCCCTTTTGCTGATTATGTTTCAGTCATGTCGTGAGAATTTATCTTTTTTACTGCTTGTTGAGATTGACTGTTTTATTCAAGTCGCTCTTTGAAGCAACACTGGTTATTCACAACAAGTCTCATAATTTTAAACTATGGTTCAGGATGAAGATGACACCTGGTTAGCATCCTTTCTAACCACCATGCGAAACCAGGACTTTAACCTTTATAGATTCAACAAGTATCGGCCCCTTCACAATGCGGTTGCATTTTTTTCGGAAAAATCAATCATTTCTTACATTTAAAGAATATTCGTTTTTAGAAGTTAAAAGTAGATTTAAGGAATTCCTTGTTCAATATAAATACGAGTTTTTAATTCTTTTCACAGAACAATTTCATTCACATTTTTGTTTTCATATCAATAAATAAAATATAAATAACCAATAAATACTCTTTTAGATTATGACAGCTCTCAAAGCGTTTGGAAATCTGGGATACGTTGGAGAGAGTGCTGAGAGTATCTTTGAATGCGCGAACTTCAATAGTAACCAGATGACCGTACGAATAGCAGCCATTGAAGCATTCAGACGAACTCCTTGTTCAGAAAAAGTAAATCAAAATATTTGTACAGCATTCTTTTTAAATATATATATATATAATTCTAAAGATACAAATATATTATTCAATGCAAATACTTAAGCTTCAAAATTCCAGTATATAAACTTTTTTTTTATCATATAAAGCTCAAGATTTCATTGTTTATTAAATCATTTTTGTCATTTAAAACTAGAAAAAAAAATCAAAATATTAATGATTTTTAAACCCTATCCAAAATCAAAATGTTAACAAGAAATAGTTTTTATGAATTGTGTATTCTGATAAATGAGTGAGTGTTTATTAACGTCACACTTGAAGCAACACAAGGCTATTGGTGAGAGACGGGGGAAAGGCTGTGGTCAAACGAGGGGTCGACACCTGGCTCATTTAAATCCCAATCATGCAAACGGGAGGACTTTGAACTACGAAGATTAAAGGGGCATCAGCCCTATACATAAAAAGGGATTTTTTAATGGCACTGGTTTTAATTCGCCATAATCACTAAGGGGGGGCCCATACAAAACAATATAGTGATGATCTATTAATTAAATACCACAAATAGGTAATGGGGTTATTTTATGTGACTAAAATTTTGAACCCTTTATTTTTATACTTTTTTGACATTTGAAAGGTAATCTTCAGACCACTTTAAAAAAATACATACATCAAGTATTTAATTACCCCGGGGATCAAGTAGTTACTTAATATAAATGGGGACTGGTGTTTTTGATAACACTTGTTATGTTTAACCCCCAAGGGTCTGCCCCAAATTCCGCCATTCCCAAGATCTTTTTTTTGCCCGAGAAGATTTAAAGCGGCCAAGCCGTATTCTTAAAATACAGCCAACCGCTTTTGAGAACCCCCGGGAAAAAAAATAGGGGGGCATTTTTAAGCATCCGAATGGCAAAACGTGCGGACCCCAGAGGGTTAAAAACGCATTCAATTCATAAACAAACATCAGGTGTGAACTCCCTTATTTTTTTCTTTAATTTAATTCTACTTAAATTTGGAGAAAAAAAAACAAGCGGCAAGGGGGTAAATGTACCCCCTTTTTCAGCTTTGAGCACCATACAGGTGACCCTGTTGGTAATTTTATTAGAAGAAAAGATTCAATATAATTTTTCTAAAATTAAAGGTTGAAGTCAAAGAGCTGAAACAGATGTTACACAACCCTAAGAACTTTTCATTCATACGTATAGCTTTCACCGTAACATTCAGATAATTTTTTTTCCCCCTTTAAAATTTTTTAAAAAAAAAAAATAGACTAAAGTTCTCACATTTCTCAAGACACTTCGATCAAATGTGTAATGGAAATAAAATGTTTATGTGCCTTAAATTTTTTACATAAAAAATTCTTGAATTTTGGACTATGGGCTTTTTTTCCTGTTTATCAAACCCCTTCTAGAACGGATGGAAAATTAAAAATTATAATTTTCGGGAAATGACAGTTGTGTTTGTTGTATACTTCGGGGTTTTCTTCATCTCTCATCAAAAAATGTAGACATTTAAAGATAATGTGCTCTAATATTCTTGAAAGTGAATGGCTATCGATAAAATTTATA
>BMAV01021497.1:0-77699 GCA_019973955.1 Trichonephila inaurata madagascariensis
ACGGAATGGTGTTCCCTTCCTACATCCCTCGTGGGAAAAAAAGGCGATAAAAAAATCTCGCTTTAAAAACAAGCTCAATCCTTTTTGGTAGTCAAGGTTTTAAAACAAGGAATATCCCCTGGGGAATTTCTACCTGACCCCAGTACGCACAACAAGGTTCATGGTTTTTTGTTCGCCACAATGATCGCCTTCACACAGCCTAAATTGTCAAACAGTTCCTGGCAAAAGGGGAGAGGGTGCAAATTGAACATCCACCATATGCGACTCAATCCTCCAGATTTCCCAAAAAACAAACTTTTTAAAGGGAAAGGGGATTTGACGATTTTCCTGACATCCAACGAATTGTAACGAGGCTTTTGAACTCCATTCAAAAGGAAGACTTCTTGCAATGTTTCCAGGACTTGTATAGCAGATCTCAGAGGTGTATAGTTATGGAAATTGATTATTTCGAAGGACAGTAAGGTAACTTTCGTTAATATTTTATCTACGTTAATGTTACAGGACTATTCACCGAACTTTATTGTTAGAGGTTGTATATATTCCTTCTCTTTCTTTACACAATGAAATCTTAGATTACTGGACATTGTTTTGGATTTTAGACATTTCTTTGAATATGCAAAAAAATATTTGACTAAATATGTGCCTTGATCGCGTAAATATAAGATGCTTAAATACATACTTTTAAGAGAACTTTCAGCGATTTGATCATTTAAGAGACAACCAACAAGATGAAAAATTAAAAAGTCTTTAAAGAAAGACAGTCTAGGTTAAAAATATAAACGTTTTTTTCTTTCAATTATAATTTTTTCCCAAACATTTTTTGTTTATAATATCTGGAATGTGCAATCAAACTTCACGAAATTTACAGCACTGTTGACAACATAGGAGGGAAAAAACAACGATGTTTTATTGAAATTTAAAATAAAAAAAACCTTCAACACTCAATGAGATATTTATTAATGAGCATTTAAAGGAAATAATTTTTTTGCTGCAAATGCACAAAAGAAGTATTTTTCTTCTTCCATACTTTGTAGTCAACAATATAGATCAACTTATGAGCGAAATTCAGTAAATGTCGTTAAATTGCAGAAATATATAGACGGTATAATGATATAGTGTAAAGTAAAAGGTTTTCCACAAAGTGTTATTTTTAATCAAAGGGCATAGAATGATCAAACTGAATTACATAAAATCTATTAATGTACAATATATATTACATAAGATGAGAACATGATAAGTATCTACGAAAGGGAGATTTTAAGATTTATTTTTGGAGGAATTTAGGAAAATGGAACGTGGCGAAGATCAAATTTCGAGATTTATCAATCATATAAAAAATCTGACACAGTTAACTCCATAAAAATACAACGAATTAAATGGGAAGGTTGCGTTGTCAGAATGGATGAAGACCGCACCACTAAAAAAGACTTCAATGCGCAACCAATTGGCGCACGGAGAAAGGGCAGGCCAAATCTTAGATGGATTCATGGCCAAGAAAAAGATCTCCTAGTTTTGAGAACTAAGAGTTGGAAAACACTAGCAGGAAAAATTCCTAGAAAAAAGGGTTCTTTAGAAGGCAAGGTCTCCGGGGTGTAGAGCCACTGAGGAAGGAAGGATATATTACATAAAATAGGTTTGCTTAGAAAACGTGCAGAGTACTCTGTAAGACGGTCTTTTTTAAAAAATTAACCAATTTCCTAAGATTCAATTGAACCAATTCCTTGATTAGCCTTTTGATTAGAACGGAGCACATTTTGTGATATCTCCTTGGTATTCGTTCGGAACCCTGATTTAAAAGCAATAAATGTAAAATTTTCATGATATTTAGTGTCACTTAAGATACATGTATACAATTTTAAGAACATTATGAAAAAAAATTTATTTAAATATTTTGGGGGCAAAAATTACTTAGAATACTTTTCCAATGTTCCCCTTTTTGTAAAAATGCTTCTGTTGTATTAATATTTTGCCTGTATAGCTCAGACCTCTGTACAGAGGCTCAACTATGATGTTTGAAAAATTCAAATTATTTTTCAGAGTTATAACCATTTGAAATAATTATCGGCATATTTTTAACATTTCTCCCTCTGTGGTCGTAAAACATGGAAAAAACCGACTTCCGAGCTATGCATTTCAAAATTCTAGTTGAGCCTCTGTACAGAGGTCTAAAAGCTGAATACAGGCAAAATATTAATACAATAGAAGCTTTTTTACAAAAGGAGAACATTTGGAAAAAGGTTTTTCTAAGTTAATTTTTGCCAAAATATTGATTTAAAAAATTTTTTTGTCATAATGTGTCCTTAAAACAATTGTATACATGTATTCTAATCTAAGTGACACGAAATATCATAAATATCCATTTACGCGCTTTTGCAAAATCATGGTTCCGAACGTAGTCGGATACCTTAACATTCACCTATTTTTAGAGACATTGTCTTTCAAGCAGAGATATCCGCAATTGGGTTCTCTTTATGTTGGGTAGTAGCTCATTATGTTAAAATTCATTTTTACAGGGTGCGGCAAAAAAACTTGGACAAATTTCTTGCCTCCTAGAATAGTTAACGAATTTCCTTTTAATTAGTGTTTTCATGTTTCTTTATCTACCACTTTAATAATAAAATATTTTTTAGTATATTTTTAGTTTGCACTTTGATTTGTGGGTTTTGGTAATGTCGAGCAAAATGTCTGCTATTTAGAGTTGTTTCAGCAAGGGAAACGACAATGTGAAATCGTTTGTTTGCTTAATGTACCTCGGCAAACAGTGTCTGATGAAATCTGCCGTTTCAAAGAGCTTGGTAAGGATGGTCGACGTATAGGAAGTGGGCGAAAACGGACTGTAAATAATTCAAGGTATCGTAAGGCCATCAAAAAGCGAGTCCAGAGAAATCCGAGGATTTCCATGAGAGAGATCACTCGTGACACGGGAATAAGAGACAGATCAGTGAGGCGAATATCAAAAACGGAGCTTGGACTGAAGCTTATAAGTTGCGAAAAAGTTCAGCTCCTCACTGAAAAAAAAACAAACTCGTACGACTACGAGGATACCGAAAACTTTTGAGACGGGCCGCAAGTCAGTGCTGGGAGATATTCCTTTTCACAGATGAGAAGCTCTTTACAGTTCAACAAGTTCATAACTTCCAGAACTATCGAATCTGGTCTGTGGACGCACCAAGCACATAGGCAATTGCTGAACATCGACAATATCGCAAAGACGGTTATGGTCTGGGGCAGAATTTGCGCAAGTGGCAAAACATCTTAAGTTTTTGTTGAAGATGGCGTTAAATCAATCAAAAGTGTACCAGAGGGACATTCTTGAAGCTGTTGTACTTCCGTGGGCCCAAAAGCATTTGGAAATTCAAATTGGACGTTTCAACAAGACTGCACCATCTCACAAGGTCAAAAAGACACAAGACTGATTCAAGGCGAATTTTCCAGACATGATATCATCTGAAGAATGGCCACCCTACACGCCGGATCTCAATCCCATGGATTACAGTGTATGGTCCATTTTGAGAGTCCAAGGCCTGCACTAAACCATACAAAACTTGGACTCTCTAAAACAATCATTTCTGCGGGAATGGGATAGATTAAAGATAAAAGACTTGAGGCCCATTGTTGAACATTTCTGCAAGCGTTTACGTCTCTGCATTGTTGCAAACGGCGGTCACTTTGAAACCAATTAAATTTATTTATTAGTACGTGAGTATATTCTTATTATTTGTTATATTTTGTTAATTTCTTAATTTTTTATGAAGTTATATAAAAAATTGTTTGTCAGGGTTTTTTTGCCGCACCCTGCATACTAACAGTCTATCTCTTCAGTTTTCCTTATTCATAACTTATTATAAACAAATACTCCTCTATATATTTAAATTTAATTAAAAACAAACTTTATACCGAGAATTTTATAGCATTTTTTGGATTAAAACCCATAATGAAAATTATTACAAAGACATTGATGATATGCTAAATTTTCCACTTCAAATGGCTCAAAGGTGTGAGGGCTAACCCTTTGTTCCTACTTCTTAAAAATTTGAGAAATAAATGCTTATTGAAGACTGAGATAAATTTTGGATTAATTTTAACACCTGCCTACGGGTCGAAAAATACTTACCGACCCCTAATACTAATATTAATCCTTATCCTAGGTACATTGTTCAGTTTTTAACTAACCATGGCCCATTCCCATATATTATTTACATCAGGCCAAAACCGGGGCGCGCCCCGGGGGGGGATCCCCAAGGGGGGGCGCGAGCATATCAAAAAATAAAAGATTTAAAAATAATTAATTTACGGGAATGAATTAAAACAAAATACAAGACATAGTAAAAAAAATGCATTTTTACTCTGATATAATTTATAGGCGATAAAGTCATCTAAAGAAAAAAAACTTCTTCAATACCTAACTAGCTATTTTTGACCCAAAACCAAATAAAAACCTTTTATTTGATTTGTTGTAATCTCATGAAAAAGTGATTTTACTACTTTTCAGAAAAAAAACAAACCCCAGACCCAGAATCAAAAAAAATTTAGGAACAAAAAAAATTAAACCTGTGATTATTTTTTAAATACTGCACATTATAGCTGTAATCTGTTTTTGCTGATAATTTGTTTTTACCTTCTAAGTTTTGGTACAGTTAGTTATGACCCCCCTCTTATGTGTTTGTTTCTCATTTAGGAAGTTATGTAATGTATTTATTTCTGTGTTGCGCTCTTTTCCATGCAAAAGAGTTTTATGATATTTGGAAACCACGGAGAGCACTTTGAAGGTTACGGCCAAGACTTTTAACCCGGAAGTGGTCGGGGGGACACACAGATCTCAAAATCGGTAATTTTGGCAAAACTGTTTATTTGTTACCAAAGAAAAATTGAAAAGTTCTTGAAAGTAGGTAAGTTTACATTCTCTTAATTAAATTATTCACTGGAATCACGATTTGTATCGTGTACAATAAAATAATAAAAAAAAGGATTGTGGTGACTCAGTCACCTCGCGTGACCATTAAAGCTAGTATCGAGAGTGTGTCTGCCCCCGGGATAAAACATTTTGAAGTCTTCTCGCTTTAAATATTAAAAATAACACTATTATTCTTCATTGGAATTTTATATTATTTTTTATTATTTAACATTAATTCTAAATGCTAATTTTGCGAGGCTTAAAATTACAGTTCGCTTAAAACTAATTATAATATGAGCATTCATTTTAAAATATCATTTTACATTTTCGTATACATTGTCGCGCATTTGGGTTTACTCTTCTGACAATTTAGCTATTTATCAAGAATTTTTTAGTTTTTTAAAAAATGAACTCGTTCGAAGAGCGGGTACTTCAGACAGTATAATTTTAATGTATCAGTGCTGCACAAGGTATTTTATAACTAATTTATAAATACTAAATTAAGAGCAAGTTTAATAAGTTTTAGTGACTTCTCCATGGGCTTGTCTTGCAGAGGAAAGTTTTTCAAAGGAAGGTTTACCATTAGAAATTGACACTCTGAGTGAATTTTCTATATTTGGCTGAGATCTATATTTTATCTTGAAAGCAGCCCCCGCATTTTACAATATGTTCCAATTTAAAAATTCGAGAAAAAAAATAAAATATATATTACTTAAAAGTTACATATATAAAATTTAATATACTTATTTTATTAATTTGTACGGTTTATAATTAAGGTTTATTTATTACGGTTTATAATTTATTTAGCTTCAAAGTGCATTATTATGGCATTTAATACATTATTATTGTATAAGGGGGGCGCGATAAAAATTATGGTTGAAAAGTGGGTCGCCAGTATTGAAAGTTTGAGAAGCACTGATTTACATAGATTTAAATTAAAATCTAGCATCAGTTATCTCTGTAGATGTATTGGAGATACGGTTCCATTGCAATTTCACAATAAATTATCCCCTGAGTTCCGATGAACTCAATAACTTTTTTCCCTACAGATTTCTGACTTTATGTTGAAAAAAAAGAGGGGTGGGGGATTCTAAATGAATTATATTCCTTCTGATACTGATTCTTTTATTTAAAACTGAAGGACAAATTAAAATGAAAAAGTATCAAAGAAAGTGGTAATATCAGCTGAATAGACGAGTTATTTTAGACAAATTAAAAAAAAAAATTCTCTCACTCTCTCTTTTTCAACTCCTAATATTAGTTCACTGTCCCCTATATATATATATATATATATATATATATATATATATATATATATATATATATATATATATATATATATATATATATATATATATATATATATATATATATATATATATATATATATATATATATATCTTGTTCAAATTTTCAATCATTAATAAAACACTTCTTATTCATCCACTAAAGTTCAGATACATTTTTTAAAAATTTGTAGTGGATGACACTTGATGTTAATACACTTTTTTAAAATATAAATTTATTAATTAAATTTTCTTTCTTAATTTTAGTTTATTCTGCGTTATTTCTGACGAAGTTAGATTTACCTGCAACAGATGGTGCGAGTAAGTTTTTCTAACGAAGTAGGAATTGACTTTAACAATTACTTGTTTTATCTTCAAGTTCGTAAGATGCATTTGCATTTGGGAATTACTATTGTTCATGATGTATTTACAAGATTACCGGAATAATATTTCCCCCCCTTCTGTTACTCTACATGATTTTTTTCATTAAAACTGTTTTTAGCTTTGTATATATGTATATGTGTTTATGCATGCATATTGAGAAAATTTACCTTTGATTTATATTATGTAAATTTATTATGTACTTCTGTAAATGTAAACTTCTTGTTCAATAAAGACTCAACCCTGAGGTGGTTGTTTTTCCAGGATATTGGTTTGTAGCTCTAAGCTCCTTTCAGGCGAGTTCGCTTCCCTTAGGCATTTTGTCGATAGCTTTTGCGTTGCTTTCCCTATACTTTCATACCAAACTAGTTTTTAACTTTTTATGTCAAAGCGTAAAACTACATATTTATTAAATTCTTAAAGACACATTATTAGAAGGACACTCACACCTGAAAAATTTTTTCAAGCTTGGATTTTATCCTTTCTCATTAATATTAATTTCTGGAGATAAATCATTTTAAACAATCGATTTTGAAGTGGTAATAAAACGTGGAATTGATGATTTCATTGTCGTTTGGCTTGCCTGGAGTAGAAATTTTACTCCTTTGTGTGTTTCCCAAAGGTCGTTAAGCTAAATGACGCCTGTCGTTAGCCGTAGCTTCGAGCACGATACAGGCGACAGTATGATTTGACTCGTTTCTATCGCCAATTTTGAGAGAGAGCACCCTGGGGGGGGTCAGGTTTCCCTTCCCCTTCCACCAACATCCCGAAGGATATGCGGCTTGACGGCTATTTATAATTAACCCTATGCCGAAGGCATAAATTTTTCAAACATTCCCCTTCTTCGGGATTCAACCCCGAGTCCAAGCCGTGAGCGTTGTTAACCACTATATCGGATGGGTGACTCAGCTTTATTATACGAAAAAAGTGATAGTACCAAGATTTGTGAACAATATGTCGGGAAAATTTTTCCCTGAAAAGGGAAGGAAACCCTTTTAAAAAAATTATTAGAAAATTAGAAACCTTTAAAACCTAAATTATTAAAAAAAAAATCTCAGGTGCATTTTGTTTTTTTAAATTAAATCCCTTTTAATTGATTGCATGAGTATATTATCACTTAACAAATAAATACTTGCACAAATACATAAAAAATATATGTATAAGCAAAAATAAATATGAACTACATATCTGTTTGTTTAAATATTATTTTTGGTTACTTATTATTTAAGTTATTACTTAGAAAATTAACTTTTAATTGCGTAATTTTAATTCGAATCTTTTCATTACTAATAACTCACCGTGTAGAGGGGCTAATGCACATCAAATCGGTCATGGTCCAAATTGCTTCGGTTGTCAAGCTGTGGAAGTTTGAAGAAGAGGGTGCAAAACTCGTATCGTCCTCGTTACTTGACTATGGTTCAAAATTATCAGGTCCGTCGCCAAAGCCCACATATGTCTTTACAGCGACGTTATTAAATATTACTAACATTCAAATAACATTGTTTTTTAATTTAATCTTTAAAATTTAAATTTTTTTAAAAAAACCTTTTATTATCATATTGCAATTTCGGCTTGGAAACTTAATTATTGTTTAAAGAGTGGCTCGGATTTTTCAAACAGTTGAAAGTAACTCTGGGAAACTGAAATGGCAATTTTCCTACATCCTTAAATTATCTGGATGGATTGATTGTAAAATATATTCTTTTCGAGGAGAAAAATCATTATATATTTATATTCATTTGATGAATATGATCCTGTGGGCTAGTCAGCGGGGTGCACCGGGGTCCTAAAGCCCAGGGGGTGGGGGACTTCGGATCTGGATCATCAAACAAGATGAATTTGCGATAATTCCTCCCAAATTTAAGATATAAATATAAAAGTTTGTTACGTAACTATAATCATGGTAATTCAGCGGAAAGTAATTTTGAAGTTATACGGAATTCTCCTAAATTTTTTTCGTTGTTTGCTTAGTGTTGCGAACTTAATTTATTGAAAAGTTTATATTATATTCTCAATTTTTTTCATTTTTCTATTAACTGTTACTTGAAAGTTCCATGAAAAATCTTACTATACTTATTATTACTTTTTAAAAAACCTACACAAGAGGTGATTCTTTCCTAGTTACATTCTAGTTTTAATAACAATATGATTGATTATTCATAGTCAGCTAGTTTCCTGTTTCAATATTTCGCAATCTTCTCGTATCTGCAATAGACTGATGTAATTTTGTCTCCCCTCCTTAACTTTTTTTGCATGATGTGTTTTTCTTTTTAAATAATTATAATAACATTGTATTACGTTTTTTTGTTCATGCATATTCTTTGTATCCTTTCCTGTATATCTCTGTGGATCATTTTGTAGCTCTAAGCCCTCTAGTGGTTGAGTTCCATCTTCCCAAATAATTAGCCAGGTATTCCCCAACGACGTTTTGTGACGTTTCTCCTTCCTTTTAACATCAGTTAAGTGCTTGTGAACATACGAAATGTATTGCATAAACTATAAAACTGAAATTAAGGAAAAAAAAAAAACAACAACAGGAAATTCAGTGGTGAGTTTAAATCCAAACAATGCCAAGAAAGAGAAGGTAGTAAACAAACATTGTGGCTTTTGTATATTTAAAAATTCCTGTATTTTTACTTTTATTTACTTTATAAAATCCAACCAAGATAGGGCCCTCGTTATTTTTTAGCACCAGGGCTTTTGGATACCTAGATACGCTGCCGATCCTAAACTTGAATTTAAGCAATTCTTTTTGTGAGAGGCACTGCCTAACTTACTATGGAGTTAATTGATTACTGCATGTGTGTGCTCTATTTGTAATCATTGTGTTTCACTTAAAATTGTCCTTAGGGACTGATTCTGAATCAAACTGCTTATAATAAGGCTCTCGGTTTTCACGAGCACTAATCAATGGAATTAGGCGAAAAGTACAGCACACCGAAAAGAACCGTAACGAAATCAACTGTCTCGAAAGTATTTAACAAACTGAAAGGAAACTCAATAAATTCATTTTCTCCACCCCCACTCTGGTAATTTGGGGACCATTTTAACACCCACCCGTCCATCAAACCGCAGTCTCTGTCAGCAATAAAATCCATTCAATTCCGGGTCCCGACAATTATTTCGTCAGGAAAGCAGCAACACAAATCCGAAAGTCTAGACGAACCGTTGACAAGGCATTAAGAGGAACAGAACCAAAACGAGCGAACAATGCCTGCAAAACGAGGTGAACGCGAATAGATTTTGGGGCAGATACAGTTCGGAGGCGGGAGGGGGAGCAGAAAAGAAAAACTTCCGCCCCATTCATTAGACGGTGCGCCCCGGAGAGGAGCCGAGGAAAAAAATGGCCCGGTATAAAAGTTAGTTGCTGAATAGAACCTCGTTAAAGGTCGCTAAGCGACAGCCTCTCTTGTGGCTCTCTCTTGAATAGGCCCACTCGATTGCTCTTTTAGCACGGTCGACGGAGGCGCTAATTGGCGCGTAATTGAGGGTGGGGGTTGGCGACCGCAGCCAAACAAAGTTAAAGACGTCTGATAGGCGGCCAAAACGAGTTAGTTTGCCGATTCGCCAAATTGATTCAATTTGGGCACCGCGGAGTGTGGATGAAGCGGGTGATAAACGCGACGCCTAAATGATTCTTGTTTGCCAACAAAAGGACGACGTGAGGACGGGGGACGCCGCCTTTTCAATGCCTCCTACGCACCCTCTCGGGTTTCTCCCTCGACAAAACATCCTTTATTCACCGCCTTTACGTGAGAGGGGCGGCATGGAAGATGCAACGGAACATCGTGCAGGTCATCCCTCGTAGGTCTGTTCAGAACAGAAGTTCTAAATCTGGGATAAACGATTTTGGAAAAAGAAGAGATTTGATCTGTGGAAGTTTTTCCCCAAACTATAATATGGTCGGACCTCTATTTAACGAAGTCGCTAAATCCCCGAAAAAAAAGTTCGATGTATGGAAAATTCGTTAAACAGAGATTCATCTTTTAGGTGTTTTCCCGTATGCACGGGGTTTGAACTAACGTGGCCCTTTTTGGGCAGAAAAAAATTGTCTCAATTTTTATAAAAATTTGTGACATTGTAACTCATGTATTTTTTTTTTATAATGTAGTGTTTTCAAAATTTCAAAATATATCCTAAATAATTAGTTTTTCAATTCCTACTATTAGCTCATAATCTCTATATATTTATTTACATTTTTATATTTATCTTGGTGGAATTTTCAATCGTTAATAAATACATTTTAAAGCTCTTAATTGAGCTGAAATTTTATATGCAGGATTATTTTGGATGACAATACAATAATATAATAATACTTAATAAAAATTAATTGGTTAAAACTAATTATTTAAAAATTACAAATCAACCACGTTGGATAATTTTTGGGGTTTATGTCAAAACTTGAAAAGGTTTTTTCTACGGTTAAAGTATTCAGTTGAACTGAAATTTATATAAAGATTTTTTGATGACAATACGATACTTTAATGATAATGAATAAAAATTAAATACCACTTAATGTTGTGATTCTGTCCCATGTATATAAAATTTTATTAATTTTAATTATTTAATAAAAGGCTAAAATAAAATTTTTCGTTGATCTAAGTAGAATTGAAAATTTTTTTATATTCTTTTTTCATTTAACATGGAAAGGGATATTTCATTTAGCATTACGGTACAGGAGAAAAATTGTGAAACACATTTTATAAATTAAAAATTTTTCAACTCGGATAAAAATGAGTAGTATGATAAAATAAGGGTTCTTTTCCCGATATGAAACCAGAATCAGCATTTAAAGTTTGAATAACTTTTATATCGAATAAATATTCCCAATTTGGGTCCTTTTTATAAACCCAAGACAGCCTTAATATACTTGAGATATTATAAAACAAATGTTAAATTTATAAACACTATATATTGTTTAAATAAGTAATTAATCAGATTTTTAAAAAAAATTAATACCTATACTTTTTATATATATTTACCCATCAAAAAGAAATTTGCAAGGAGAAAAAAAAAACATTGTTCAGAAATACACTGGAATTTTCAACTTAAAAAATTATTTTATATTAAAATTAATGAATTTTTTTAACGTATTTTTTCTAATTTTAAGCCTACAAGAGTAATTTTAAACATACATTATTTTATAAGATGTAATTTTAAGCATACACCACATGCATCCTTAAATTTAGTTATTGATAAAATCTGTTAATTTTAATTAATTTTTTTGTTTGAAAAATTACAGCTATTTCACTGCTGTAGGTAAGTTAGGCACCTGGTAAAACCACTTCAAGACCATTATTCCTCATAAAATGTGTTAAAAGAGAGAATAAATTTGAAAAATGTCCTGAAATATTTTAAAAATAGGGAGATTGAATCACTAGAGAAAAAGTTCGTTATATAGAAAATACACTTCGCTATCTGGAGGTTATTTTACGAAGAAAATAGTAAAATGTTCTTCGTTCGTAAAATAGAGAAATTCGTAAAATAGAGGTTCGTTATATGGAGGTTTGACTGCGTTTGAAATAATTTTGAAAGACAAAACTCTTTCATATTAGAAATAGCAAATGAGATAACAATTACCATCCTCGTGCAGAAGAATGCAATCTAATGTAAGCAACCCCCCGAAACCTTCAAAAAAGGAATTTGTGGGAAAAAGTTACTTTTTTATACGAGAAAATGAGCACCGCATCATCTGGTATAAATGTTTTGTAATAAATTTACTTTAAGACAACGAAGAAATATTTTGACATAAAATATTTTGAAAATGAAATTTTCATAATAGTTTACTTTTCAATTGGCTAAATTCATAACTGTCGTATGATAAATGCATTCAGATGTTCTCCATTGAATTCAGAATAGACGTTAAACTAACAGTACTTGTTGTTTTATTTGTAAAACTTAGATAAAATTTTTCAAATTTCATAATTTGGGAAAATATATTCAAATGTTATAAGAAAAATTTCTTCAAAAAGATTTTAAAATTAATTAAAAACTTATTTTATGAATGTCTTTTTAAATGAAATATATTTTGTATACCTATGGGCATTGTGATTGTTGAAAAATTTGTACTTTTTAAAAGAAAATTTCTTAAAACAGCAAAAGTTGGCAACAACGAAGCGCATGAATTGATTAGCTGGAAACGCATGATTACTTTCATCGTGAGACTATGACGTCACATGAGTTTTCGAACTGATTGGCTAGAAATCCGTGGTTGTCATTTATCATGTGACTCTGACCTCACATGATGAATGCAATCACGTGTTCTGTTTTAAATTCAAAACTGCCATTAGACGTTCTACTTGTAAAGAGAGAACTCAGAAAAAATTTAAAATTTAATAATTGGGAAAAAATGTTCAAATATTAAGATTCTTCAAATTGTATTTCAAATAAAAAAACTCTTATTATATACGTGCACCTATGTGCGTTATTATTGTTGATACAAATATTTCCATTTTGAAAAAAAGTTTATGTAAAAGGTAAAAGCTGGCAATAACGAAGCACATTAACTAGTTGAAAACACGTGATTGTATTTATCATGTGACCATTACGTCATACAAATTCATGAATTTATTTGTTGGAAACATACGATTGTAATTATGTAGCTATGACACATGACATGAATTTAGACTATTAGATTTATGTATTATTTTTGCATTCGAATGCAAACCCTATATAATTTTCTTTCATTCAAAGTTAAAATTTTTTTATTATCCTTGTCCGTGAAGCAAGGCATATCTCCCTAAAAATCAGTGAAATATTATTAAAATTCTGCTAGTTTCTGGAATTTACTAAAATGGAAGGTTTTCTATAAAATGCAAAGCTCTTTTTCAAATGGTATATAAATTATTCACTAATTTTTTTTTACTTGAAATAAACTTCCTGCATACAAAAGCTATTAAAAAAAGCTTCTGAATTCACCTAGCACACCGTTATTTGAAAGTATATCAAGAAAAAAGTTCGAAAAGATCCCTCAGTTTGATAATGAAAAGCCAAATTAAGAATCTAGGGGTCTGAACTTATTTGGGTTGTTAATTTGGGCTTGTAAATTCTTTTTTCTTAAACATTGTCCCAAACCTAATTTGATTTTTAAGATACGAAATTAGTAAAAGATTTGAAAGCTTTGTAAAAGCCTTCTACAATTTATCGATGGGAGAAGTTTCAAGCACAAGTTTTCCTAACTTTAGAATTTGATATAGAACGTTATTAATTTCCCATCTTATTCCAAAATAACATTATTATTTACTATGTAGATTACATTTTCATACAAAAATTGATACACTGTCAAAAGAGATCACAAAATAATATAGGTAAGTGGTACAATACAATAATGTATATGAGCTCTTTTTTTCGCAAAATAAAATTTGTGCAATAATTGTCCATAAAACTATGATTGGTCGTGGTTTTCCCTTAGAATGACATTTCTTGAGATATTAGTTCAGATTTTATGGAAAATTTATTATAAAAAGTTCTAATAAAGAAAATAAAAGTATGTTAAGTTTTTTGAGGTAAATTCTTTTGGAATTTCTAATGATATAGCCTTCTGTTCCAAAAGGTATAAAATACTCTAATGCTCATTAAATAATTTTAAAAGGTATATTCAATCATTTCTGATAAACTGTAATCGAATGGACTGAAAAAGTGGGTCATTTTAGGTGCCTAAAATAGTAGTCCTCCAACTATAATTTTTTCTGGCAATTGGAAAATTATGGAATTTTTTAAATGATTGAATGAATTCTTAATCTATTAATGTTCATTGAAATTGAAAGCGCATGTCTTAGGAATGAAATAAATTCAAAAAAAAAATATAGGAAATACTTGTAACTATTTATATATATATAATGCAAAGAAATTATTAAAAACTCAATTTTTTTTTGGGTTTTTTCACGTCAAAAAGGACTTAGGTTGAGCTATTTAGATAGAATTATATTAAGGAAAAAAAAACAGTGTAAAAGTATTAGTGTAACCACAGTGAAGCATTAAAAGTTAAAAAAAAAAGATATTTAAAATTTTATATGCTTTTAATCTCTTACCTTTTTAATCCTTATATTTTCTTTTATCTCTTCTTATCTTTTTATAAAAAGAGTGTTCATTTTTCTTCTTTAGAATAATTTCAATTATTTTAAATATATTCTTCCACGTTAAAGGTATTAAATTATGATTTATTTTTTCAAAAATTTGATATTTATAAGAAGTATTTCTGCTTACGGAATCTTTCGTTATTGTAGCGCAGCACATGAATGTGCAAATTACTGTATTATATAAAAATTGAAGATTGAGTTACCGTAAAACCCGGCGTATAATGAGCACTTTTAACACACACAACAGGATCGAAATTTATGAGTGCGCGTAATACGCCGGGTGATAGCTTTTAAAATAAAAAGTAAGGTGAGCGCATAGAAAAAAAAATTAGACATCTACATAGATCAAAATACTGTTTATTTAAAAAAAATGACAATCCTTATGAACTTAAAAAGGATGGTAGTTCTAGAAATACATTATTTTTTTTCCAAAGCTTGGAATAATGCCTCAAATAGATGAGCTCAACATAAGAACATTGCGTACTGATGGGAGGCCAAGAGTTCTGGTCCCTGAGATACAATTTTAATTTTGCATCTGCCCTGTTTACAGGAAACAGGGATTAATAAGGAATGTGGGTGCGATCCCAGTTCATTGCACTCTCTGGTTGACAAGGTTGTATTCTTACGCGGACTGTGAGTAGCCGTTGGGCAAATCAGAGTGGTGGATTGGAACAGTAATAAATTCGCAGCGGATTGTTTTGGAAGTAATGCGGTCAGCTTTAAAATCACTTGCAATCTATTCCTCGGGGCTTTTTTTTCTCTTTTCCTCAGATTACTTGTCAGCACCACTCAGCCCTCCCGGGTCTCCTACTTCGCCCTCCCGTCACTCAGATAAGTACCATTTTTACTTTTTTTTTAGAATGTAAGTTTTAGTATGCCGTTATTCTAAATAAAATTGTGTTACCACTATACGATCAGACTTTAATTTTAGTTGAGTCATTTATTCTGGTTGTAATCCCATGATCTGTAGGAACATCGGATCAGTACTTACATTTCAAGTTCCTTCGTAAAAAAGGGGTGCGCGTTATAAGTGTAATATACCCCTAAATTAAAAATTTCACCTTGAAGGCGCGTTATATGACGATGCGCTTTATACGCCGGATTTTACGGTAAATGTGCATATATATGAAAACTTAGAAATAAAACGGTAAAAATGTTAGTCAAAGAAAACATGTAAAATGTAACCAAAAATATGGAACACAGCAAATAAAGAAATAATTTTAGGCTGAGGACAGAATGTGTGGGGTTATCTAGTTTGAGGATTTTTCCTTTGCGGCTTTATAGACAAATCTCTAACATGTAAATATCTAAGAAACAAAAACAAAAGTATAATAAAATTATATATATAGCATGATTTGACGGTTTCCGAAGATGGCATCCTGGTGGATGATATGGAATGTTTTGGAGAAAAAAGATATTCGCTATGATCCTTTTAAGTCTAATTAATCTTTAGATACACCATACTATGATTGTAAAGTGTGCGAAAGTCCACTCCACCTACCGCAGCAGATGCCAGCAAAGAAATCAAAGCAAAGACACGTATTAAGACTTCTATACTTTTTGGAAAAAGAGGGATTCCTGGATTTTTGCCAATTTAGCAGAAAGTTAACAGTAGATGTAATTTGCCCATGAGAATGTTGATTGGAAGAAATTTAGATGGGAATAAACAAGTAAGTTACAAGGTGATCTCTCTCACATATATACGGAACTGGTACTGTGCTTATAAACTTTCAAATAAGTTCGTAAGTCGGATCTGTATTTTTCAAATATCAAAACAGCGGACCTTCAAACTATTATACAAATTGCTCATAAAAAACAAAAATTCAATATCCATATTTATTATTACTGTACATAATGTAAAAGTTGTATGATATTGCATGCATTGCATTAGTATCGTAAACTCTCTTTGATCCTACAATTTATTTAGTTTTATTTAATATTGTTTGTTCATTCAATGCTCTAGTCTACGTTTGAGGAAAAAAAAGCAGAAAACTTCCATAAGATCAACGTTACGTTCGCCAATTCAAAATACTCTGTGAACGGCAACTTTAACGGCCTTTTTAGAATGTTTGGCTAAGAAATTAGGTAGCCAGAGGACAACGGGTTTAAAAGATTTAAATTTCATTGAAAACAGTATTGTGGTAAAATGGGAATGCTGTTCATTCAAATTTACCTGGGTTTTAAATTCCTCCCTTGAACTTGGGAAGAAGTTCTGAAATATAAATAAGATTTATATATTTTTCGGTACTTTCGTAATATACCATCAGCCAATTTCTTCAAATAAGAAGAGGTCGTCGAGGGCCGCTATATGCAGCCAATAATAGAAAACAATTCTTGCCCATGTTCCAAAACAATAAGGATAATAAAGACGACGACTGCATTTGGCGAAGTCTTTTGAAATTAGCGACAATTTTTTTATTTGGTGAAATTGGTCGCCTGTATAGTGCGTATACAGGCGACTCGTATAGAGATTACGAGATGAGTAATAATTGCAGAGCATTGTAGTTTTTTTTTTCTGAAACGGACTGTATTTTGGCATTTTAGACTTTGTATACACAGAAAGTCCTTAAGTGTGAGAACATTTCATTGATGACACCAATTACTGGAGGACCGTAACCAAATTTTTGACACTTGAATTTATTCAATTCAAGCTCTCGTCAGATGCAAAATATTGCCGTGATTTAATTTTGTCGAGAATACCAGAGCCAACTTGGTATAATTTCAAAACTGGGTATATGGTTTCCACTTGTTTTTATAGAAAGAGATTTGATTATATTTACTTATTACCGCAACAAGCACCAACGTTCAAGTTAATTCCCCAAGTTGGCTATCCCAGTCTCACATGTGTCGTATGCGCTGAGTTGGCAATCATGTGCTTCGTTTCATATAATGTCGCCAATAGGTTGCGATCATACGCAAGTACCGGAATTCGCTCCACCACTTTGACATCTGGAAATTTGCTTCTCAAGCGCCAAGAAAATGATCCATTTTTGAACAGAATCATCACTAGGCATGTGAAATACGTTGTCTACAACAATGTTAACGGAAGCCATAAATATGAGTCGAATCAAATCGCTTAGAGGTCGCTAAAAAGGTAACGCTGTCTTTTTGTGGGATTTCACACACACACACACACACACACACACACACACACACACACACACACACACACCACACACACACACACACACACACACACACACACACACACACACACACACACACACACACACACACAAAACACACACACACACACACACAACACACACACACACACACACACACACACACACACACACAACACACACACACACACACACACACACACACACACACACACACACACACACACACACACACACACACACACACACACACACACACACACACACACACACACACACACACACACACACACAACCACCGATTCTTTACTTTTAAGCAGTTTAAAAAGAGAGAAAAAGGCCCTATCAATGCAAAATTCAAGGTTCAAGTCATTTTAACTCATATTTCTATTTATTATGTAATTATTAACTCATATTATCTCTTTATTATGTTATGTATTTTCCATAATTAGGAAAATTTCCCCCTTTAACGTGTAAAGAGGTAGATTGTTTATTATTATTGGTTGAATAATTATTTATTAGCGTTACATTCCGCAGCAACAGTATTAGTAATGGATCTCAAATTTTGAACCGCTTTAAAATGACGAAGTAAACATCTGAGCTGGCACCACACAACAAGAATAAAATGAGAAATTCATTTACCATTTAGACCCAAAATATGATATACAGTTTATACCAAAAACAATAAATTATTTCAACCAAAAATAAAAAAGTTTTATAAAATAAGCTGCTTTTTGTAGTCTAGGTATAGAGGTATGAAGATGGTATGTGGTTCATTGGTATACAGTTAACACTAAAGCACCAGTTTTTCTTTTAGAACAATTAATTGAGAGTTTAATTTTTTTCACGAAAAACTACTGTTTTTGTAGTTCTACAGCAGTGGTCTTCAAACTGTGTTTCACAGAACTCTGGGGCTTTACGAAGTCTACACAGGGATTCCACGAGATACAACAAAAAAATTGAAAAGAAAATTATAAATATATATGCAAAATTGATTCATGCTCCCTATGAAGTTTGCTTAGCCACAATTTGGTACTAATTAGTACAACGTTTTGCAAAACTAAACAGTTTTCGAATAAAAAATTCACCCTTTTCATTTGCAGAAAAATACTTAAAACGAAGGAGAGGAAACAACTTGTCGACATATTAACAGATTTGACGTTAAAATCTAAATTTAAGCGGGAACATCTTTTAAATTTTTGGCTGAAAATTCTGGCAGAATACACAGGATTTCTCACATACTTATAAACATTTAAATGTATTCAGAGCAATGTATTTAAGTGAAAAATATTTCTCAACATGTGAGTGACTTCAAAAATGAAATATAAAAACAAATTAAAAACACACACACAGAATGCGAAATGTAACTGCAGATAATTTTGGTAGACCTAGACTTCGACAATTTGTGCAGAAAATGCAATCATACATCCTAGTTACTGGTTATAATGCATGGGTGGTAACACTTGGATCACAAATTAATATTATAATAATATGTGAGTAAAGTTATATTAAAATTATATAAAATTTCTTTTAATAATAATTACAGTACCTTTTTTTAAATGTCTTTACCTTAAGGACCTATAACATGTTGATAGACTTGAAATATTATTTTAAGACATATTATAGTTGCGTGTGGAATGGGTTCC
Source organism: Trichonephila inaurata madagascariensis (assembly GCA_019973955.1). NCBI lineage: Eukaryota > Metazoa > Arthropoda > Arachnida > Araneae > Nephilidae > Trichonephila > Trichonephila inaurata. The sequence goes on from BMAV01021497.1 coordinate 19,411, forward strand.
CCGAAAACACCTTCCAGTTCTAAGGGTTCCGTGAGTCGAAGCTGTGTAGGGGAACGATGCACGTTAAATCTGTCAAGAGCTCAAACGTTCTGCCTTTGGTGTAGTTTGGTAGTTAGGAAAGGTAGGTATGAGCTCCAGGTGTCGCTCTCGTCACTTGGCCATGGTTCAAAATTACGAGGTCCGTTGCCAAAAGCCCTCGTGTAGCTGAACAGTACGACATTAATATTCACTCGCTCACTCAGTGAGTCGAAAAAGTTTGAAGACCACTGCTCTACAAGATAGGAAATTAAGAATATAATACTATTGTGGGGCATTTTTAATTCTAATAGAGTTTTCCGATTTTGTGTTAAATTCATAAACATTACATGAGGACAATTTTCAGCGATTTGATAACGTACTGGTGAATACACACGAAATGTACAATGCTACCCAAAAACACATCATTGGATAGAATGAATGTTATTTTTCACTTTGTGGGCGGCCCCCCTAAATCGGAAAACATGCGGGTCTCGTCTCTATTGTGCGCCTCGCCTCTTCGCGTGTCACATCTTTAGTAGATTCGAGCCACACAAAGACGCCAATCGCCAGCTTTTGGAGCCGAGTATGTGTCTGAGAGAAGATGCAGAGGAAAAAAGTAAATAACAATCGGCCAAGAATGAAATGTTTGCAGATTTGCTCGACACTTTTCAATGGATATCGGTACTGGAGAACCAAAAAATTTCCCCGAAACAGAAAGAAGAGAAGAGATATAACGCTGTTTATTCCGATTCGTAGAAGATTTCTCCCCCTCTTTTCTACCCCCTCCTTTCGAATTTCTGGCGAGATTGTGGAGTTTGGGTTAAAATAAACTCTAGCAAATCGATTCTCCTGGTGGCACTCGGTTAAAATGTTTTTTTATAAAAATAACGAATGCAGCCATTTAAAACTAATTAAATAATGCATAATTTTTGATAAAATCAATTACCACTTTAAAAGATTCAAAGATTTAATGGGTTTCTAATATTCAATAATTATTGATACGGAGCTCGTGGGATGAGTGAGTGAGTGAATATTAACGTCGCACTATTCTGCTACACAAGGCCTTCGTTGACGGACTTCGTAATTTTGAACCATGGTCAAGTAACGAGGACGTCTAAGCTGTTACTACTTCTCCGAACTTCCATACTACGCCAAGGAGACTTCGTAGTATAATGACAAACCTCACCGGTTTCGTAGGCATACGGCTCGAAATAACACTCCGACCTCGAATCTGGGAGCATGACCACTAAGCTACCGTAGCTACATAAGAATTTGAAAAGGAATATGTTGGCATCCCGTCAATCCAGCAAGTACAAACATTACAAACACGTGTGATACAGCTTCTCTTCATTTTAAAAGCAATTTAAGTGAATGTACTTTTTTCGGAAGTCTTTTCCTTATTGTTTCAAAATTATTTTAATTTAATTATTTCATGAAAGGCCCACTAAGCCTTTAATTGCTATACTTGATGCTAATTTAGCAATTAATTGCAAAGTTCTCGCCTATTTTGCCATGAAACCAAATAAATAAACAAATAAAAATAATGATCTTATAATAGTAAAAATACCAGTGGTCTGAAATTGAAATCGCAATAGACTATTAGGAAAAATCAAACCTAAGATTTAATTTAAGCAAAATATTTAAAAATAGAGAGTAAGTTTCTATTTTTCTTTTTATTTGGTTGGTGCATATGAAAGGTCGGATTTTCTTTACTTGAGAAAACCTGTTTCTCTGTGTTCGTTAAGCTTTTGTTTTTGGCATAACCTCATTCACAGCGTACTGTTCATTGCCAGAGTCATATTTCAACAAAAAGCTTTTTCTCAAAAGTGTTCCATTTCGTTATTTGTTTTGAATTTCGTAAGGACCGATATTCATGTAATTTTTATATATAAGTACAAATTTAGTAAAAAAGCTGCTCGCAATATGAACAAGCAATTGGAGGAGAATACTGTTAACGATCGAAAAGTGCAACGATAGTTCGAAACATTTCGGTCAGATGATTTTCCCTACAAAATAAACCGTATAGAAGACCCTAAAGATTCATGAAAAATGGTGCTCTGAAAGCACTGGTAGAAACGAATCCAACTATATTTTTTATACTGCCAGTGCATTGATGAAATGAAGGAAAAACTGAAAATTAAACGCCAATCACTTTTTATATATAATCGGCATAACCCAATATTACTCCACCTCAAAGTTCGGCTGTATACGTAGCACAAAGCAATGGGCTCAATTCATGTGATGTCAGAGTCACATGATAATGATAACCACGTATTTCTAGCTAATCAGTTCAGAAGCTCATGTGACGTCATATTCACACAATAAAGGCAATCATGTATTTCCAGCTAATCAGTTCATGCGTTTCGTTGTTGCCAATTTGTCTTCTTTACAGAAACTTTATTTTAAAAAGTACATTAATAATAACGCACACAAATGAATAAAAAACAAGATTTTATCTTTTTAATTTAAAAATATTTTTGAAGATTTTTTTTTATAACATTTTAATTTCTTAGGAAATTAGAAACATTGTCCTAAGTTTTAAAAATAGGACAACAAATATAATTAGTTTAATGTCTGTTATGAATGCAATGGAGAACACGTGTTTGTTTTTATCACGTGATCTTCATGAATTGAGCCCATTGGGAAATTAAATTAATTAAAACATGAAGCGTTTCAGCACGCGGCTTATTCACCAGATCTTTCACTATCTGAATTTCTTTCTTTCTTTTTTTTTTAAATCATTTAGAACAGTTTTAACGGGCTAAACAATATGAAAATGAAGAAAGTCTGAAAAATTTCACATCACAGTTTATTGAATTCTAATGATCAGAATTTCTTTGAGGCATGTACCGGGTGTTTCAAAGTCACGCACATCCACATAGTAATTCTTGTTGCTTAAAAACCAAAAGGGTTGGTTTAGATTTCGTCACTAGATGACTGCAGGACTCCATCATAAGGTTTTAACATAGCAGGCATCAGTTTCGAATACCGCCAGTTGTAGCAGTTTAACACAACGGGGGGAGACAGGATGTTTTCCCCAAAACAAAATAGCCATCGGAAATTTTATTTCGCTATAAAATCTCTTCGTTGATAAAAAGATTTCAGCACATATATCCAGGTGAAACAGCACCAAATGCATCAACGATAACACTTATAAAGCAACTTTTCCTTGACACAGGATCGGTTACAGTCAGGAAACCATTGGGTAGAGCGTCCATAGTGAAAACGAAACTGGCAGATGGGGAGGCCGCTTTACGAAGAAGTCGATTAAAAAGACCGTCGTCTACATAAACATCATTACGAGATTCATTTCCTTGCTGAAAGTGATGTAAGAACTTTGGTTGCAGCAAGACGGCGCAACGTGTCACACAGCACAGAACAGTATGGAAGTTTTAATTGAATTTTTCGATGATCGTGTCATTTCCAAAGGACTTTGGCCATCTCGTTTACAGGACTTGTCCATTAAGGATTTTTTTCTTTAGGGATATCTGAAAAATGTCACCTTCAGGAATAATTTCTATACGCTTAGACTAACTTAAGACTAACATCCTTTATGCAAAATCAGATATTAATTCTTACACTCTTCATTAAGTGTCAATTAATCTGGTAAAAAGAGTTTGATTGTGCGTCCAGGAAAACGGACATCATTTTGAACATTTACTGTTATTGTACCATGTCTGACACCTGATAATAAGGATAACCATTCAATCTTTGTTTGTCCTTTATTCTGTTTGTTAATATAATTTATCTGTCTTTAAAACTCAACCGCAAAAGTTCATGTGCGTGACTTTTGAAATACCCGGTACATATGCAATAAAATCTCATTGGAAAAGGTGCATTGAAACAAATGGAGCATATTTTGATTCAATAAACAGTTTTTGGTCAAGATATGCATTTCAATATATATTCATTCAAAAATCCGATATTTCATAAGCGCCAAACTGATATATCAACGCTTTGAGGAGTGAAAATGCGATTTTACTCTTTTAAATAGGTTCCTCTATTTTGAGTAAGATCTTTTTACGGCAGTTAATCGGTACTTTATACGAGTATTATCGATAAAATTATAATTATTAATGTAAAGGCATGTTCCGCTATTTGAATATATAAAAAAATATCTAATTTTTTAAAAAATGGCGAATGGGGATGAGATTTTAATAACTTACAATTTCTTCTATATATGCGTACTAAATGTTTTTTTTAATTTTATTTTACGTAATATGAATTATTTTACAGAATATTCATGTACAGTGCAATACGTTTAATGCAAAAACGCTTAAGACGAAATATCGGTTCACACGAAATAATACAATGGTCCCGACACAAACTACTACGTATTTTCATTCATATTTTTCTCTTAGCACGAAAAAATTTACCTTCTGGGAATGAACAAAGTACGAAAAACACCAGCCATTTAATGAAATCTTTGAGAGAGTTTCTGTATTATTGGACTGTCCAGCTGTATCATCAGAAGAACGCGTTGCAGTATATATGATGATAACGTGTGTACATCCTAAATTATGGAAAATATATTTTAGAGTTTATTCAAAGTTATATAAGTTCGAAAAATATCATTGATGCAGATTCCGACGATGAAAATAAAATGCATTATGTAGCTCCTGTTTTTACGTCATCCGAAATGAAGAACCTCATGAAAAGTATGTATAAATATTTAGACACTCTTTCGAATGGTGAAATGAATAACAAAATAAAAGACACAGAGAAAATTGTTGCTAAAAATATGATACAAAGAAAAATATCAGATTATTTTCCTAAAATTCAACAATTTAAAAAAACAACAACTTGAAAATTGTGTATTAAATTTCGTTAAAGTCCAGTGATTTTTATTGAATGCATGTATATATACATATTTACGGGAATAAAATGTACTTTAATAAACTTAATTTTGTTAAATATATGTTTTTTTCCTTAATATCTGTTAACACGAAATTCTTTTATCACGAAAAAATATTCCAGTCTTTTCAGTTTCGTGTTAAGCTATTTTCACTGTATATATATTTATGAAATCTAACAATAATAAAGCTCTTTCATTATATATAAAAAATAACCCTACAAATAAAATTCACGAAGAAAAAATTTCATTAACAGTGAATTTATTTAAACAATATACATCTTCAAATACAAGAAAACTTGTAATTCCGGCTGGTAGAATAAAAAGAAATCATAGAATAATTCATACGAAAGATATTTGAAATTTGTTTAATACCTCTGAATGGCTAATGCAACGAAATCTCTTTAACTCTCTCTGATTTATTATACTCTGAAGGATATAATTGCAATGTTTCATTTGTATTAAGGCTTAGGATAAGGATTAAATCCTAATGAACTGCTCATTTTAATGAATTTATTAAGGCAAGAATAATTAAATTTAGATATGACTTAAAATCAATTAGAAAGCATTATCCATCTATGCAAAAGCTTATTAACTGCTGAATATTAGAAATTTTTCCTGTGAGAATGAAGTATTAAAAGTGATTTAAAGTTTTAAGAATGAAATATCTTGAAAGGAAAATGATTTGGGAGAAAAAATCCGAAGATTAGAATTAATAGACTGTTTAATTCATTGCAGATACGAAAGATAATGATTCATTTAATTTAAATTAACGTCAAGTGAATATTTGTTGACAGAATCAAAATACTCTTAATTTGATGATAGCTCTCGTAAATAGTTCATCATAGCAGAAACATTTGAATAAAATAATTAAGAGGCTTATTTATTGAAAATGAAGAAAAAATTGATGCTAAATTAATATCTCTTGATAGACAGGAAAAGCTATCCAAGTATACCTAATTAGGCTACAAAATATATTTTAATCTAAGTGATTTTCAAGTACTTTTAATGATTTAGTTAGTATAATCGCATTTAATTGCTCCAAACAAAATGATTCTAGCAATAATTTAATAAGGAGTATTTATTGTGAAATGTAAATTGTGTGTGTTGCACTGTTCTTTATAATAAATTTGCCGGATTTGAATTTTTATTACTGATAACTAGCGCAGTGTTTAATAGATATGTAATTTTATTTTTTGATTATAATTAATAATTAAAAATGAATAATAAGTTCTTTTGTACTTTCAAAATTTCCTATTAAATTAGCTTAATCTTTCTTATTACAATCTATCGCTTAAAAGTGCAGCAAATGTAAATATGATGTTTTTGAAATTTCAAAAATATTAATACTTGATTCAATCCAAAGCATCTTTCTAATTTGAAATTCAGATAAAAACTAGAGTTTGAGAATTATTTGGATTTTTAATGTATAAGAATTAATATTTTTACCCTTTTGACGTAGAAACAAAAGGTTCAAAAGAATTATTTCAATTATTTTAACGATCAGTTCGTCATTTATGTTAACTTATCACTTTATGCAAAAATTAAATAACTTGTAAATTGCTTTTGTCAAAATATTGCCAATATTGTCGCCAAAATAACATAATAGCAGTAACTCATTCCCAAAATTAAATTGCTTGGAAACTCACATGTGTAAAAAGTGTTTGGGTGTCAGTCATCTCATTTGTCAGGAAAAGAGCTCTCAAGCTAGCTATAAAGATTTAGAGATTTATTGCTGATTTAAGAATCTGTTGCCAATTTATATAAAGTATTATATTTTGTCGCCAAGCTTGCTGTGTGTTAGCAATTCATTAGATGGAAGAACCCAAAAAGAGAATCTCGTCTCTGTAAAGTGTGTTTCTCAGTTAGTAATCTCACTAGGCAGGAAAAAAAACATTGCAGAATTTTACAAAGATGAATAAATTTCTATGAAGAAAACCATGCGTTGAGCATTAAATAATTTTTAACTAGAAAAAGATGCTGTAAGTAAAGTTTAAAAAAATATTTTTGGGATTTTGGAAATCATTTAAAATAGAATGATTACAGCGTTAATATTTAAAAACAAAAGGACAGTTTGTTTTGTTTCGAATTTGTTTACACAAGTTTGTATATACAATAAATTAAATTAATTAATTAATTTATTTTATCAAAAAAAGTAAAAGTATTTTTAAATATGATTGCATAGAGTCAAGTAATTTATTTCTAAGATTGTAAAAATAAGTAGAAAAAATACTCTGTGAGATTTTCATCGTTTAACCATTTATCTACCTCATTATGATTTACTGCAGTTTTTTTCATGCAATACTTTTTTCTTTGGATCACGACATTGAAAATTAAGGGATATATATAAACAAAATGCTCAACATTGGGAAATTGAATCCGTTAGAGCTAATTAATGAATTAAAGATATTCGACTGTAAAATTAATTATATATACTATTCACTTAAAATAAAGAGTCAACTCGTTTTCTAAGGTCCTCATTAATATACAAAATAAAAAAAAAATAAGACACCAAAATTTTGACATTAATTATTTTTTCGGGACAAAAATGATAATCTTTGCAATTCGCTGAAAACGCCGTCAGCTGAAAATGCAATTTCTGCTATAAAACTATTCGCTTTCCCCGCTAAAATACTCACCATAGAATCCGTCCTGCTATATATCTTGGAAGAGTGGATTTCAAAGAATATTTCGCCTAAGTATTGTCAGAATATTCGTAAAATTGGTTAATCTATGTTATTTTAAAGTGAGTGGTACTTATAAGTACCGCGCCGGTAGATAAAGGGTTAAGAAGCATATTTACAAAATTATTGATTTTTCTACGTACTTTGCTTGAAAAATGCTTAAAAATACAAAGGATTCATTTGCATTTTTTTCAGAAAGTACTTTTATCCTAACAGAAGTTATTAGATACTTTAAGTAAGTTTTATTTTATTGCTAATCCCCATAGAAAATAAAAAGCCCCGTATATTTTCGTGTGTAGGCCGAGAATTTTTCCAAAGTTCGAAAAATGGGTAAAAAAATTAAAATAACGCTTATATACAAATCCCCTAATATATTAAAATAAATAAATAAATATATAAATAAAAACCTTTTTTTTAAAAAAAGTTATTTGTTAACCGTGCGAAAGCTATTTCAATGATTTAACCTTTTGATTTTGAATGGAATTTGTACTCTACAAATGTTATTTAAATTCTTCAAAGTAAGTGCCAGCTCGTAAAATTCGAACTTACTCATTGGTATGTTTGAACGTATATGATAATCACACAGCTAGTTTTTCTTGCAGAACGGGCAACATAGATCACCGATTCTGTGCCGTATGTATAAAAATTTTTTTCCACTCATTTTAACACGTTTTTATTAGCTTCACTTGTATGTAATGGAATCTTTGAGCTCGATTTTTTCCCTACCTTAAAAGGTAAGATTAATTCAAAATTTTGCACATTTGTGAGGAAGCGATAACAATAAAAAAAGATTGATAATTTTGTTCCATTGTCCAGATCAGGATTAACGATTTCCTATTTCCAGATTTGGTGACTAAAAGCTTAAATTACAACATTAAGGCGAAAACGCTCATGGTTAATACAAACACAACAAACAAACAAAAAAAAAACAATCAACAATAAAACCGTGTTTTTTTAGTTTTTTAAACTATCATTTATTCAAAGTAAGACTTGCCCAGGTGTTAGTTTCAGATAGTGTTATCAGAAATAAAACTATAGTCATTGACGTTTACTTTACAACATTTTGATTGGGAAATTTCCTAATCCTTTCACCCATTTGGTAATAATTTTTTTCACATTGCGACATGTTTGAAAATTAAATTACAGGAACATTTGTTCAATTCGGCTTAAAAATGGGTTTCGAATTTTGAGTTCATTTTTGAAGAAAAAGTGCCCTCTCGACTTATACAAGTATCGGTTTACTTTTAGAAACACTGTCGAACCTCTATTTAACGAACCTCTATATTGCGAATTTTTCTATGTAGCGAACTTTTTCCTGGGACCAAGAACATTTCACGATTTTCTTCGTAAAATAACACCTCTGTAGCGAAGTGCATTTTCTATATAACGAACTTTTTCTTTTGTGATTCAATTTTTGTGTTCTCCCTTTCTTTAAAAGTATCTCTGAAAAAATTTCGAGTTATTCTCTTTTTAACACATTTTGTGGTGGCTATAAATCTTGAACTGGTTTTATTAGAACCTAACTTGCTGAGAGCAATTGAGTTCTGGACGTTTCATCCAAGTAGTGCAACCTTTAACCCCATTGCCCAGTTCACTAGAAACATCTTCGATAACCTCTTTCACCCTCAGTGGAGTTGTCAAGTGTTCTAATTATAAAATAATGTATGTTTAATATTATTTTTGTATGCTTTAAATTATAAAATGACCTTAAAATTCATTAATTTTAGCATAAAATTATTTTCTTAGTGTTGAAAATACAGTAAATTCTTCGAAATTCTATTTTTGTTGTTTTATTTTTGATTTTTTATTTTTTTTTTTTTTTGGGGAAAAAGATATAAAAAAATAAATAGATTTAAATTTTAAAAAAAAAGGTTTGAATAATTATTTTTTTTTCAATATATAGTGTTTTTTAAATTTAAAATTTGTTTTTTGGGGTTTTTTAAAAGTATTTTAAAAAAGATAAACCCTCTATATAACGAATTTTCCATATAGCGAACTTTTTTCCGGGATTTAACGACCTCGTTATATAGAGGTCCAACTGTATGCGGTACTTAAATTATTTTTAATTAACTAAATAATATTTGATATGTGTGCTTTATTTATTCACTGAATGGCTTTAAAGCGTACAGACTGTCTCGTCTGTGCTTTGGGCCTTCAACCAACTTATTCGCTTACATTATTCAAGATAGAGTCTATCAGAACTTTTTAATTGTGAGTCTTCCAAGCACGATCAATACAATCATTTACTCACAATTTCCGGAGTTCAGCTGCCATTGCAGAAGTACAATCTCAAATTAATCTGTACATTTACCATCTCATATCCCCTAATATTAGCATTCAACGAGTCATTGAAGTCATAACTGTAACTGCCTTTGGAGAGATACATACTCGAAAATTATCGAATCCCCGTAAGAAGCACGTAATGTCAAACTCCAGCGACGTGAGAGACACAGTCCTAATGGGGGTGCATTATCGGGTACCCTTTCCCCGTTGGCATTTGCTACCCTTTGAAATGCCCCGGGCAAAGAGGGGGATCGTGTCGTTCCGCTAATAAAAGAGGAACGGGGGCAATATTTGTTAGAACGGACGTTCGTTTTCAGTGTTGCAGCAGCCTATCTGAAATGATAGAATCCTGTTTTAACAAAAAAAAAAAAAAAAAACGCTAGTAGATTAATACTTTTTTAATGGAACCTCTTTAAAAGTTCATACGCTTAAGGTATCCGACTACGTGTTTTTGAAAATCTTATTTTTAATTTTTAAATTTTGGGGGTGTAAAATTTAAAAGTTTTAAAAAATTGTTTTGGGCCATTTTTGAAAAAAAAAATTATTTAATTAAATTTTTTTGGAAAAAATTAAACCCCAGAACAATTTTTTTTAAAATTTTCCCCCTTTTGGAAAAAATGTTTTCCTATTATAATAATATTTTCCTGTATATAGCTCAGTCCTCTCAACTAAAATTTTTTGAAATATAAAACTTAGAAGTGGGTTTATATTTTTTACGACAACGGGGGGAAAAATTTTTTAAAAAAAAAAAAACGCCGATAATTTTTTTTAATTTGGGTTTTGGTAACTCTAAAAAAAAATTGATTTTTCAAAAAACATAGTTGAGCCTCTGTTAAAAGGTCTGAGCTATATACAACAAAATATTAATAAAATAGAATCATTTTTTTTCAAAAGGAGGCATTTGGAAAAAAAATTCTAAAATGTTTTGCCAAAAAAATTTTATTTAAAAAACTTTTTTTTTTCAAAATGTCCTTTAAAAAAATTTTATACATTTATTCTAATCTAAAAGACACTAAATATCTTTGGGAAAATTTTCCATTTATGCGCTTTTTAAAAAACTCGGTTCCCAACGTAAATTGGGTACCTTAACATGGAAAAAAGTGGTTTCCCTGGGAAAATTCACAAATACTCAACAGTAATTGAAATGGAAATAATTTAGGGCTCCTTGAGAGCCCCGGTGCTATTTGATCGAAAGGCTGGTACCAGTTCGCGGCCTGGGGGTCGGGAACCACTGCTCTATAGCGGTGCTATTTCAGTCTTTCTCTCTTAAGGATAAAAATGCTTGTCTCATGACTCGCTAGGTGGTGCTATGTTCACTGTAATTTTTTCTCTTTATTTGCCCTCCAATTTTTTGCGCCCTTCAATCTGCCTTCAATCACTCCAGGCTTGCCGCTTTTAGGAACAACCCCAATGCTACCAGTTTCTTCTAAACATTTCATACAATCGCTTTATTGATTTCGCATCAGGAGATTTGCTTCCATAACAATGTCGAAAATTATGTTGACATTGCTAGGTGATTTCATTTCGGGAAAAAAAACCCCTTAAAGGCTTTCTCTTGCATTGGCGCCATTTCGGCAAAAAAGGATGTCTTTCTTACAAACGTTCCCGAGTCATTCACGAAAGAACTTTTGCACCATTTACTGCACAATAAGGCTACTAAAACTGACCTATTTAATAATAACAAAGTTACATTGTTATATTAAGGTATCCTACTACGTTCGGAACCCCGTGATTTTAAAAAAGAGCATAAATGCATAATTTTCATGATATTTAATGTCACTCAGATTAGAATACATGTATAAAATTGTTTTAAGGATATTATGACAAAAAAAATTATTTAAATAAATATTTCGGCAAAAAATTAATTTAGAATAATCTTTTTTCCAAATGTTCTCCTTTTGTGAAAAATGCTTCTATTGTATTAATATTTTGCCTGTCTATAGCTCAGACCTCTCTACAGAGGCTCAACTAGAATTTTTGAAAAATTCACATTATTTTCAGAGTTACCACCCATTGAAAAAATTATTGGTGTTTTTTTCTTAACATTTCTCCCCTCTGTTGTCATAAAATATGGATAAACCTAAGTTATATATTTCAAAAATCCTAGTTGAGTCTCTAGAGAGGTCTGAGCTATATACAGGCAAAATATTATAATAAAAGCATTTTTAAAAGGAGAACATTTGGAAAAAGATATTCTAAGTTAATTTTTGCAAATATTATTTAAATAATTTTTTTTGTCAAAATGTCCTTATAAAACAATTTTATACATGTTTTCTAATCTAAGTGACACTAAATATCATGAAAATCATCCATTTATGCGTTTTTGCAAAATCCCGGTTCCGAACGTAGTTGCATACCTTAAAACATTATTTTGTAATGAATTTTTTATAATCAAGGCTAGGTTTTTGGTTTCATCTGAGAGAGAGAGTTGTTCATTTGAGGAGAGTTCGGAGCTGACACCTGATTGGTGAATGGGTTTTGCTCATACATTATTACTTCCTCAACCGACTAAATCGTATCGTAATTGTAGCAATAGACTTGAATTACAAGACTAGATATATTCTCTCAGCTTAATGCAGTTGAATTCCTTATCAACTTTTCCCGGGATCTCCAGGGAGCAAAAAAAGCTAACCCTCCTCCTTTTCCTTGTTATTTGGCACGTCTTCCTGATCCCACCGCGAGTTAAAGTCTCATTTACCGGCCGTCCCGCCTTTTAATTATCCTGGGGACCTCAGAGATTCCAGCATTAGAACGAATAAATACAATAATCCGTTTTTTTCCGTTCTCTCTCCTGTTTCCTCTGTTTCATTGATATCGTACTTCCTCTCAAGCACGTGCTTTCTGGTTTATTAGAACGGATGGAAATGGTATATTACGAGGATTAGCTGAAGAGGGATTTTTTTTGGGTATATTTTGTCGTCTGTTATTTCTCCTCTCCCTTTCAAAATCTTTTTGATTAAGTTTTTTCGGTTTGAAAAATTTTTGTTGCCGAAAATTAGCTGAAGAGGTGAAAAAAGTTAAGTAAAATACAGTCAATGATATTTTGTAGTGCTGATTATTTTAATTGGCTATTTTTTAGGGTGTTGTAGTTTTGAAAGAAAAAAAAAATAAGATGGGAGTAATGATGTTGAACAAATTAAGTCGTGTTCTGTTTGCCATTTTCAAAAAAAGAGCTACGTAGGATTTCGAATTGATAAACACTGCTCGTTTTTTTAATATGTGTCAGGGGGTGAACAGAGTATTTTATTTCGTTAAGGCATGCTTCTCAAACTTTCAATAATTGCCATCCAATATTCAATCATAATTTTCATCACGCACCCCTCTCCCTTCCATACAATAACAATGTACTGAAATCAATGATACTATACATTGACACTAAAGTTACAACACGACTTTAGCCTTTAAATATATAAACTGGTTTATATACACATCTTGCTCAGCCAGAGCGTTAATTGCCCGGACGTATATATACGACTTCCCGAAATACGAACTTTTCTACGTACTGTCATTCATAAAATTATTCCAAAAGCTTTGGACTGTATTAAAAGGGCTTCGATACTGTTTGTGAAAGATTTACTTATTTCAGAGGATTTGCTTGCTTATTCCTCTCCCCTCTCCAATGCATCATAAACATTTACTTACGTGGAAAACAATGGCGTTGGGGAACGAATCACGACTTTAAACCGGAAGTTAAGAAATTAATTATAAACCGTACACATAATCAAAATGATCAATAATTTTACATATGACAAGCCCATGGCGTCACTGGTAATTAATAAACTTGTTCTTAAATTACTATTGTTAAATTAATTATAAAATACGTAGTGCAGTAATGATACATTTATAAGTGTATTATATCAATGTAAATGTGTGTTTTATTTTTTATTATGTTAGAATGTATTTTGTTTGCTTACTTTCAGTAAATTAATATTTTAAAAAAAATAATCTTTTGTTTCCGACTTTTCAATATGCTGGCATCCCCTCGTAGAATTATGCCCTCCCCCCCGCGCTCCACAGTTTGAGGAATGCTGCTTTAAGGGTTATATGATTCAATTGACAAAAATAGGTAAAAAAAGAAAAAGAAAAATTCAAACAATTTTTTTTTAAATAAATGGTTTATTTTTTAAATTTCTACAATTTCACAAAATTTAATAATCTACAACTAAAAAAATTATGATCATGATAGCTTTAAGGTTCGTTTTTATTCACCATTCAATGGCAAATAAACATTTTAAACTGATTCATCCCAGAAGGAATAAATAACTGGTTTATCTTTATTTAAAGTGCCAAGAAATTTTTTTCTATTGTGCCAAATGCTTTAATATTTTTTTTGCGTATTGTTATTAGTACATGTAACAGAAGCTGTATGCATTTTTGAATCAAAGGAATTTTTTTTTAAATAGAACTATTTATAAAATATACATTTTTCAAAGAATTTTCAATAAGCATTCATAAAAAAATATTTCTCTAACATCAATCATGTTAAGAAAAGAAAAGAAAAAATGACGGCAACTATATTTTTTCAAAATTTCAGTTCAATTGTTTTGTTTTCATAAAAGTTTTTAAAGAGACAAATTTAAAAGTTAAATTTATGAATAAAAATTTAAAAAAGGAAGTAATATTGACAGTTATTCATAATAAGTAAAATAATTTATTCTGTTCTAACAATTTTTTATGTAGTACCCCCTTTTATTTATCAAAGAACTTAATAATTTTCAAAAGATTATCTTTTTGTTTACAGTCAATTTATTTCAGAATGAAACTCTTTTTGATTTATTCTTGTGTTTACAACAGTGCTTCTCAAAGTTTCAATATTTGCGACCCAATAATCAATCATAATTTTCATCTCCCCCTCTTCTATATAATAACAATGTATTTAATTCATTAATACGATGTGACACTAAAGCTACAATATGACTTTATGACTTAAACCTCTTAAATGCCACCGGCGTATATAAACCTCTCGCTCATCCAAAAAGTTAATTGCACCGACATATATATACGTCTTTCCGAAGTACGATCTTTTCAGTGCACTGCAATCTACAAAATTATTCCGAAGGCTTTGGAATGCAATAAAAAGACATTTACAGTGTTTGTGGAGGATTTACTTGTTTCAGAGGATTTGCTTATTGATTACTTTTCTCCCCGCCCCCAATACATTACACACACACGCTTACATGGAAAACGGCGGCATTGGGGATCGAACTGCATAACTTTTAATCCGCAGTTAAGGGATTAATAATAAATAGTACAAATTATTAGGCAAAGTTTTAATTTGTGTGTATAATTTTATGTATGACAAGCCCATGGGGTCACTGGTAATTATTAAAATTGCTCTTAAATTAGTTTTGTATATTAATTATAAAATACATCATGCAGTACTGATAGATTTATAAGTGTATTATATCAGTGTAAATATGTATTTTATTTTTATTATGTCAGAATGTTTTTGTTTGTTTACTTTCAGTAAATTAATAATTTTTTAAAATAATCTTTTGTTTTCGACTTTGCTATATGCTCGCGCCCACCATGTAGAATTATCATGCATTCCTAGCGGGGTGCGCCCCACAGTTTGAGATATGCTGTCTTACAAGGCTCTTTAAGGCTCAATCCTTGCTTGAAACCATCCAATTTTAAACAATATGTTCCAGTATACAGTAGAAAGACCCATTTAAAAGGATTTTGTAATTGTAATAATTATTATATGACACTGGGCAATAATGCAATTGCTTTTAGGTGAAAGTTCTCAACTCTGTATGAATTCAACGTTCTGAACACGAATATTACATTGAAAAAGCTGATTGGCTCTCATTATAGAGATATTTAAATTTTTTTGTATTACGAAAGTGTTCCAATTTCATGCAATGTATGCGTTATATTATATTATATTAAATTATATGTTTTGTTTTGTTATTTAATAATTTATTATTATATTTAAATAGTATATATCAGGAATGGTGAACCAGTGGCACGCGTGCCATTGATGGCACGCGACACAATATTTGGACACGCCACCGATCAAAACGGTTTACATTTCAATACAAAATAACTAAGTTAAATACGAAACATGAGTGATCAGTTGCAGTTTTCAGCAAGATTTTCTCAGTTCAAAGAATTATCAAAACGCTCAAGTTTTGATGTACCTTGTGATGTGACATCATTTAATAAACTGAATTTGTCTCAATTCTATTGGTTGTATATTGAAAAATTGAAGTGCAACTCTGATTGATTTTCAGTCTAGTTCAATGTGGATTCAAAAATTTGTTGAAAAAGGAGAAAGTTGGAATTGATTAAAACAGAAAGATTAACAAGCAATGTAAATAAAATGCTAGTAATGAAATTTTTGGAAACAGGGAATTCGATTCCAGATACATTTACTTTGAAAAAACTGGTTCAAGCTATTTCAACCATATTTTTCATTGACCTATGCCTAGTTATGAGTCATTATTTTCAGAGATGTGAATAACATTAAAGACTAATTTAGAAACCGTTTGGAAATGGCTCCAATTCACAGCTTGCATTCTGTTAAAAGTAACATCTTACTATCCTAATACAAGTTATTTTCATCTAATCTATCACAACAGAATTCACAAATAATGTTTCTTAATTTCAATTTCACGTATAAATAAAAATTTACTATTATACTGAGCAAAATGTATTTTTCGTTGTAATTAAAGAATTTTAAGTTGTTAGTATTTAGTTTTATTATTTTCTCAATAATCACAAGTCAAAATCCTTTGACGTCACCTCTATACCTCCTTTAACATTTCTCAAAGAAAAATTGGCACTTTGATCCAAAAAGGTTCGCCACCCCTGGTATATACTATAGATATATATCTCTTTAATATAATGCAATATAGTAATATATCCCATTAATACAATGGATTGGAAGATTTGGAGGATCACACAGATTAATCACAAAGATTATATTTTTTTTGGGTACAAATTTGTGGATATCACGGTTTTTATCTTTTTAATAATTCAGATAATTTAAAAAAATTTTTTATCTCGATTGCTATATTTCTTTCAAATTACTAGCAAAAAGGATATACAGGTGGTTATTAAAATAATGAAAATACCTTAGATTTATAAAGAATCCTTTATTATGGTGTATTTCCCTATAATAATAAAAAATGCTTTATTTTCACTGAGTTTCTCTTTCCATCCACATTTTTTTTGCCAAGTTTTTCCCCGCTGTTGTATGAGTTAGACTTGGACACCGTACCCTAGAAAGCCTGGGGAATGTTTGTCAGACTTGCTATTTAGACAGGCCCCTAAGGGGCCTCCTTGAACACCGGGTTGACTTTTTACGTCTTTTAAAAAAACCAAAAACAGTGCTTTAATAAAGTAACATACTTTGGAAATATACTTTTTTCTCTTTTATATAAAGGGTTTGATATTATTTTTTTTAATGCTTATGTACTGCATTCAAAATGTCACTTTTATTGGCATGTGCTTCCATTATTTTGATAATCACTCCTGTATGTATATATATATTGATTATATAATGGTGTCAGTATGTATGTTATACTACATAAATTTCAAAAGTGGTCAAGTATATTTTATTGTAACCTAAAATAATGTCATAGTAATTATTGATAGCATTAATGTTGTTGTTGCACGCCTCCATTGATCAGCAGTGCTACACCAGGTCCTTGACATCGTACACTCTCAAAAAATCCAACACCAGCAAGGGATCATCTTCTAAATCCTGCTTGGTGAGCCCTAGGCATTCGAGGATGTGAGCAGGCGATGTTGGCTCAGAAGAACAGTTTGGGCACATTTCAAAGCTCTTGCATCCTTCGGAAAATTTCCTTGTTTTGATATGGCCACTTCGAAAGCGGGCTAGAAGAGTTTGACCCTGTCTTGTAAAACCGTGAGCCAGAGGGCCTCCAGGACGAGAACAATGGTGCTCTGGGGTAATCCAAGTGGTCTTGTTCTGGTGTTTAGTTCTAGAGAAAATCTCCAAAAAGGTGAGGGGTGCTGACGGCTCTGGTACCTCGCAAGCGCCAGCCTTGGCCAAAGTGTCCGCAATCTCATTTCCCTCTAGATCTATGTGAGAGGGAATCCACTGCAAATGAATTTGATGCGATGTGGAAAGATGTTTTAACTTGGTGAGTATTGACACTCCAACATTATCTCTCACACTTTGCCAATTGGAACAAGAGCTGTATTGCACTTCTACTATCAGACAGTATCCAAATCTCTTTTCCATTTGGAAGAGAGATTTGGATACTCCTCCATTGGTATTCTTAGCTTGACGTGCTGGAGGGGCTTGAGTACTTTGACAACCCTGGGAGCTATGCCGGCGGTAGTGTAACTACCGGTAGGGTCTCCCATGCCGGACAGGTCCTCGTAGGGTAGGAATCAGATTAAATGGGATACCACCTAGAGCTACGTCGGTCCTCTACCTACCTTTAGGTGCTCTAGTCCTGTGACTAACAGATTCTGCAACTTTTCCCCATCCATGAACAGTACACCTTCTATCGCTAATGCTGCATCGGTCGTCGCGCAGTCAAAAAAGGACAGCGTTCCTGGTTTAGGAAGAGGGCCAGGTTCGATAAATAATCTACGGTCTCCGAATTCTTTAAAGATCATACAATTCAAAATTAATGGAATTTCAACAAGTGCAACAAGGATAGCATTAATAAAAGTAACTAATAATCTCACACGTGTCAGATGTATTATATAATCATGGCAAAAAAATAACTATGCATGTAAGTATAGCAATAATCTAATACAGTGAAAAGTTTGCTGAAGTGCTAATATAATTACAATTTAACGCCTCCGCTGATATAGTTACAGAACGTGTACTAAAATGTATATTTATAGTACATGTGATAATTATTCATATATGCTAAATATAGAAATAATTTAACACGTGTAATATATCATAAATAAAATTCTAATATAATTTTACAACCTATATATAATCACAAACTAGTGTTCAATTTATTATCCTAAGATATAACTTTCAGTATTCTAAGAACTTTCTGTAAAATGTTAGTTATTCTTGGTGTTAACAAAACTTAAATTTTGTATCTAATTTATTATTTCTATAGAAAGGGTCGTTGAACTTATACTTTTTACTAATATTAATATTCTCTACGAAAATATTAAAAGATATTTTTTTTTATAATATAGATAGACACGTAGGTAAAGGAAGAATTACAAGTTTAATGGACAAGTTTAATGAGTTTAAGAAAGGAAAAACTGTGCATTAAATGACAGAGAACAGTTTTTTTAAAAAAATAAATTTGCTATATGGGAGATATTTAAATGAATGTATACATAATTTAATAAAGGGAAATAATTCTGTGAAATGTTGAAATGAAGTTCAAACCTAGAATCTTTTGCGACTATCTTAGTAAAATAAATTAATAAATCATTGAAAAAGAGAGATTCATGATTTAATTTTTTTAACTATCGATAGATTTAAGAATGTGCACTCCAAGGTGATGTTGCCTTAAACACGGGTAGGTTGCCAACCCTTCCTGGAAGAGTGCCTCTATCCGATAAAAAAAGTATATGTGCGCCTTCGAACTTTTTCAATAAACAGAGTAATAAAGAGGTAAAAAAAAAAAAGCTTTTTATAGGCTTTTATGAAATTTTTACGCAAATAGCACGTTTTTTATGCAAGTCTAATAGTGGAAATTTAAAAATAATTAATATAAAAGACAACAGAACAATCTTAGGTTTTATAGTTAATACAATATTAGTTTTTACAGTTACAATAAGTTAAGTGAAGCCTGAAAGAGAAATCCGTAACTTGAAGCACAATTTTAAATAATTATAAACAGTCAATGCTTGCTTGATGTGGCTTTTATATTTGTAGTTTTTTTTGAAGTGATAGCTTATTTAGGCGCATTTTGCTGCAGAGTGAACTTGAATAGTGCGTTTTAAAAAGCCAAGCATTTTTACGTTCCGGTTTGTAACGCTCGTAACAATGGTTCGGAATTTTCTTAACAATGTAATGTCCTTCAAGACTTGTTATAAGTATGAGAAAACAAAGTTCTCAATAATTGGTATATGTTGCGTTACCAAGAATAACAAGTCTTGAAGGACTTTATATTGTTACGGAAAGTTCCGATCCAAAATCCTTCCATGCTAAGAGAATTTACATTTTTCAGAGATCTATAAAATAAATTTAAAAGGTTATCACACAAATCACAAACTTAAAACAATTCCAGATATCTTCACAAACTTCATTTCAACAAAAAGGGAATATCAACACATTCTTTGAATTGCCAAAGTTTACGTGCACATGCTTTGAATCTCGATGCCAGTGTTATGCAACATGAAACTATATTACTTTTAACAGAAACGTGGATAAATAATGAAGAAAACATGTATATTCCAAATTTTCATTGTACTGCTAAATTCCAAAGATACAATCACAAGAGCTGGTGGAGTTGCTATATATAAAAATAAGGGAGGTACTACAACTTATGTCACTTCAAAAATGGATGTAGCATCAAATACTACTGAATCATTTAGGTTTAAAGAGTCATGTATGGGAGAAATTTTTGCAGTGAAATGTAGAGATGAAAATGGGCAAATAATTCTAAAGGGTACTATTTATATTTCACAAATTAAAGTGTAGAAAAATTATCGAATTCATTCACAAAATTTAGTTGCCACACTGAAGCCGGATAACTCTTCTGAAGAATTGCCTATTATTTTAAGTGATTTTAATGTAGATTTTTCAAAAGACAAATCAAAGCCTTCAATAGATTTTTTAAAATCAAAATTCAATTTAATTATGTCAAATGATCCAAATGAAAGCACGACAAGTACGGAACAACGCTTGTAGGAGTTTTTTTTAGATATTTAAATAATATATAGATTTATATAACCTATTTCAGCTACCATAAACCTATTGTTTCTTTTTTGAAAAATAACCCCCAAATAAAATTGATATTTCAAAAAAATATTATTTTATAAGTACAGAATTTGAATTAATTTTATAGGGCCCAAACTTTTCCCTTGTTTTTTTCACCAACAACCTTGAAAAAACTTACAAAATTTAATTTCCTTCCTCGGGGGTTTATAAACACCTTTTTTTTTCTTCACCAACTCATCTATTAGATTGCTCTTGAAGATGCTAAAAAATTTAGGGGGTTTTAGATGTTATCGATTAACCTTTAAGCAAATTTTGATTTTATTATGTTCAAATGAAAAAATTTGTTCAAAACAAATTTTAAATAAAACCACAACAATACCCTGACACCCAAAATAATGAAAATTTTAAAATTGCTTGTAGGTACAAATTTTCAAAACTCAATATAATTCGGTTCACTTCTAGTTGAAATAAGTTCCTTCTTTTCAGAGTGGTATGGTGATGTAGGTGAATAATACTGATTTGGATTTAAGATAGGAGACGCAATTATAGCTTGCAGAGAATTAAAAAAAAATTTTGAAAATCATCAAACCAAAGACTGAAAAAACCGCAAAAGGGGGGTTTTAAAATTTTTTTAAAAATCAATGCAGTTCGAAATTTTTTTTGGAAAAGGTAAATTAAAAAAGGTTAATTTTTTCTCCCAAAAAACAAAATGAAAAAAAAACAAAAATTTGTTCAAAAGGAAAATATTTACCAAAGGTTAAAAAATAAGTATTTTCCCCGTAACTTTAAAATTTTGTTTTAATGTCCCATAATATCCCAAAAAACAACTATAAACCCCATCTTTTTTCTTTAGTAAAAGCCCCCAGGAAAAGTTCGTTGTTTTTCCCCGAATTTTCAAAACACCTTCAAATTCCGAACTTTTGTGTATTTCCCAGAGAGTTGGTGTACCAATAATGAAATATTCAGACATAAATTTCCTTTTTTTATTATTTAATTTAATTTAATTATTTAAACTAAGTTTTTAGGGGAGGGTGTCAAAAACAGCCGTATTTCAAAAAAATTTTAAAAAAATTTATTTATTATTATTTTTGAAAGTTTTCTTTTTTAAAAATCCACGCCCCCGCTGGACTTGAGGGGGGAACACCCGCCAAAGATATTTTTGCGGGGAACTGAGACTTTTTTAAAATAATTTTATTTAATTGAACTTTTCAAAGTCACTATTTATTTTATTTCGGTATTGTAGCAAATCAAAACTGAAAAGAAATTTTAAGAATACTGAAATGAAATATACTTTCCAAATTCAGCTTTCCCCAAAAAAAATATAATTAAGAATATAATAGATATTATTTTAAGTATATTGGGGAAAATAAGAAATTTTTGTAAAATTTTATGCAAACAATGGAGCATAGATAGAAAAAAAATGTTGATGAGGCAAAATCTGTGAGAAAAATATTCCAATCCCTTCTCAATTCGCATACTGATATCATAATTCGAAAATGAATGGTATCATTATTTAATTTGTAAACTCTTAAAACCTGTTACTCTAACATAGAATTGAAAATAAATTAAAAAAAAAACCCTTTTAATTTTAAAAAGAATTTACTTTTTGATTTTTGTAAAGGCAAAGATGTGTTTAGAAATCACAAAAAAATTTATTGAAAACGCAATTAAGCGATTTTCAATACGATGTATTAAAAGAGAAAAATTTAGTATGTGATTTCTTCTAATAACTGTTCTATTATTTTTACTAAAAAATAATTCTCTTCACTCATTTTGTTCAAAAATTACAGTTCTCTAAACTTTAACAAAAATAAATAAATAAATAATAAAAAAAAACAAAAAAAAATAATAATAAAACAGTCGTACCATCTTAAAAAAACAACTCTCTCTAGTAGATCATTACTCTTAAAAAGTCCAACTCCTCTTGGTCCTTCATCAATCCTCTTGCTGCCATGGGAACCGGAGGAACACACACACACAAAGCGCTTGAAAAATTAAGGAAAATTCTTCCTAAAAGTTGATCCTTAAGTCTGTCCCCATAACTACAGGACAAAGAGGACGGGCATTAAGATCTGGTCAGATGATCATTTGTCCAGAGTTCTTCGTTAGGATGCGGTCAGAGTTTTTCCTGTTTTTCGGGGGCTTTTCCTCCTCAGGGGTACTTTTTTAACTCTCATTAGAGATTGTTTTTAAGGGAAAAAAGGCTAAAATGTTAGCCCTTAGGATTAAAGTTCTGTCCCTCGGAGGGTCGATCACAAACAACTCGGCTCCGCTCTATTTTCTCCTCCTGCCCTCTTCTACTGATGTGGATTAAAAAAAGGGATCATGGAACTGACTTCCATGTTGTGGTTTTTAGATAAAAAGGACTTTCGCTAAAATGGTATTTGATTTGCTGCATGAGATGACGTAAATGAGTTTTAAAGATAAATATTTTGTGTGTTGATATATAAGGATAATTAAAAAAGTTAAGAACTAATTTTTTACTTTTAATAATTGTAGAATACCTTTATTTAAAAAAGAACTGTATTTTAGTTCATACATGAGATAAAGATAATGATGAGAGCAAGTACTTTTTTTGGGTTCCCACACAGCAATAGGGTTTTCCCACAGTAAACTTTTTAATTTAAAAAGGGAATTTTTTTTTTCAACATATGGATTTAATATACAATGAAAAAATAGATAAATTTTAATTTTTTTTGATATCAATTTAAAAAATGCCCAAAAATCATTTGCCACAAAAATTTTTTCAAAGGGTTTCCCGGGGGCAAAAATTCACCATTCTTGTTTTTCAGCTCCCCTTTTTATTTTTGTCGATTTTTGGAAACAAAACATAGTAAAAACTAATTAATGAATAAATAATTAGCATTAATTAATAAAAATTTAAACATTAATAACAAATACTTAAATTTAAAAAATTTCGTACTATATACTTAAAATTATTTAAACAAACGGAAAAAAAACAAAAAAGGGTTTTTGGGGGGGGGGACCCCCAGCACCCCACCCCCTTTTGTCCGACACTGTCCAGAATCATTTCATTATCGAATAATAATAATACTAAAATTTTTGGAAATAAATTTTTAGAACTAGGCAAAAATAAATAACTTTTTTTTAACCCTTTAAACAAAACCCTTTTAAAAAGGGATGCCGGGTTTTTTTGGGCCCGAAACCCCTTTTTTCCAAAAAGTTTTTTCCATTCTGCCCTTCTTCCCAAAAATTGGATCTCTAGTTATTTTTAGAATGGAAAAGTCCTCATCCACACATTCTTTTAACCATTATTTTCGCTTTTTTAAAATTTAAACAATTTCTTCGATTTTATATTTTTTTTGAAATAAATTTTCCCTTTAAAGTTTATTTGGTTTTTTGATGTGATGACTTTGTTTGAAAATGTAAAATTTAAAATTTTTAAAAAAATTTTGTTAATTTTTTTTATTGCTTTCATAAACTTACTGTTGAAAAATAAAGGCTACGGCTAGATTTTTTTTCAATGTTTCACACATAATTCCAAATTTTTGTAAAAAATGTAGTTATTATTACATACTGGTAAAATATACAATTTGACTGGTTTTTGAATTAATAATGGTTCTTTAATCTGTAAATCTAATTTTTTCATTAATCAATATATTTGAAGAATTTTAATACCAAACTCTACAAGACTAAAGATTAAATAATTATGGTAATTATGCAAGAAAAAAGTTTTTCATGATGCTGTTAAAATTTATTATGAGAACAAGCCCTAAATTAAAGGGCAAAAATTATCCAAATTGGTTTTATCAAAATATTTTTTTCCAAATTTCTTTGAAACACCATTTTAAAGTAAAAAACACGCGTTGGTTCAATATTACAATTATCATTGTAGAGTACTGTGAATCTGTGATAAACTTTAAATATATTTATAAATAAATACATAAAAAAGGAAAAACGATAGAAGGAAAAATAAAAAAATGTACAGTTTGGGGGGGTTGGTCCGGTTTTAGAAGGCCGAACAGGGGGGTGGGAATTAAAAATTTTTAAAAAAATTTTAATTTCTTAAAAAATTTTTTTTTAAAATAAATTTAAAATTAATTTAAATTTAAAAACTTTCAGAGGTGGAGAAACAAATGCAAGTTGTAGTTATATAAATTAGCGTTTAGTGTTGTGATTAATCCAGCTAATCAAACTGGATGTATAATACGGGTTCAACATCAGTTAATATAAAAATAAATTTAATACTACGTATCCTAATCACAGCATAAACTTAATATGTCCCTTTTTTATAAACCCATTTCGACTCATTCTGAGTGGAGTCTTTAAATACAAAAACTAGTCGAATGCAATTCACTTCAATTTTTGTATAAACCAGCTTCGGAAATGAACGCGATTTAGTTAGAACAAGCAAAATCAACGGAATAAAAACGTTGAGTGAAATAAAATCCTAAAATACATTCTTTGAAGTTTAAAGATGAAATTTTAAATTAAAATTCATAGTTAATACCAGTTTAGGTACTCACACTTCAACACCATTATCCAATAAATTCCTTCAAAGGTCTGTGTTTGTCTTTCTTGGATTTATTTTGCTACTTCTTATTAAAATTTTATCTATTTTGGAGGCAGTTTTCCACTTGCTCCCACATTTTTCTTTTCTTTTTGGAGACGATGATCCAGAACTTTGAAATGTTCTTAAAAAACTTAATTCGATCCCACCAACTGCCATAGTTACATCTCTCACAGTCATAAAAATGTGTTCATTGAGAGTGATTTATTTTAGAACGGTCCCTTGGAGTAATATCCATCTTTGAACAAGTAAAAGTAACATGTCTTATACTAAGTGAGTGTTGGGGTTATTGGTGTAAGAGCCAATTTTGGCTATACTGCGCCAAAAATTCGTTAAAGTGTTAAAAGTATATAACCACTGAAAAGAGTTTGATTAAAATATCTATATATTTTGAAGCTGTGTTCTCTAGACGGGAAAAGAAGAAAAGAGAAAATTGAATGACAAGAAAGAGGGTCGAAAATGAGAAGGATCACTAGGCAACCCCAGGGTCGTGAAGCTCGTGTTTACCAAAGACAGTAAACCCCTTGGGTAAAGGAAAAGATCACTAGGGAACCTCGGGATTGTGACATCCGTAATCATCTAAAGAAGATGAGCCCCAGAGGGGACGTCTTATACAGAATGCAAAATTGAAATTACCAGCAGCCCCACTGAAAGGTTCACAACTGAGTTCCTGGTACATTAAAATGAATAAATTATAATCTAAGTCGATTTGTCATATTGTCTAAATATAACGGGTTTCAGATGGTTCAGATACTAACTATTAATCACATTCCAACTCAAAAAAGAAAAACATGTTTGTCCAAATTAATTCGAACAGAATTGTATATATAGGGAGAGTGAGAATGAAGAGTAAGAATTGAGAAAAAAAAAAGAGTAAATTTATGGATAAATATGATTAAATGAAAAAAAAACATCATTTCTTTTTTTAATTTTACTTTTCTTTGATTTTGAGGCACTATAAAGTCATTCTGTTTTTAATACGAATACAAATTAAGACCTACCATTCAAATAAATTACATCACCAGGACAGATTACCTCATCAGCATTCTTTTTTCTAACAACTAAAAACAGAAAGGCTATCATAAAATTTTACCTTAAAGCCTAGTCGCAGAATACTAGAACTTGCGAACGGCTTAGGAGCTTACGACTTAAGTTTGTCATCACAAAAATTGTGATGTTGCTGACGAAAGTCAGCTTTTTTTTTATTCTTCTTCCAGCTTTTGATCTGACCCTTTTCAGCTTATTAACAAAGAACCTTTCTCAAGAGAGATATAGATACTCTTATGTCCCGGATCTTGCACTACTGATTAGGCCTCTGCAGTTTTTTTTTTATTTTCTTCTCGAAATGCGATGAGAACATTTTCGCAATTATTTTGCCGAAGCTGTGCGAAGAAAAAAAAAAGATGACGTATTTTCTTCTCATTAGGATAATCCGTAATGTCGTTTGCCGTCGGTGAGAGATTTATTAGAGAAGATATTTTGTTCGATTTGAAGGAGCACCTGGAAAACAAGGCTTAGCAGGGAATGGAAAAATTTCGTTTATCATCAGTTTTTGGTAAAAATAAAAGTCCAGATTATTGGAAGATATAACAGGGACAGAAGGAAAAAAAAGCAAAATGAAGTTGCTTAGCGAATTTTGCTTACTTATTCGATTTTGAGTCTAGTAATGAGAATGATTTTTAAGAAGTTTAATATGTGGATGAATATCTAATCCTCTTTAACGAAAAGTAAATGAAATAAAAATTAATGAAACGAGCTAATAAGCAATTCGCAGTAAACTAATGATTATATCGTGATTTAAGTTTTTTTTTAATAGTAGTATCTTATTGTTAAAATTGTTTGAGTATGCACACAGTTTTTTCGTAAAATTTAAGATTTAAGAGTTTTAGATCATCCTTAAGTTATTTTGAATTAAGTATTTATTTTTTCGAATAAAAATTCATGCACACTTAATATTTATTGTTAAGTTGCGTTCAAGCTGCTCAAAATAATTTTTAAATATTTTATCTGTGTTTGGGCTTCTTAATATCAATTTTTATATTAGGCTTAAATGTCAAGATTGAATATTGGGGTATATATGTACTTATTGTTCTATTTGTCAATTACAGATACAATTTCAAATTTAATTGGATTAAGATGTTTAAAGATTAAGATTCTCCAAAACGTTTTTCAAAATTAAAAAAAAATTATATTATACGTGTATTTTAAATCAAGTCTATTTTGTTTATCTATGTGCATTAGTATTCTATACAAATATTTATTTATTCAACGCCCGTGCATGGCTTCTTAACCATTTGACGCCGAGTCTCCCAGTACCGACTGACAACGTCATCAGTCGGGTATTCATCGAGTCCAGTGCATTGGAGCAGGTGGTCGCCATCCATCCTGGCATGGCAGCAGAGCGGACAGGCCTCGTTAGCAGCCAGGCCAAATCCAGTAGAGGTATACTCCCAAAAAGTCATGTACGGTGGTTAGGTGAAAACGAGCAACAGTCTCACTTTTTCCGGTACCTTTTGGGGTAGGGGCCCCTTTGTGTCCCCGGGTTTTCCAAAAGGGTCTTGGGTTTTTGTTGCCAAGGCAGTACCTTTGTCAATGTAAATGTGGATATAATGTTCTTTACTTTTCTGAGGGTCAAGGGGACTTTCGGTTGAGACGACTCAGCTCTTTTCTTTGCTTTTTGGTTGGCTGTCTCATTGCCGGGGATCCCAAGACATGTTGGGATCCCCGGCCACATTCCATTGTAAGGCCACAGTCCAGCCACAATTTTCGTTCGGCACTGAATTGTGTTAAGACATTCAGTTGGTGTATTGCTGCTTAAGGCTGAAATTGCAGCTTGAGAGTCAATGAAGGAGACAACTTTTGCAGGAGTTAGCGCAGAAGCTGTTCATAGACAGCTGTGACCTCACCATCATAATTGGCGGCGTTTTCTTAACTGATTTTGCTGTTGATTGAAGCCTGTTCTTATGTACCACCGCAGAAACCTTTTCAAAGTTTTCAGTGGTGGGGGAAATCTGTGAACGTCCAGAGAGTTTGCGTCTTCTACACTTTCCCTGCCTTCTCTGTAATGTCGATGACACTCAAAAGCTTGCATTGGCGATCGAAATCGTGGCCGACGTGTCATAAGTTCGAGCCTAGTACCGCTGAAGACGCACCGTGTAGAGAAACGATGCACGCTAAATCTGTCGAGAGTTTAAACGTACCCCGGTTGGTGTGGTGTGGTAGTTAGGAAAGGGGGTGCTAGCTCAGGTGTCATCCACGTCATTTGACCATGGTTCAAAATTACATGGTCTGTCGTCAAAAGCCCTTATGTAGCTGAACAGTGCGACGTTAATATTCACTCACTCACTCACTCGATTCTGTCTTAATATGATCATGATTCGAATAATTTTAATGTGGTAAAATATTATTCTCGTACATATTCTATGAAAAACAGGGAATTTCAAACATTATATCAGCC
Organism: Trichonephila inaurata madagascariensis; assembly: GCA_019973955.1. Lineage (NCBI taxonomy): Eukaryota > Metazoa > Arthropoda > Arachnida > Araneae > Nephilidae > Trichonephila > Trichonephila inaurata. The sequence goes on from BMAV01021497.1 coordinate 48,079, forward strand.
GGCAAAAATATTAAAACTGTATTGTTTTGTGATGACCGTTGTCCAACTCTAGGCCTAGGCCTAATACCATAAACAATCATTCAACTCATTTAAATGAAATGCGACCATCAGTCGGACGGGTTTGTAATATTGTGAGTCGTGCACATTTATTTGTTTCAAATTACCTTTTGTACCAGTATTTGACAACGCATACTGTCTACTTTTAAAGATCTCGGGTAGGGCCTACTTTTGTGAATAGAGGCCCAAAGCCTCAAAGAGTCTTAAGACGTTCCTGTCTAAGAGCATAATTGGTTTTTCATAGCGAGCATATTCTTTCCTCACCTGGCCTCTACTAAAGATAAGTGGTCGATAGAGGGCGCTTCTGCTGCTTGGGACTGATTACGACAAGAGTGGTTACAGTACTGATTTTGAAAGGTAATTCATGAACAATTTTGAAAGAGATTTTCTCTAGAAATATTTCAGATAAATTGGTAAAAGTGATTTTAATTATATTATGAATATAAATGTGGGAAAACAGCAAACAAAATTATAAAATGCCACTTTAAAATAGGAGTACAATTAAAAATTAGCTCTGCTTTTGTAAATTTATTCTTCGGAATCAATAACTATTGTGAACCGATGCTACTCTAATTATAATAAATGCCATTAAGAGTACAATTTCACATTATTACATCAATTTATAAATAGTTTGTCGAACATTATTTAGAACAAAAAACTCTCTGATACACTTACAGAATATAATATAAAAGCCTACTCATACAAATACATTACACGAAAAAGAGTATTAGTGAAAATTAATAATACATGAATTATTTAATTATACCTAGACTTATAAAGAAGGAACTAAACAACAAGCAATTCACAGTGATTGAATAATAATAATAATAATAAAAAATGTAATTATATTTTTTATTTTCCTCTTTTTGTTCGATATGATGCTAGATTGCAGCACAGAAGAACCTGTTTATCTAATTAAGAAAATCTCACTGCTAATTGAAAAACAGACCGGACAATCGAACGAAACGGTAATTAAATTAGGGAAAAAAGCTTAAAGGGAAAAAAAAGCTATCATTTTATCTTAGAAATTGTTGAACGTTGCGAGCCTCTCTCCTAGGGCTTGTTTTCTTATGCTATTTTTTTATGATATTACTTAATAGGATTATTTGAAGGAAGCTAAAAGAACAAGGGATTTTTTTCCCTACTCTCGTTAAATTGCTAATTAATTAATTATTTCGAGAACTTCGTGTAATTTGTATTCTAGCGAACGGAACGCAATATTTAAGTGAACAATAAATCTAAAACACGACCTTTTTTATATCTTTTTCCTTGTATTTTTTGCGTGCCTAGATAATTTTATTTTTTTTTTTATTATCGTCTTTAATAATAATGACTTGAAATCAGAGCAGTTATCAATTAATTTTTTTCTGTCATCTTAAAATAATTTTCTTCATCAAAAACTCGTATCCGTGTTAATTATGCATATATTAATTTTTTTTATCGCTTTTGCTTTTTCGATGAAGATTAATGCTATATTCGAAAATAAGCACACATTTTTTTTCAATATGGTGATTTGAATACTAAAATTTTTATAATGAACAATTAAGGGTGTATTAAAAAGTAAAGATATGTTTATTGTTGAATATATTTCAATTAAGATATTAGAAAATAAATTGTAGCGAGTAATTTTAGAATAAAAGTAATTATTCGTAAGCGAAAAAACGAGTAAATACTTTTTTCCCCTTTAAATCTCTTGGTTTTAACAGTGTTTTTATATAAAAACAATTTTTTTAACAAATAATTTATCTTGCACATTAAGTGAAAATGGTACTTTTTTAAAATATTGATTAATATATTTTAGTTTAAGGTGAGTGAATATTAAATCCTAATAATTTAATATGACCTCGTAATTTTGAATCATGGTTAAGTGACGAGGCCAACACCTGAGCTGGCACCCCCTTTTCTAACTACCACACCACACCAACCGGGGGAGTTTAAACTCTCGACAGATTTAACGTGCATCGTTTCCCTACACGGTGGGTCTTCAGCGGTACTAGGCTCGGACTCATGACACGCCGGCCACGAGTTCGATGCCTTAACCACAAGGCTAGTGCTACCACTTTAAAGGCAGTGCTTCTCAAACTTTCAAAACTGGTGACCTACTTTTCAATCATAATTTTATCACGCCCCCTCATACAATAATAATGCATTGAATGCAATAATAATGTAATTTGACGCTAAAGCTACAATACGATCTTAATTATAAACAGTACAAATTAATAAGATAAGTATATTAAATTTTATATATGTTACTTTTTTAAGTAATATGTATTTTATTTTTCTTTCTCGAATTTTAAATTGGAACATATTGCAAAATGCGGTGGCTGTTTTGAAGAAAAAATATAGAGCTCAGCCAAATATAGAAAAAGTACTCAGAGTGTCAATTTCTAATCGTAAACCTTCCTTTGAAAAACTTTCCTCTACAAGACAAGCCCATGGGAGTCGCTAATACTTATTAAACATATTCTTAATTTAGTATCAATAAATTAGTTATAAAAATACCTTGTGCAGCACTGATACATTAAAAGTATACTGTCTGAAGTACCCACTCTTTTCACACACGAGCTCACTTTTTAAAAAACTAAAACATTCTTGATATAATAGCTGAATTGTCAGGAGCTGTTTTTGATTCTGGGTGTGGGTTTTGTTTTTTCTCTGAAAGAGTAGTATTTTAGGATTAAAAAGAAAATTTTTTTAAAAATCTCTCATCATGGGATTACAGCAAATCAAATAAAAGTAGATAGATAAATAATATCAGAGTGCATTTTTTATTACGTCTGAAAGTATTTTGTTTTAAATCATTCTAGAGTAAATTAATTATTTTTTAAATCTTTTATTTTCGATATGCTCACGCCCCCCTAGTAGGGTTAACGCGCCCCCCAGTTTGAGAAACGCTGCTTTAAGGTGACTACGTTCGAAACTATGATTTTGAAAAAGTGTATAAATGATATTTTTCTGAATTAAAAAATACACATAAAATTGTATCACGAATATTATTACATGAAAAAATATTTAAATGCTATTTTTTGGGGTCCAAAATGAAGGAAGAATAACATATTTTCAGAACAGTATCCTTTTATGAAATTGCTTCTACAATAGTAATATTTTGTCTATATATAACTAGAACTTATATACCAGTGTTGAATTAAAAATTTTAAAATATGTAATTTAGAAGTGGGTTTTTTTCATATTGTATAATATCAGAATGGAGAAATTTTAACAAAAAATTTCCGTTATTATTTCAATTGCTCGTAACTCTGAAAATAATGTGAATTTTTCAAAAATTTTAATTTAACCCCAGTATAGAGAGAGAGAAAAGTTCTAGCTATATATAACATAACTATACATTATAGGCAAAATATTATTACATGCATCAAATAAGTGCATCAAATAAGCTTTAAGACTGGGTCTACAAAAAGAAATGGAAACAAAAAATTATTTCCTGCTTTGGTTTTTTATTCGAAACAGGTCCCTCCGGTTTCAATTCACTTGTTACAACGATTTATTAATGAATCGAACGCTTGTTGTAAATCACTTTATGGAAAGGCTAGAAAATTATGCGCTGAAGCTACTTAAATGGTTTAAATATCCTCTAGCTGCCCGTCCGGTATAGTGGTTAGTGAAGCTGACTGCGGTGTTGTAGGGACTGGGTTCGAATCCCAGAGAAGGTATGGATGTTTATAAATGTACAGTACCTTCGTGGCGTGGGGGTACTCTAAATAGCCGCAAGTCCTCTCGTGAGGTTGGTGGTAGGGGAAGAGAGATGGGAGGCATCTGACCACCCCCAGGGTATTGTCCCTCAAAATTGAGGTGGAATCGAGCAAAATCGTACTATCACCTGCATGGTGCTCAAAGATAATGGTAACGACAAGCGTAAAAATCTAGTCCGCGATGAATTTCGTGGACCTTGATCTGATGTTACTGTCGATCAGGTGGCATAAGCAGCAACAATAAATATCCCTTTTAACTCCATTTTAAGTTTTGGGAATAAGGAGTAGTCACAAGGTGCTAAACCAGGTGAATACAGTGGATGGTTCAACACAAAAACATTATTTTTTGCTAAAACTCGACGGGCAATAAGGGAGGTGTGACTGAGGGCATAGTCATGTAACAAACATCAGTTGCTTTCAGGCCGATGTTTTGGATGGATGTGAAGAACTCAGGCCCTCAAACGCTTTAAAACACCTAAGTAGTGCTGACACGTAATTGTTTGTCCAGTTGGAACAAATTCTACTTGGATAATATCGAAGAATGTAATGAGCAGTGTTTTGTTTTTGGATGAAACTTTTCTTGTTTTTTGGTTTGTGGTGTATTTTGTGACTTTCATTTCGCCCTTTTTTACTTTTTTTCAAAATCATATTGGAAACACCTGGTTTTAGCACCTGTAGCAATAAACTTCAAGAAGTTTGGATCGTTTTAAGCGTCTGAAATGATGTCTTTTAAAGAAACTTTTCATTGCTTTTCCCCGGGGGTTTAAAAGGGTGGTTTTAGCATTTTTTTTTGTTTTACCCAAATCTTCATGAAGGATGGTTCAAACCGTTTTTTTTTTGTTGGTTTTTAAAGTGTCTTCCATTAATGTGAGTGATGCACAGTATTCGTTTGTCATTTTGTACTTTCTCAAAAACTTCAGGTTTCCTATATAAATCCACTATGTTGATCATTTTCAACCGTATATCTTCCATCCAAAAATCATTTGTACCTCACAAAAATATTTGATACATTTTAACAACAGTCACCGTAAACTTGTAACATGAGGTTTTTTTTTAAAAAAAGGTTTTTTTAAAAGGTTTTTTTAAAAAAAAAAAAATTTAAAAAAAAACCCCCCCTTTTAATTTTTTAAAAAATTTAAAAAAAAATTTTTTTGGGGGGGGTTTTTTTGGGGGCCCCCCCCTTTTAAAAACCCCCAAATTTAAAAAAAAGGCCTTTAAACCAAAAAAAATAAAAAGGGGAAGGGGAAAATTTTTTTTTTTTTTTTTTTCCTTTGGGGGGGTTTTTTTTTTTTTTTTTAAAAAAGGGGGGGTTTTTTTAAATTTAAAAAATTGGGAAAAAAATTTTTTTTTTTCTTTTAAAACCCCCCAAAAAAGGGGGGGGCCCCTTTTAAATTTTTTTTTTTTTTTAAAAGGGCCCCCAAAAATTTTTTAAAATTTTTTTTTTTTTAAAAAATTCCCTTTAAAAAAGGGCCCCCTTTTTTTTTTTTTGGGGGAAAAAAAAAATTTTTTTTTTTTAAAAAATTTAAAAAACCCCCCTTTTTTTTAAAATTTTTTTAAAAAAAAGGTTTTTAAAAAAATTTTTTAAAAACCCTTTTTTTTCGCCGGGTTTTTTTTTTAAAATTTTTAAAAAAAAAAACCCTTTTTTTTTAAAAAAATTTTTTCCCCCCGGGAAAAAAAAAAAAAAAAAAATTTTTTTAAAAAATTTTTTTTTAAAAAAGGGGTTTTTTTTTGGGGGGGTTTTTTTTCCCCCCCCCAAAAAAGGGTTAAACCTTTTTTAATTTTTTTTGGGAAAAAAAATTTTTTAAAAAAAATTTAATTTCCCCTTTTTTTTAAAAATTTTTTAAAAAAATTTTTAAAAAAAATTTTTGAAAATTTAAAAAAAAAAAATTTTTAAAAAATTTTTTTTTAATATTTAAAAAAAAAAAAAAAATTTTTTTTTAAAAAAAAAATTTTTTTTTTAAAAAAAAATTTTTGGGAAAAAAATTTTTAAAAAAATTTTTTTTTTTTAAATTCCAAAATTTTTTTTTTTTTAAAAATTTTCAAAAAATTTTTTTAAATTTTAAAAAAAAAAAAAAAAATCCAAAAATTTTTTTTTAAAAAAAAAAAGGGGTTTTTTTGGTTTTTGACCTTTTCAAGAAGCCTTTTCCAGGCCGCCCTCTTCCTGCTAGTGTTCCCCAAACCCTAGTTCTAAAAACAAACTTTTTCGGGCCATAATCCATCTAAAATTTGCCTCCCCCTTTTTTTTTAAAGTTGGTTGGTGAATACTTTTTTTAGTGGGCTCTGTTAAAAAACCCGTGACCGCGCATTTAATTCGTTTTTTTGATGAAGTTAAGTGTCAGGTTCTTTATATGATTGATAGATTAAATTTTTTGTTCTTTTCGCCATGTTCCATTTTTTTTGAATTCCCCCGGAATTAAAATTTTCCTTTTAAAAATACTTACTTTTCTCTGTTCGAGACATGGCCCAAAGGGTTCACAAAAAATTTAAAAAAAGACAACAATAAACCCTTTTGTTTTCTTTTGTTTAAATTTTGATTTCACTTTTTCGTATTCCATTAAGACATCTTTTACCATAGAAATTCTTTTGCATTTCAGTGTACAAATCGTTTCTATTTTTAAATTTCCGAACCTAAATAATGGCTGTCAACAACTTCAAAACTATTTCGAATGCTGTCGCCCTTTAAATAAATCATAAAAGTTAAATATAAAAGAAAAAATCCATTATGTTAATCATAAAACAAAATATGCAAGCTTTATTTCTTATATGTAAAGAAAATGCTTACTGTTTACTATAAAGAATGAATGAAAAAGAAAATGGTATATTTGAAGAAAGAATCTATATTTTAGAAAGATTCGTAAATTTATTGAAAAGGATGATATATATATATATATATTATTTCTTATCTGAGATTTAAATCACTTTAAAGACTTTGCATTTTCAAACATATTTAAAATGTATTCAAAATGTATTAAAATGCATCTATAGATACATATAAAGAAACATAGGAAAAGCAGCAACAAAAAAGCTCCAAGTTATTTTTTGGCTTCGTTAGGGAAATATACTTTGTTAAGAAAAGAGATACACATCGTTTCGTTCATCAGAATATTAATATCTATGATTTTAGACATATCTTTTTAAATCCCTCTTAGCTTTCTTACATATTTTCAGATTTTGAATAACCTAATATTTTAGACGAACTGCATTTTCGGAAAATATATATTTTTTTTACATCGATTGTCTAATCACGCACAGTCAAATTGTTCCGGAAGAGCTTCCCTTTTAGAAATATTTTCTCTATAATGAGGCTCTATTATTTCAAGGAATTGGACGCTGACTTTGATTTGTTATTCAATCAGATTTTATACTCTGGATTATAATGAATATTGCCCTAAAATTCTTCTTGTGTTCTTTCTTTATTATTTAAAAAAATAACAATAGGACATAACATTGAGGATAAGCTTTATATTAGAGTACGAGAATATATATCAAGAAAATATGTATACAATAACAGTAAATAAATTGAACTAAATTTTTCTGAAAAAAATATTTACAAAACTAAAAAATTCTCAACAAATTTTTATGAAAAAGGAAGAATTGTATAAAATGATTTATCGATATCCAGTTTTACGAAATTAAAATAAATTTAAAAGGCGAACTAATAAAAAGAGTGTAATTAGTGGTTTTACATGAACCTATAATTGCTCCAAGGTTCCATCCAATGAATTTTTTCTTCCATTCTAAGCCGCACACGATTTTCAGTAACATTAACATTGGAAAAAGGGGGCTTAAAGATTCAAAAAAAAAAAACACACACACACACACACACACACACACACACACACACACACACACACACACACACACACACACACACACACACACACACACACACACACACACACACACACACACACACACACACACACACACACACACACACACACACACACACACACACACACACACACACACACACACACACACACACACACACACACACACACACACACACACACACACACACGTGTAGCGTAGTCGAGTAGTCGCCTATTTATGTTGATTACTTGCATGTAGATTAGTCGATGGTTATTTATGATGTTCTATATAGATGGGATTGATGAGGGGCAGGAAATCTTGTTTATTTAACGGTGAGACACACAAACATTCACATCGTAAATACTAAACAGGGAATGGACGAAACTACACATATTACACAAGCGACATTTTACAGGACGAACACAAAGAGATAAAAGAGAATGAGTACAAAAGACTTTCGCTTTTTATACCGGCAGTGAATAGTGTGAAACTCCTTTTGTAACAAGAGCCTTGATTGGATTTAAAACAGTACGAAAAGGAAATAGTCTAATGTAATATACCTATTTGAGATTAAGTTAAAATTAGGGGCATTAGTTTTGGGAACTAAAACCTCAAAATTACTAAAATTCATCCACTTGATTAAATTAAAAAGGATGCTGGAGAGAATTTTTACATATATATGTGTGTGTATGTAATTTCAAATTTCAAAATCTCTACCCATCTAAAGGTATAAGTATCAAAAGGAGTTTTGTTGTCAAATTAGTCATACATTCACTCTTGAAAATTCGTATTTAGTAGATGATGGAGTGCTTATAAACGTCACACTATGAAGCAACACAACTGCTATTGGATACAGACTTCTGTCAAGAGACAAGGACAACACTTGAGCCAGAATTTCCCCTCCTTAAACTACCACTCCATGACAGCGGGAATACTTTGAAACTCGACTCTTTTAATGTGGATGAGCTTCTCTACACTTAAGGTCTTCAGTGGCTATAAGGATCGAACGCATGACACAACAGCCACGAGTTCATGACCATAACCACCAGACTACCTCATCCACTTTATATTCAGGGGACTCTCGTTTATCCGACAACGGATTAAACGGTAAGCGGATTATCAAAGAAACCTTACTCAAAAAGTTGTTATTTTTTTACAAAAATTGAAACTATCATTGAAATTAGTTTACTCCTGTAGGTTTGCAGAAAAGGGTTGTTTTTATTTACTTGCATTGTAGGAAAATCTGATGGCGCAGGATGAAGGCTTATTTTAAATATTATTTCTACTTGGAAACCAATGAGTTAATCAACTTGAAAAATAATGAAAACATTGGCGGATAGTATTACCAAAAGGTGACGAGGAAATTCTTGGTTTTGAAGACGTTGCTTATGGGATAGGGCCTTTAGTCTTGAAACATTTGCATGGCTTAAAAATATGGGAAACCTAGTTGAAGAGGGAACAATGCACGATTAGTTAAGTGAAGATAATGACTTTATCACTTCCCTTTTTCCAGAAGAAGAGGACCTCATAATGAAGGGAATATAAGTCACACAGCTTTAAACTAATATACTTCAAAGCTTTTGGTTACAATTATCTAGGACGCGAGGTGGTGGCGAGGAAAATATAGAACATGTGCTTCCTTTATGTTCCAAGTTTGTCAGAGAAAGAAAGATCTGACCAAGACTATCTGTCAAGGGCATTATCTCGAGTGGTCCTCCGAGTTTTGGCCTTCCACTACCAGGGGCTTTTGAAAAGTTTTGTTAATTTGTTATAAATATAATCTTTATATAATCTTATTAATATAATCTTTCATGACTTTAAAATACCTTTTTTCTTTCCTTTGTACTGTGTGTTTCATACTTACAAGGTACAAGATACACAAGGTATCACACAGGCCTTACAGATGTAAGGCCGCCAGTATTGATACTTTCAATGAATTCATAAGGGATTTATAACTATTTTCAATAAAAAAATTATTTAGGACAATAATTGTGAGAAATCTACGCGGTAGCATTCGATAGAAAGCTATTAGAAAGACTAAGAAGATTAACATATATTTTTATTTGAAACAGAAATGAATTTAATAAGAGATAACTTTTAAATACTGTGCCTACCTACCCTTTACATTTCATATAAATAATGGATTAACAGGGTTTTTGATATCCTAGAGAATTCTTATTCATTCTGTCTATTTAGGAGTTCCTGTATGAAGAAAAATATTTGAACTTCAGCGCACATTGAAACAACCTTTTAAAATTTTCAAAGAATGCTTCTCATGTTATTGTGTATAAATAGATAATATTAGATATCAAATTACAAAATTAAATATTGCAATATAAAGGTTGTGCGAATTTTTTCCATCAGAACACACGAATGCTTTGTAGATACTCGTAATAAGAGAACAGCTGAGCAGAGAAAACGATTTTATTAACGTACTAGCGGTCCCGACACACTTTGTCCTGTACACACGTCTTAAATCCAAAAATTGCAAACTTTTTTGAATAAGTTGTAACAACCTGCACCGTTTAGATGAATTTTTTTTATGAAGAAAGTTATTACAATACCTGATATCATCCTTATCCCTTTACGTTTTACAATTCGACCTATCGATTGTGTGTGAGTATGTATTTACTATGAACTAAGCTGAATATAGAAGGTATTCTGAATAGAAACTTGAACACTTGTTTTGATTAAAGGGTAAAAAAGATAACGCTCGAGCTATTTTCATAACAGGTATATTTTTTTAATGCTCAAAAAATAAATTTATCGTAATGCCATTGAATGTACAATGTTTTTGGTTAATCCTTGAAGGGTATAAATAAACAAATGTGATGGTTTGCTAAACATCGGACATGCAACATATAATTGGTCGTGCGAAAAGCAAAGGTTTTCTAAATCTAAGCCAAAAATTGACTTTGTGACTTAATAATGGTCATAGCAAATGCTAAGTGAATTGGAAATTGTAAACATTTGAATGGGTAGGTTAGTGTGAAAGAATCATTGGAATCTGTGGTAGAAGTACAACTTCACCTTGAAGTTTGCCGCTCAAAATAGTGGCCCCAAGAATATTGCCCATGATGCATGAACTGTCAGCGTGTGCCCTCACATAATTTTGGCGCATTTTAACTAATTGCGATATCGGACCGGGTATTGAATCTAAATCATTCTCCGAATCCGCTTGAACCCGCACAGAAATGTCATAAAGTGGTCCAGCCGTTTAGGGAGGTTCAGTCACATACACGCTGCAGAAGAATTATATATATATATATATCGACTATTTGAAAAGATTTTAATTAAAAGCGCTAAAAAGCATGATTCGTTTGCATTTTTGTAACAATGAAGAACCGGTTTGGCCAATTTGGCTGAAAATCAATTTTCGACTCCAACTTATATCATTTTTATAACAATAAAGTTGTTACAACAATGCAGGTGAATATTGAATTGAATGTTTTTAATGTTCAACTCACTCCTACCGCTAACAAAATCATTTCAATGCAATATAAAACTGTTCATGAATCCACTTGAACCCACACACAAGATATTTGATTAAAAGGAAAATCGGTCCAGCCGCTTGGGAAGAGTTTTTACCAGGTACAAAATTTGCCGGACCGCTGGACAGATTGGCCATTACACGTCCTTTCGCAATAAGGACAAATGAAGAAGAGAGAATCCCCAAATACTCTCTGATAGGGAAAATACGATGGGAAAAATAATATAAATGCTATAATCAGGTGGTTATATGAAGGGAGATAGTAGTTATTCGTAGAAACTGTGTAAGTGGTCTTAGGGAAAACTTGGCGCTATATTTAGTCTTTGGGAAATGTATGTGTAAACTATTCAAATATTTTTCTATAGGAATAAGAAATGAATTCACAGACACCGAGTTTAATTCTTTTATCGTGAGAAATGAAATAAGATTGTCATTTAGAAAAGTGTTATTCGTAATTAACTAAAAATATATATATAAATTAGAATTTAAGTTAATATTAAGTGTGGTTGTGTGCTATAATTATAAATATAAATGTATGTATGCATATACATCGTCGAGCCAAAAAATTATGAATATTTGTCATAGAACTCCTCTGGATGACGCTGAAGCTACTGTTTCAAAGCTGACACTAAACTGCTGCTGGAGAAAGAAAGCTGTCATTCTTGCACTTACTTTTCCGAATTAGGGGAAAGGCGGCTGGTCTAAGTGAATTTGAAAGAGGTCAGGTTGTAATAGCCCGAAGAATCGAGACGAGTATCTCCCAAAGAGCATGACTGCTAGGTTGTTCGTTTTCTGTTGTTTTAGTATTAATGCAAAGTGGGTAAGTAACGATGGAACCAGAATTAGACACCTAGCTGTTAGACGTCCACGCATCATCCAGAAAAAGGACGTCAAAAATTGTCCCGCTTGGTTAGCAAATTAGGTGTCAGACAATGACTCAGCTGATAGCTCAATGCAATGCAGGTCCAAGTGCAAGTGTTTCGGAACATACAGTTCGGTGGACACTGTTCGATATGGACTGCACAGTAAACGTTTCACTCTGTTGACTAAGCGTCATTGCCAACTACGCCTAGAGTGGGCTCTAAAACATTGAGACTTGACCATAAATAAGTGGAAGAGAGTTTCCTGGTTGGATGAATCTTGATTTCTCATTTTCATCACATCAATGGTTGTTTCAGGGTGTGTGCCGTCTTCCCCGGTCGAACAGTTGCTGTCTCCATCTGCATAGACTTGCGATGACAGTATTATGCTTTAGAACAGCGTTTCTCAAACTGTGGGGCGCGCCCCCCTTGAGGGGCGTGATGACTCTACAAGGGGGGCGCGAGCCTATTGAAAAGTCGGAAACTAAAGATTATTCAAAACATTATCAATTTACTGAAAATAAGCAAATAAAATATTTTCTGACATAATAAAGTATAAAATACACATTTACACTGACCAATACCTTAAAGCCCTACCGTACAATGGTATTTTGTATATTTGCTAATACTAGGGTAAGAACAAGTTTGATAATTACCAGCAACCCCATGGAAACTGGCAGTAACACTTATCTCGATGATTTTTGTACGGTTTTATAAATAATTCTTTTAACTGCCAATTAAAGTTACGTGGTTCGGTCCTCAATGCCACGATTTTTCCACATAGACGCGAGAATATTTTGATGTTTTTTTTGGGGGAGGGAGAAAAGGAATAAAAATAAGCAAATTCTCTGAAATAAGTACAAATCCTTTTGCAAAAGACACTGTCAAAAGGTCATTTATTGTAATTCGAAACCTTAGTAATAATTTTATGAATAGCAGTGCACAAGAAAAGATCGTACTTCGGAAAGACATATATACGTCCAGAAGATTAATGCTTTGGCTAGTGAGAGACGTTTATATACGTCGGTGGCACATAGAGGTTAAAAGCGTACTGTATATAAAAGTATCTTTACCGTACAATGTATTTTATTATTAATTTAACAATACTAAGTTAAGAACAAGTTTGATAATTACCAGCAACCCCATGGGCTTGTATTAACACTTATCTCGATGATTTTTTTTGTACGGTTTATAAATAATTCTTTAACTGCCGATTAAAAGTTACGTGGTTCGGTCCTCAATGCCACGATTTTCCACATAGACGCGAGTATTTTGATGTTTTTTTTTGGGGGGGGGGAAGGAGAAAGGAATAAAAATAAGCAAAATTCTCTGAAATAAGTAAATCCTTTGCAAAGACTGTCAAGGTCATTTTATTGTATTCCAAAGCCTTAGTAATAATTTTATGAATAGCAGTGCACAGAAAAGATCGTACTTCGGAAAGACATATATACGTCCAGAAGATTAATGCTTTGGCTGAGCGAGACGTTTATATACGTCGGTGGCACATAAGAGGTTAAAGCGTACTGTAGCTTTAGTGTAAAAGTATAATATTATTGAATTCAATACAATGTTATTGTATGGAGGAGGGGCGTCATGAAAATGATTGAATATTGGGTCGCGAGTATTGAAAGTTTGAGAAGCACTGCTTTAGAGAACCTTCTCATGGGTTACTCTAGGATCCTTAGCTCTGATAGAAGAGACCGTGAAAGCTATAGATTATCTGAGTATAATTGAGGATCAGTTGCACACTTATATGGTGTCTGTTTTCCAAACTGGAAACTGAATCTTTCAGCATAACAGCATCCCATTTCAAAAGGCTAGAAATGTGTTAGAAGGGTTCGAAGAGCATACGGATAAATTCTAATTAATATCCTGGCGACCTAACACAGCGGATCTTAATCTGATAAAGTACATTTAGGTTTTTATAGGAAAATGGCTCAGAGATCAAGTATCTTCATGTCGGAATACCTTGACTTTACGTGACCACAACTTAGACAGTTGGTCCTACTTGTTTCCAGTCATCTACCAATAACTTGTAGTACCCATGTCAAGGCTGAACCACTACAGTAAAAACGACACTGTAAACTGAGTAGGTGTTTATAATGTTTTGAAACCATCCGGTGCCTATACACAGGGGAGCTAATCAAATATATTTTTTTTTTCGTTTTAAGGTATCCGACTACGTTCGAACCGTGATTTACAAAAGCGCATAAATGGATAATTTTCATGATATTTAGTGTCACTTAGATTAGAATACATGTAGAAAATTGTTTTAAGGACATTTTGGTAAAAAAGAATTATTTACAGACAATATTTTGGCAAAAAATTAGCGTAGAATAATCTTTTTTCCAAATGTTCTCCTTTTGTGAAAAATGCTTCTATTATAAGTAAAATTTTGCCTGTATTCAGCTCAGACTTCTATGCAGAGACTCAACTAGAATTTTTGAAATGCATAACTTGGAAGTCGGTTTATTCATGTTTTACGAAAACAGAGGGGAGCAATTTTAAGAAAATACGCCGATAATTATTTCAAATGGTTGTAAATCTGAAAATAATGTGAATTTTTCAAAGATTCTAGTTGAGTCTTTGTAGAGAGGTCTGGGCTAAATGCAGGCAAAATATCATTATAATAGAAGGAGTTTTCACAAAGGAGGCATTTGGAAAGGTATTCTAAGTTAATTTCACGCCAAAATATATCGACTAAATAAATTTTTTTTGTCAAAATGTCCTTAAACTGAGCCAGCCATCACAGCATTCTATCTAAAATGATACACTAAACTATCATGAAAAATATCCCATTGCTCCCTCTAAAATCACGGTTCCGGAACCATCAATCGAGATACTACTCTACATTTCCAAAATTTTTTACACGGCTTCACAAGCATCGGTTACATGACAATTTTATATCATTTAAAAAATTTTTTTTTAAAAATGCTTAATGCTTAAAATTCTTTTTGATGTTAAGAATTCTTTGAAATAAAAGTTCATGCACATGAGAAATTTTTGTTCCTAGAAGTTGCATTTGAGTCAAGAATAAAAATAAGAACTTTTCATACTTGATTTCCGAGTAAGTTCGCTATATAACAACTAGTACTAATTCACCATCGCTAAACTATTTAGACTTTAACCAGCGTTTGTTAAATGATATTTGTACTAATATGCTACATTTTGCATAGAATTAAATACATGGCTAGCATAAGTAACAAATATGTTAAATTTATAAAATAAACTGTGTATCATGTAAAAATTTTAAGATCCTAGCGAAAATTTTCATATAGCTTATTGTATTATTTTCACTGATTTTAAGGATGAATTATAATCGAGGTCCTTCTATTTTTAATAAATTCAATGGTTTCTTTTCCCCAAATTCTTTAAAAATATGTCTGCAACGTGAGTATACTGATTTTGTAGATCGGTGTGATGACAACATATAATACATCCCTACAACCATTTTTCTTCTAAAAAGATTAATTTATAATTCTCCATTGGCTATATTTATTTATTATCCACGAAAACCGAACTCACCCAGCAAAGCTTTAGAAGTTTTCTTTAATTTAAAGAAAACTACTTCGAGGTAGTTCCGGAAATTGCTAAATTTATCTCTACTTAAAAAGCACTATAGCCCGAAAAAGCAATACGGCGAAAACAACACACACAGACCCGCCAATAACTAAAATAAATAGCAAACTTTGTTAAACAATTGGGAAATTTAAAAAGTATGTTTGATACAAATATAATTAAGAATAAATAATGTATAGGAATTCCCAAGTTGAATATATAGCAAGAACTGCCTTTTACACGTAATTGAGACGCGGGGTGAAGGGGAAATACCAGAGAATCTCCAGAGTTAAGGAATTTATAATGATCACGCAAACATTTTTAGAACTACAGTCGAAAATTCATATTACGAGCCTCTATATTCTACATAGCGAATTTTTTCTAAAACCAAGAACATTTCTCGATTTTCTTTGCAAAATAACCTTCCAATAGTGAAGTGCATTTTCTATATAAGGAGCTTTTTCTCTTATGATTCAATTTTTTCTCCCTATTTTTAATGTATTTTTTGACATTTCAAGTTATTCTCCCTTTTAACAAATTTTAATAGTTTAATTATAAAATAATGTATGTCTAAATTATACTTGAGTAGTTTAAATTAGAAAATATATTTAAAGTTCATTAATTTTAATATAAAATTATTTTTTAATGTTGAAAATGTAGTGTATTATTCCTCGACATTCTTTATTCTTGTTTTCCCTGCAGTTTTCCTTTTTTTTCCTTTTTTTGATGGGTAAGATATATACTTTTTTCAATATAGAGTGTTAATGAATTTAAAATTTGTTTTATGTGGTTTATAAAGTATATTGAAAGGTGAACCTCTATATAACGAATTTTCCATATAGCGAACTTTTTTTGGGATTTAGCGACTTCGTTAAGTAGAAGTCTGACTGTATTTTAAAGCAAATAACCAATTAAGTACGAATTATTGATTTATTTCTGAGTATTTTTTTTAGCAGAATTATAATTTTAGTTAAATTTATTTAAAGGAAATGTACACTCAAAAAAAAAAATCTCCAGTTACAGAGGTCATGATAGAAAAACGAACAGCTAGAACCAGAACATTTCACCACAAATAATTGAAGATATATATATAGTGAAAAAAACAACACATATTAAGTAAAAATAAGAATAACAGAACCCACTAAAACATTGAAAATAAAAATAAATGTATATTAAGAGTTCAAAAGCCGTTAAATGTTACATTTAAAAACATTGAAAGACGCATTAAAAATATCAAGGTCTTGAGAGAATTTGTTAAAATGACTTAGATAAGAGGATGATAAATCATGCAAATAAAAATATTTTTCCCTGTAAAACAATTAACTTGCATATATATGTATATATATACCCGAGTCTAGAGCACTATCGATATTAGGTCGAACAAACCTAAGAAATTTCAACCTTTTTTATACCGGTATTGCTCCATAACCGTTATCGGTACCTGTACGGCACTGATACTGTTTTCCTACTTTGAGTTGGCCTATATTTTTATGGTTTTCTATCTTTGAGATTTGTCCATGGTATTGAAATACTTTTCCTCCGGGATTTGCTTTGTGGTGAAGACTGGAATTTTTCATTGAAGGCATGAATTTAGATTCGTGAAAACATTCGATAAAGAACAGGGAGTGGTAAGGCAATGTGCAACTTGATGTTTGAGAAGAAATGAAAATGGAAAGATAACCCAAATTATCTTTGTACTCATTGAAATGGAAGACTAATTTTTACACAGTGCTTCAAATTGTGTGTGCATATATATTATATAATCACACACACACACAAAATCCTCAACCACTTCAAAAAGAGGTATGAACATGTATTTATTTGTAAATATAAGAGAAATTCTGTTAAGATACATGAAATTTTCTTCATAGCATACAGAGTGTACTTATAAAAAGCAAACATTCAGGGTTTTTTGTGTTCCACAATTATAAAATAAAAAATAGTTGAAAATTGAAATAAAATCCATTCATTTTCGCATTCTGTTAAGTATTAAACCCTTCTCGCTGGGTCCTTCGCTACGTGCACTTTGGCCGTGGAAATCACGGGTGCGCGAAAGGTAAGCTAAGTTATATGCAATAAAAAAAATGTTCTTTTTTTCGAACATTTGGGGCACAAAAATTGATTATTTGAGTTAAGTCGTCAGCAAATAAAAGATACTTGGATAATTTTAAGATACTGCAAAGTCCATTAATGAATAAAATAAATAGCAAGGATTCAACGTTAAAATCGTTAATAATAACAATAATAAATGATTATAAACTAAATGGCTTTTTGTAATTATGCATTAAAATTGCTGCAGGTCAACAACTTGATCAGAACAGCAAGGACAATCAGAGAATAGTTTTCAATTTAAATCTATATAAGAGCATGGAGCAAACGGGTTACGGTTTCTCGAAATTTGTGTAACAAATCTGAACACTATTAGTGGTTTTAATAAGCTTGAACAAGCAGTTTTGGGACCGAATTAAAAAACAAATAATATAAAAAAAATTTTAAGTCAATTCCTACTTAGATCAACAAAGAAAACTTTTATTTTAGCTACTTTTTGTTAAATAGTTACAATTAATATACATATGTATATACATATGACAGAATTACAGCATTAAGTGGTCATTAATTTTGATTAATTATCATTAAAGTATCGTATTGTCCTCCAAAACAATCGTGTATATAAATTTCAGTTCAACTGAATACTTTAATGCGTGAGATAAAAACCTTTTTCAAGTTTTGACACAAGTCGCCAAAAGTGATACCAACGTGGTTGTATTTGTAATTCTTTAAATAATTAGTTTTAATCAATAAATTTTTATTAATTATTATTATATTATTGTATTGTCATCCCAAATAATCCTGTATATAAAATTTCAGCTCAATGGAGCTCTTTAAAATGTATTTCATTAACGATTGAAAATTCCACCAAGATAAATAAATAAATATATAAATAAATATATAGAGATTGTGAGCTAATAGAGTAGAGGAATTGAATGACGTTTTAGTAGTGAAGAAAAAATGACATTCCTGTGGTAGAGCCCGTTTTGCAAATTTCCGTTGTACCCACAAGACACAATCAGGGTTCATTTAGATACAACACAACCTGCTTATTTTGGATGTCCGTATAAAGTATGACTACACTTTCAAAATGAATTAAAAATAAACAAGGGTTTTACTTACAATTTTTTACTTTCCGCAAAGAAAATAATGAAATTTTTGTTTAATAAAATGCAAAACTAAATGGCGAAACGTCCACATTTGTAACATTCTCTTTTCAAAACGCCTTCACTACAGGAATGTACATGTGGAATGGTTTATCAGATTTAAATCTGCAACACAGATGTCCCACCACACTGGAGTTTGGACGTGAGTAAAAGTTCCTCGGTAAATATTAGTGAGTACTTTGAAATCTTGCAATAAAACATTCTGAAAGATCTTCGGAATTTTTTTTTTTTATGGAACACAAAAAGCCGTAATTTGATAACTTTAACAGGTTGCTTGCTTATTTGCAAAGTGTGTAAGGGCCCTTGGGTGCCCTTCTCCTAGATTATCAGCTTGAGCTAGAGGTGTAAGAATACATGAAGAACTAGGAGCTGTCATGATCTTAATTTGACTCTTTATTAAGATCTTAAAACTTAAACATCTAATAGATTAGATAATAATAATATATGTGAGAGAATCTATCAACTTTCCTTCACGTTTTACTTCTCGGGTTGGTTGGAAAAGAATTGCCACACATTTATTCTAGCCCCAAGGAACCCAAAAGGACATGTTAATGAAAAAACGTCCGACACAAGTGTAGCCATAATTTTGGACCCCGGTGTGTTTGGATGGAATTGTATCTTTCAAATTGCATTTTCGTTATTATTCAAGTTATATTTTCATTATTATTGAAACTGTATGTTTATTATTATTCAAACTGTATGTTTATTATTAATGCGCTTGGTATGTGTTCCTTTATATGCTATATTTATTTTCTATTCAATTATTATTATTTGCAATTTCTATTATATATGTATTTTGTGTAAAATATTTAGTTTTGCGGTCATGTCTTTTACCAACGCCATCTACTGTATTTATCTATTGCGCGATGGCAACAAGTTGTTTGCTTCGACTTGTTTGTGTAATACAGTCTCTATGGAATTCTCAGTTCCTGTACTGTCCCTCGTTAGGTGAGGTTATCGCCGCACGAAGCTGCTGGAATTTGTCTAAATCTTTTAAACGTAAAATTAAAGTTGTTAAGTTTTTAAAAAGCAAGAGTCATCTTTATTAGTCCCGTGGGGTGGACATCCGGCATTTTTATTCGATATAATTGCTGTATACAGTGGCTAACACAGGAATTTTTCAAGGAGGGGGTGTCCAGGGTCGGAAGTCCACCATTCTCGTATGGAACTCCAATACGCCACCCAACATATTCTTTTGATTTGGTCGATTTTCGGGAACAAAAAACAGTAAAAAAAATGAATTGTTGAATAAATAATTATCATTAATTATTAAATTAATTGTTAAAACAAATAATTAAATTTTACTATATACATAAGATTCCGCCCAATCGGGACATCTGCTCATGCACCTCAGCGCCCAATGGTCACGTATACTGGGATGGGTACAGTAGGCCCTGGTCCTTATGGGATGTTGCGCTACTGAGTTTGAGTTTATATACATAAGATTATAATCAACCGGAAAAAAAACAAGGGCCTTAAGGGGGTCTGGACCCTCCCCCCTTGTGTGCGTCACTGGCTGTACAGCTAATGTTGGGCACAAGAAATTTTATTGATTGACCATTCGACCAAAGATCGGAATGCAAGAGAAACATAGCATTCTATACAGCCCCCAACGAAAGATTTGCTCTCTAAACGGGTAGTTTGAACAGAACATCGGCGGAAATTTGCTTATCTCCTCATCATGTAATGCTCTGGTGCTTGTTCCGACACTGAGAGGGGGCTTGCAGGGGGCAGAGCAGCCGATATGACCCGAAAGAGTTCGACTCATCAACGCGGTATTTATTCATTTCGTCGGACAACACACGCATTTGAAGCAACGCTTTAATACCGCGCGCGTAGGCGAGGTGGGGCTTAAGGGCGAGATTTTTCGCCCCGGGTATTAAGAGAAGTGGACGCTGCGCCCTAACAAGAGGGCAACTTTTGATCTGGCCGGGGGCTTATTAAGCTGACGGGGCGCCGCTGCTTGTAATCCGATGACACTTTGTCCCTCTGATCCTTAGCATTCATTAGAGCGATCCTTTTGCAGGGTCTACGCCCCACGACTATCTTTTTCTCTTTCCCACTCTGAGAGAAGTGTCCGCAATTCGTAGAGTTCCCCCTTCACTCTATAGCGTAGAAGTGTTCTGATTGGCTGGTGGACGGACCTGGAGAGATTAATCGCTAAGTCGCTATGATCTGATTAAAGGCGAGGAAATATTTCTACAGCGCGCAAATTGAAATGCGACTTCAGCGATTTCACCAAAGGAAAAGGGCTCTAGAAATGTTCGCTTGTTTTGAGGATAGTCAAACGAACAGAGTAAATATCGTTTTCGTAAATAAGAGTAGTTTTCAAGAGTTTCCCCCTGTAAATGAGAAGCGAAATGGATTGAAATTATTTTGGAAAGGTTTATTTAGGATGCATATAACTATAGCTCACGCGCTAGTCTTAAAATAAATCTCTACCTGTTTCCTTAAGGGAAAATAATTACGTGAAATAATTCATATGTGCGATTTGTTCAAACCAAAACGTCGAATAAATACATTTCTCAATTTCCAAACAGCGGCAATACAATACAAAAGATGACTTCCAAATCAGCTTGAAGGTCATTTACGAAATATGGAAGAGGTAAGCATCTGAAGTGAATTTTGAAGATGATGGGATTATGTATGGGAGACACTATACATCGAAAAATTCTGTGATGTAATTGAGGCATTACAGAATCCTACAAGATATTTTCGATATATAAAAAAAGTAATGTATTCCAATTTATTTCAGTCCTTTTATCCAATCATTACTGTTATTGATTTAAATAGTGAAAATACAAAAAAATGTTATCTTAATTTTCGAATTGATTAATTTTTTTGCTAAAACTTAGGAACGATTGGAGAGAAAGATATCTTTTTTGAGAGAAAAACTTAATTTGCGCGTTTATATATATATACTTACATTTCTCCCTTTCTCTTTAAATTAATTACAAAATTTTAAAATAGTCTGCACGCAGTAAAAGAGAGCATACTTTTGCAAAGTGTAGAGCCAGTGATTAATAAAATATATAAAAACTTGCTTAAATTTTATATAGTATACACATATTTTCTTATGAAATGTTTTTTTTTGAATTTGAAACTCCGTTTTCAGAAGTAGTTGGATAAAAGTTTGATGAAGCAAATTGTGAATGATTGTTTATTAACGCCCAATAGGAGACGGACCTCGTCATTTTGCCCTACTGTCAAATGACGAGGACGACACCTGAGTTGGTACCCTATTCTCCAAATTTTCACACCCCGCCAACGTGAGATCTCTGAGCCTGAACATATTTAGCTTGCATCAGCCCCTCCAAGGGAAGGGTCTCTTGCAGTAAACCAGGACTCAAACCCATGACTCTTCAAATACAACAATGTGTTAATGTCAGTCGGGTCATGGTCGTCGACTTGAGGCCGGTGTGTCATGAGTTCTACCACTAGTGTCATTGAAGACCCGCCGTGTAGAGGGGCTGATGAATGTTAAATCTGTCGAGGCTCAAAGCCCTCCACTTGGGGTGATGTAAAACTTCAGAGTTGGGGGAGTGACAGCTTAGGTGTCTGTCTCCTCGTCACTTGATCTTGATTCAAAATAACCAAGTTCATCACCCATAGCCATCGTATTACTTTATAGTGTGACGTTAATAAACCCTCACTCGTCAAATACAACGCCAGCCACGAGTTCATGACCATAACCCAGGGGCGTAGATATATATATACTGCCGTATTATTGATACGGGCCCTGCAAACGACAAGGGCAACTACTAAAGTCAGTGGTACAACAGCCCATGAGGGCCAAGGTCTACTGTGCCCATCTCAATTTTCATGACCTTGAGCACTGAAGTGCATGAGTAGATTTTCCGGTCAAGTAGTAAGTTTGACGCGAAAATCCCAGGATTTAGTTCCCAAGCAAGCTTGATACTCATTTATCGACCCACTGATGGGATGAAAGGCCGAGTCGACCTTACCCGGCCCAGAACTTTAACCCCGGTCCTGTGGTGAGGAAGCTTGATACGTTACCACTCAGCCACTGGGCTTTACAGAGGCAACACCATATGTACTATTTAGACATTTTTCAATAAAACCTATTTGCCGTAAAATCCGGTGTATAACGCACACTTTAACACAAAAAATACGATCGAAATGTTAGAGTGCGCATTATACGCCGGGTATAAAAACGAGAGCTTTAAAAATAACGAAAGAGATGAACAAAAAAAGAATTTTACATGCATGGAAATTCTGATTATTTAAAAGGAATGGCTTGTGTCTTATATGAACTAAAAAAAAGCGATGTAGTGTGTTCTAGAAGTATGCTATTTTCTCAAATGTCTGGGATAATCTCGAATAAGTGACCTTAAAACATAAGAGCATTGTATACTAACATTTCAGATTTCTTTGTCAAAAAAAGGGGGTGCCCGTTATACGGCGAATATAACTAAAAATTAAAAAATACAGCTTGAAAGTATGGGTGCGCGTTATACGCCGGATTTTACGGTATACAATCATTTTTATTTATTTTTCAAAAAAAGGCCAAAAAGTAATTTTGATACAGGGCCCACTCATGATTTGTTACATCACTGCCATAACCACTCGGCTACCACAGCCATAATAAAAAAGAAAATTCTATGATTTTGAGGCTGAATATAAGAAATACGTGAAAAGTTCAGTATCAATTTCAATAGACTTGTGAAAAGTGTTTTTTAACAAACTTTAAAGCTACATAAAGACTATTGGCAAAGGATTTGGAGCCACGACCAAGTGAAGAGGATGACTCTTGAGCTGATATCTCCATTTCCAAACTGCCAAGCCAACTGGAGGACTTTGAGCCGGTTGCCGCTTTAGCCCAGTGGTCAAAGTAACGGACTAATGGCTGGCCTGTAATGAGTTCGAGTCTAGTACTGCTGAAGACCTAAAGGGCAGAGGGAGTCGATACACTTTAAATATATCGAGGCTCAAACGTCCTCCCGTTGGTGCGGTGAGAAAGTTAGAAGAGGAGGAGTGCCAGATAAGGGTTGTCTTCGTCACTTGACGAGGTCCGTCACCGAAAGCCCGCGTGTGGCTGAATAGGATGAAGTTAATATTCACTCACTCACTCACTCACGGAGGGCTCCGAGACATGATGTGTATTTCACAATAGGAACATTGTATAAAAATGATACTTGCAACTCCCTACTTTTCATTGTTCAAAAGCTACACAGTAATTTAAAGCATTTTTACTTTAAACCCTTTTAGAATTTAGAATAAACAATAAAGTGATCAGTAAACAGCAAGGTAAATATGCTTATTGCAGATTTTCATAAATCTGAGAGGTAAGGGAGAAAAGTGTAAATTTTCATTCCCCCTCTACATAAATCGAAAATTCCTTTTCCACTTCTAAAGGTCAGTACTAACGACCAATAATCTATTGCTTTTCCCTTTAAAGTCTCTAAGAAAGAGAAAAATGAAAGGATAACGTCTTTAGGACCTAATTAACAACCGTAACGAACCCTCCATGGGCTCTTAGCAAAGGAGGGAAAAGATGAATAATTTTATCTTACTCAATTATTCTGAAGTGATAGCATTTATAGAAATACTTCCCAATGTAAATTACGAGGAGGGGGGCTTAGGGTTCTCTTCCCACGCAGAGGGAATCGGGGATCATTGTCGTAATTAAACTGCCGTCCGCGTAAGGAAAGTAGGATTAATTACGTCGTCGTAACGCTCTGACATAAATAGCGTAATCGACCTTTAGGAGAGGAAAATATAACGAGCCGGAGCCAGGTATCCCTTTAAAACGCGGGCTCTAATGACGGTTAATGAAATGCTGCCGTCTCCGCAAAAGTTAAGCTCCTCTGCAGGAATCACCGGGCCAATCGGATTAGAAAACGAGACTTCATTAGAGATGCGACCACCCCCGTCTTGGAATGGCGTCGAGGTTGTGATTCCCTTTTCGGTTCTGCTGTGAGTCAAATGGACAATCATAAACTCCGACTTTCAGCGCCTTCTTGGAGGAAAATGGGAAAGTTCAAATCTATTTTACATTTTCCCGTAAGGTTTTAAAGATAAGTAAGTGCTAATCAGGACCTATCCTAGCAGGTGTGCAGCGCATGCACCGTACGCGGACGGCCAAAACAAGGAGTGGCCGCAGGTCACACGTAGTTCTGTCAAGCAAGCAAATTTTTTAAGAATTTCCTCAAAATAAAACCTATAATAAGTCGAATAAATATGCTGAATTTGAAATAGTTATTGAAAAATTAAAATAAGCAACGATAATATAGCATAGTTTAAGAAAAATAGAATGTTAGTGTACAATGTGTTGGTCGCATTAATGTCTACTCTTTATACACATCCTACATTTGGTAGTGAAATTCGAGGCAGAGCCAGCAGTACCACAGTAAAAAGGACTTTTTTTTTGGCAGTGCCCTGTGGACCGATGCTTAACAAAGGCATATCAAAAAGGATTTTTGCGAAAGTCGTTTTCGAAAATATCTAATATGGTTAATATTACCCTGAGAGACATGGGAAGTGTTTAAATTCAATATGTATTGGGGCATATTAAAAGTTTTCAATTTAAAAACAAAATAGAGGAAAGAAGTTATTTTTGTGTCTGCTTGCGTTTTTATTAATTCTTACTTTGTACTCTTAGACAGGTAGATGAGTATAATGTCAACGTTAAGTATTCCTTAAAATATGAAAATTCTCTAGAGGGGTGGCACATTACGTCTGTGCCCGCGGGCGGCCGACACTCTGGGATCGGTCCTGGCTCTAATAGAGCACAGTCAGTTCGATATTTTTCCTTTCATAACATGATTGACTTGCTTATTACTATTGTAATTGTAAATACAATATGAGAACTACGTATGGCAGAGCTCGTAATTTAAAACAGAAAGGCAAATGATGATGACAATACCTTAGATGACCAGCATCATTTAAACTTCCGTACTACGTTAAAGTGAGGTTTGTGTGATTAGACAGATTTAACGGCAATTGAAATACAGTTCTTTTTAATTAACCGTATGTTAATATTGCGATATACATCACCAGTAGCCAATGTATAGCCTTAGAGATATAATAATAATTTACAACAAAATACTAATGAATGCCAAATGCATTTTCTTGGGGCCCACATCATTGGGAAGCCTGCCACCAAATTTCAGATTTGATAAAAAAATTAATTTTTAATATATTTGAAATTTTTGAGCTTAGGTTTTGATTTCGATTTCTTTTACACAGCAATTTTCCACTCTTAAATTGAATTATTAAAAATATTTTGAGCACAATCAAGTCGTTCAGTGTGAAATGGTGATTAATTTCAATTTTCATAAATAAAATCTTTCTGCTTGATTATGTTTTGTAGTTTTTAAATTTTCATAGTTACAAAATTAAGATTGATTTCAAAGCCAATTTTTCGTTTTAAATAATAGTTTATATCACTCGAGATCATATATTGTGTGGATAAATTTCTCTTGATAGATATTATTTCAATAATTGTAATCCAACCAAAAAAGATTTCCTTGGCAGTACCTTTTTTTTTTAAGATTTCAAGGTCTGCTATCAGCTATATGTTAGAAAGTTTTATCAGTAGGGCATTTCAACCTGAAATAATTTGTTGCTATTAACTTTTTTAGTTATCAATATTATCAGTAATATTATTGCCAAATATTATTGAGAGTAAAGAAGAGTATTTACATCCCAGATTTTACGGGTTCTTTTTTATGCTTAAGGGGATACGGTATCCTTCGCACAATTTTTTTTTTATTTATTTGTTAATATAAAAATCTTTGCATGTTACTCTGTTTGAATGTACATGAAATAAATATTTCAAAAGAAAAACACCATTTTCAAGCAAACACTTAATTTAAATTTTAAAATTTTTCAAAAATATTTCAATTATTTAACATTTTTACTACTTGTATAGATTTTTATATTTTTGAACAATTTTTTTCCTATTACTCTTACAAGTGTATCTCACAGTTCTGAGCATGGAATTGGTATTATGAATGAGAATTTAATATGTGCAGTTTTTTTTGTGTGTGTGTCAGACACTATATAAAAATAGTAAGAAAATATCTATATCTGTAGATTTTTCAAAAAATAACTGTTTGTCTAAATCTTTATCCCACGCACAGAATCGTCAAATGTATTATTAAAAGAAAAAAAAACCCAGAAAAGTTTTAAAACTTTATACATAGTATAAACCAGTCTTAGCATTTTAAATACAAGTTTATAGTGAAAAACAAAAACCTGGGAAAAGCAATTTAAAGTGTACAAAAAATCCAGACGACACGGGATCTGGTTCAGTTTATGCTTCTATATACAGTTTAAAAAAGTTCAATAACTGGCTAAAAATAATCTAGAGAGAGCTACAAAATTTTGTTAACATATTTAAGGTATCCGACTACGTTCGGAACCGTGATTTTAAAAAAGGCGCGTAAATGGATAATTTTCATGATATTTAGAGTCATTTAGATTAGAAAACATGTATAAAATTGTTTTAAGGACATTTTGACAAAAAAATTATTTAAATACAATATTTCGGCTAAAAATGAACATAGAATAACCTTTTTTCAAAATGTTCCCCTTTTGTGAAAAATGCTTCTATTATAATACTATTTTGCCTGTATATAGCTCAGACCTCTGTACAGAGGCTCAATCAACTATGAGTTTTGAAAAATTCACATTATTTTCAGAGTTACAACCCATTAAAATAAATATCGGCGTTTTTTTCTTAAAAATTCTCCCCTCTGTTGTCGTAAAACATGGATAAACCCACTTCTAAGTTATATAGTTAAAAAATTCCAGTTGAGTCTCTGTACAGAGGTCTGAGCTATATACAGGCAAAATATTATTATAATAGAAACATTTTTCACAAAAGGAGAATATTTTGAAAATGGGTCATTCTATGTTCATTTTTTTCAAAATATTGTACTTAAATAACTTTTTACTGTAATACTATTCTTAAAACAGTTTTCTATACATTTTCTAATCTAAGTGACACTAAATATCATAAATATTATCTATTTATACGCTTTTGCAAAATCGCGGTTCCGAACGTAGTCGGATACCTTAAAAAGGTTACACAATTAAAGCCAGGCATTAAAAATTCCACATACTGATCATTTTTAGGGAAGTATGTTCCCTTAATTACAGTCGAGAAAAGAAAAATAATTTATTGTTTTTGGCCTCAATGACAGTTCCTTATTGATGGTCAAGAAAAATTATTTAAAATTAATTTTGATTTTTATAAAATTACAATTCTAAATATGTATGAAATGCTTTCAATGTTTTTATTCATAAAAATAAACTTGTTTTAATGAGTTAATAGAGTCATCCTTTGAGATATAGTGATAGGATTATAGAATAAATCATAGATAGATATCTTTCAAGCAGAAGAGAATGTTAAATTTAACTCTTTCGTAGGCCTAGGGAAGATTACTTCCTTTCCACATGATATTACAAAACACACCTGTGGGAAGCGCAAAACCCATTATAACAGTGGTGCATACAAGGGGTCCTGGGGTCCGGACCCTCCCAAAGCCCTTGATTTTTTTTCCAATTGGTTATAATTCTAAGTATATAATACGTAAAATTTAATTAATTATTTTTATTAATTAATGCTAATTATTTATTTAATAATTAGTTTTTTACTGTGTTTTGTTCCTGAAAATCGACAAAATCAAAAATAGCATGATACATGAATGGTGAACTTTCAACCCCGGACCCCCCCCTTGAAAAATTCCTGTGTGCGCTACTGGATTATAATATTAGTATATCGATTAAAGCGATAACGCTATTATAACGATGGAAAGTCTAATTCCCATACTAATCTTTTATTTTCTTACTCACCGTGCCATCACAAATAGTTTCATCATATGACACACACATGTGAACAAAAAAAAAGTTTAGACCAACTAATATTCCATATAGCATTAGTTCGTCAGCTAATAGACAGATATTCTTCAACAAAAGGAAAAGACGTTTTGCTAGCTTTCAAGCAAAGAAGTGTGTAGTTCTGAATGACAGGGGGTAACAGGAAAAAAGGCCCCGAAAGAAAGTTTTGGCCCCAAGCCCCCGGATCTTAAAAAGGGGTTACAAAAACCATAACTTAATATAGGCGTTAAGCCCCCTGGAATCCTGAGTCCCTCCACGATGCGGGTGTTACGGCGGTGTACGTTTCGCCACTGCCGGATGATGTGAGCTTAACCCCCAGTTGGGGGAAAACATAAATCCAAAAAGGGGTTTTCCCAAATATAGTCTGTGTAAAAAATTTGAGAAAGGGACAAAAAAAGAGGGGCTCGGAGATTTTCGAATGTGATGTCCCCTTGAGCAAATAATAGCAAATAATCACCATTAAATTCAATTTTCTGTATGACTGAATGGTTCCTTGGGAAGTATTCACCACACCACTAAAATTTAAATGGAAACACAAAATTTGGCAAAATAAAATATATTTTCCTAAAATAGTTTTTAAAGAAAAAACATAAAAAGAGAAGAAATTCAAAAAATAGAAATAAATGGCGCACGAAAGGGTTAACGCGATTTATAGCAATACCTCTTTCTTATGAAATGAATACTTCTCATCAATAAAAACCGTCAAAACTGTCGACAAAATAGATATATTAAAACCAAATTTAAATAAAGTAACTTACCTAGAAAGGCAGCTGAAAAATTTAATATATTAACGAAAAATTTTCTAGCTGACTAAACAATAACTCTTCTTCCAGGAGACTCCAAAAGCAAAACAAACTCAAACAGCAAAATAATATTTTAATTAAAAGAATATATTTCGAAGCCATATTTTCGCATTTGTCTTTTTATACATCTTCATGAAGTTATTTTTAAAGGTCTCCCCAACACAGCTATGCAAATGACAATATCCGTAATGTTTTGGGGACATAAAGTAAATAATTTAAAAATTCGTCGACACTTGTTGCTCCGA
>BMAV01021498.1:0-102968 GCA_019973955.1 Trichonephila inaurata madagascariensis
ATATTGTTTTCGTATATAATTTATGAAAGTGATTTTATTAAAATATCTAATGGGCTTTTGAAAAATAATCATTTGATATTCATTTAACAAATCCTTCTAGAATTTTTTTATGTGTAACAACAATTTTTTAAACTCAATAAATGTCTATGGGGATATGTTGAATATATTTAACAATATAAAAGAAATTAAGAATTCAGGTATGTACTAAAACAAATACTGCTTCAAACTTTTGAGCATTGAATTAAGTGAAAAATTTCGTAATATTAAATGCAGAATAAATAACAAATTATATTTATTTTAATTACATTTCATGAATCATAAGAAAAAAACTGTGATCTACTTTTGTTGACATACTGTTAGTCAAGATTTAACTAGTAAGAAAAAAAGAATATATATAACGTCACTGAATTTATTTTTGATCATATATTCAAAGTACAACAATTGAAATGTGCGGCATGTGGGATTTGGTAGTTCATTCTTGCTGATATTTTTTTCAATCTGAACAGAAAAAAGTGGGCTTACGTAAAAATTTCTATAAATTCTTCGTGCAGGCTTATGTACTTTTAATATTCCACCTGGATTCATACTTTAAAATTCTATGTTTCTATTCTACAAGAATCCTAACTAAAAATAAAATATTTTTGTTTTTCGCAAAGTTTCATAAACATGATATTTCCTAAGAATTCCCAATACTCCGGCATGAGAGTCCCATGAAGTATTCCTTATTAAAATTTTATTCATTTTAAATAAAACTTACATACTTAATTTGCCAAAATATATTTTCAAAGTAGGGCTTTTCAGCAAATAATATACATTTTTTCAGAAAAATGAATCCATCCTTTTATATAGATACATATGTCCAATACTAATAAAATCTATGGCAAATTATGAGTACTAATAATAGTAATTCATGTACATCCAAGTCTTATTTGTTGCTGTTTTAAATAGAACTTTTTTTTAAAAAAAAATAAGAATCCATTTACAGGAAATATACGCATTATATAAATGAGAACTGAATACAATGATTTTAAATTTTTAAATAAACTCAATTTAATTGAAAATGAAGCTCTGTAGAAATTAAAAAATATTGTGAACACAATTTGTTTGTTTATTATTTTGAAACATGCTATAAATTATTTTAATATTTTAAAACTTAAACTTTTGCAGCAATAAAATTCCAAAAAATACATACATAAAATATTCATATAATTAATACCTTTTTTAAGGTATCCAACTACGTTCGGAACCGTGATTTTGCAAAAGCGTGTAAATGGATAACATTTATGATATTTAGTGTTTAGAATCGAATACATGTATAAAATTGTTTTCAAGACATTATGACAAAATAAATTATTTAAATAAAATATTTTGGCAAAAATTAACTTAGAATAACCCTTTTTTTCCAAATGTTCTCCTTTTGTAAAAATGTTTCTATTGTATTAATATTTTGCCTGTATTCACCCTTGGACCTCTGTACAGAGGCTCAACTAGAAATTTTTAAAACGCATAACTTGAAGTGGTTTTATCCATGTTTTACGAAAACAGAAGAGAAATTTTTAGAAAATACGCCTATAATTATTTCAAATGGTTGTAAGTCTGAAAACAATGTGAATTTTCCAAAAATCATAGTTGAGCCTCTGTACAGAGGTTGGGCTATACAGGCAAAATATTAATAAAATTAAGCATTTTACAAAAGGCTTTGAAAAAAGGTTATTCTAAGTTAATTTTGCCAAATAGATTTAAAAATTCTTTGTCATAATGTCCTTAAAACAATTTTATACATGTATTTTTAATCTAAGTGACACTAAATATCATGAAAATTATACATTTATGCGCTTTTTTAATATCATGGTTCCGAACGTAGTCGGATACCTTAAACTTAATAATATCTTAAAGTTGAAAAATTTTTTATCTAAAATGTAGGCAAAGAGAAAGTAACGCCCAATAAAAGTTTTGAAGTTAAATGAATTTAAATAACAATTAATATACGCTTTAAATTAGAAGAAGGTAAGCTTTGGAATGTGTAACACAATAATAAATTTTATAATTTTGATTATTAAATAATGCAATTAAATCATTTTAAATTTACACGCAATCCTGGCTTTATTTTTCGTATATTATAACCTAAATTTCATTAAAAAATACCAATAAAAATATGGAAGCAAAATTTATCTGTAATCTGATTTAAAAATGTGTCACAAAATAAAATTCATGAAATGACGTAATGTAAATATGCATATGTTGATAGTAATCTTATAGGTAAAGGTAACAGTAAGATTTCCATATGGAATTCTAATTGAAGGAATTACCTGCGTTCATTTATATTTTTTATATTAGTTGAAATTATTAATTAATAAATAAATTATTTTTAATGTTTCTTATTGGTACAATTTATCATATTTCGCCAAGAAGCTCGGGGCACTTAGTAATTTTCTTATAATTAAATGTTTCATGCAGTGATTAATTCAGAAGAGACCCGAAAACTCGGCACTCCATAAGTCGGCACTCCGGATAACTTGACCCCACCCTTTCAGATCGAGAACTGAGCGAGACATTATGTCCGATGCATAAATTATTGCAGCTGCACAGTTATTGAAAAAAAAGCAGGAAAATGACGAAAACGTTAACATTAAGGACACCGTACAAACTCCTAAAATATCATATTGAGAAATTAAAGGCTTTCGAAACCTCTCTTCAGTATTTTGAAGAATGTGCATCAGTAATGGACTTACTGTTCCTTCGTCGTCTTCGTAATGAAGCAGCAAAACGCAGAGCGAAGTACGGAAGATAATGGAACATTACGCTCTGTTAAAAAAGTAGCCAGTTTTTGCAATGTCAGCTACTTAATTTTCATTATATAGACAGCTTTATTTCTTCATAAAGTATTTTTTAAGTATATCTGATCAGAGGTAAATTATTATATACTTGTATTCATTAATTTTCATTTTCAAGTATAATAAATGCTTATAGTTAAGAAAATACTTATTTTCCCTTAGTTTAGAGGTATTTGAGCAGCTTTTTTTATGTTGTATTCTGAAGCAAACAATGCATACAAGTACAGTATGATATTTTCTGAGTAAACAATCGTATTTATCCTTTTTTTTAATCCCATTTTCAGTAAATCGGTATTTTTTTAAACTCGGTCAACCTTCGGTCCACAATAGGCCCAAGTTTTTGGGACTTAACTGAATCAATGTGTATTTTTTTTATCTACACAGAATTGAAGGAAAGGAAGTAAAAAAAAAAAAAAGAAGGGAAAAGAGAGACGTTAAAAAAAGGAAAAAGGTAGATTTATAATCCCAGGAACGCGGATTTCATGTCTGCAACAGACAATATGCCTCATGGGAAAAAGAAAAGCTAATTCGTTACTAGAGCTCATAAATCTCTTACTAACCGAAAAAAGAAATTTAAAATATCTAAAAATAGTTAAGTAATTGATTTTTTTTTTGTAGTAATTTAAAATACATTCAATTTAGAGCATAATATTAAATTTAAAAAGCATTAAAAGTAAGGAAACAGTTTTATCCAAATCACTGTTTTAAAAATGTGTAAATACCCTTTTTTTTTTTTTAACTCTCAGAGAATAAGTTTATTTCTTACGGATGTTTCTTAAGTTAATAACTATAAATATTTTATTATCTAAATAGCTTTTCCACAGTCATGAAAGTTATTTATCGCCTAAATTTAAATACATTAGCTTTCATTAGTTCAAATAGAATTTAATTATGTTAGTAATTTAAACGCAGAATTCAATATAGCTGGTGTCATTAAATAAAAGTGTAACATAAAAATGTGAGACTTTTTCATTTCTTCGTTCCTGATAAATAATTATTAAACATGACTTAGAACGATGAATAATTTCATCAAGTTCATTAATTATTCTATCATTAAGATAAGTTAATTATTTTCCTATTCTATTATATTATTAAATATTTCGGTAACTTTATTAAAATATTCTATTTCTACAGCGCGTATATATATATACAATAAATATTTAACATTTTATTAATAGATAGTGAACCACAAAATTGAATTGCCAGATATCTGTTTAAATTTTCTTCATTTTACTGCTAATTAATTGTTCATAACGTATTAATTTTCACCTGAAGTAATATTCCATTTTGTTTCCACTGTTAAATGACTTATGATTTTTCACGCAGTTTTCATCACATAAATAATCAAATTGAAATATCTTACTTTGGAAAATATCACAAATAATACAACCAAATACTTTCTAACAGTGAAATTATTTATATTGATTGCATTTTCGTACGTATGTTATGCTGATATTTTTATATTTATTTAAAAAAAGATAAGCTCAATTTAATTATGAGACGTAATATATTAAGAAATGTATACTTTCTCTTAATATTATATGATATCTCTGAATATTATATGATATGAGCTAATAATTTATATGATTATAAATTAATAAAAATCTCATAATTTTTTTTTTTGAAAATGTGTTTTAAAGTGAATAAAAAGTATAGTTATTGAAAATAATGATAAGTATTACGAATTAAAGAAGATTAAACATAAGATATTCAAAATGTACATATTCCTCGTCATAAACTCGGTGTAATTATTTGGGGTTTTCACATTATAATCATTTCACTCTGAAAAAAGAGTGTAAAGAGAAAAAACAAGCTTAATAAAGAGTGTTAACCACAAATTGCTTTAATATTATCCTCACAGTTCAAGGTCAAAACAAGCCTGGAGCAAAGTGTGTTGCAAAGAATTCTACAATCTTTCTCAGCTCGTGGCTGTAAACATTTTCTTTTTTGTCACCTTAATGCTCAGATACTATTTGTATATATCATTATCTTGAATTTTTCTTTCCAAATTCTTTATTAAGATTTTAATATTCAACCATAAATTCGGCATAAACATAACCTATTTAGATACGTATAGACATATATTTTACTATATACAAAACAGTAGTAAATGTTATTTAATATATTTTACCGTTATTGCTTAAGAAAATTACGTCTTTCATATATATATGTGTTCCTTTGTGTTGTATAGCTTAACAACTATTTATGTATACAATATATTATATTAAATACAATATAATTTTGAACAAAGCCACATAATTTCAGAATCTGATAAATTCAAGTACAAAGCATTTTGAAAACAAAGAAAAAATATAACATGTATTATTGAAAGCTAAATATTTAATATCACTGTGTAATTCAATAACACTTTGATATAAAGAATAAATGAGCTTTCTCGATTGATTTAATACAAAATTCACAAGATAGAACATATAACAGAGTCTTAAAAAAAGGTTGAAATAACCATTTAATATGCGCAATGATAAAATGCTGAAATTATTTTCATACTTGTCATGTTTACTAAATACTAAATTCAATGAATGCATACGAAAAGAAATTGATTTAGTAAAGAGTAATAATTAATTAAACAGTTAATTTAAAATAATAAAGCTGTTACGTATGTATTTTATTTCACTCTCCATTGAATACCACATGTATTTTTAGCTTGTTATTTGTGTACTTTTGTTCGCTTACTTTTTAAATCTTATCATTGATTCCTACAACAAGGAATCAGAATTTAAAATTTTCTAATGCATTTCGTTTTTAATATTGGACAACTTGAAATTTCTTATTAAGGTAATAATTCTTCAATAAGGTATTGAAAATTTCGTATTACTGTTACAACACTTTTCAGTAAAGAGTAAAATATAAAACCAATAATAGAAATGTAAAAAAAAAACGAGTTAATATAAAAATATATAAAACGAGAAAGAATACATAATGAAAAAAAAATTAAAACAAATATTCATTTTTGTTATGTAGAATTATTCTGAAAATGAAAGCTGTCGCAATGTGACCCCGAAAAAAAAATAGCTCTTTTTGACAAAAATATTTAATCATTTCCATGAATCTGTTAAAAATAACTAAGTAGAAAAAAATATTTTTTTTTCCAAAAAACATGAGTGATGTTTTTAAAAACTTTCATGTGGTGAAGATGTAAATTTTTTTACTAACCCAAATATTTTGAAAAAAAGGTTTAAAAAATAGTTTATTTTGTTAAAATCCCCATCAGTACTATAATACTTTTTTGCTTACGATTTAACGAATAAATATGGTGCAGAAGAAAACAGATATATTTTATAGAGATGAAAATAATTTCAAGAATAGTACAATGCTTTAAATTGAACAGAGAAATAAAATGAACAAAAATGTATATACATTTTATTCACACGAAAGATAATAACTAACTAATATTTCTTAACTTATCTAACTAATATTTCTTAATACAAATCATACGAAACATTTAACTGAAGGGAAAAAAATGTTGGAATTTTTTTGTTTATGTATACTCCTTCTGAGAAATATTTCATAACTAATTCATAACTGACATAAAATACTACTAAGGAAATAAAATGTTAAATAAATAAAAAAAAGCACGTAAAATCATATAAAATAAATATTTGAGATCACACACACAGTCTAGGTTTTTCTTGTATTAAACAAATAAACAAGAATTTCAAAATTTAACAATATTAATTTCATTAGAATACGTTAAGTATGTAAAATTGCTTATGTATGTGTTAAACTGCACACTATTAAATGCTTCAGAACAAATAGAAAAAAAGACATTTTTTATGCATACAAATTAGAATATAATTATTTTATATTTAGAACTCTAAATGAATGTGCAGATCTAAAAAAAATTGTAACTAAAGCAATTTTATATATCTATGCCTACAGTTTTATGATGCTTCGAATTTTTTTAGTCTGAAATGAAACATTTTTTTAAAGAAATCTACGAAAAATTCGAATCCGATAATGTTAAATATGTAACATTTATTTAATATATATATTTCCTTATTAAGGTATTGATTTATTGAATTTTATAGTTAACCATGTCAAGGGCAACATAGACATTTCACATTTCATTTGATCTTGCCTGATTCAATCTTTAAACAGTATGGAATTAAACTAAATGTTACACACGGTCGAAGAGAAATACAATTATATTATTATTATTATTATTTTGATTGAATTGTTTCTTATAAAAAAAAAGATCTCAAAAACGGCTGAAACACATTAACACACAATTTTCGAAGTACGACTTACAAATATTTAACCAATTAACTATGAAATGCAAATGTTTATTTTAAGCATGATTTACATGTTTCTAAGAATATAAATTTTGGTGTATTAGGGCCTTGAATAAGTTTTTGATGTTTCCTAATATATGGCACTACCAGGATTACGTGCATGTAATTTCAAATTGTAACGCATCTGCAGGAAAAAGGTACTCTACTTAACCTTGAACTTCAGGGAATATTAGATCACCATAGTGTAAACGTTTTTTGTTGGTTCTAAAAATGTCTAGTTTTGTGCCAAATAAAGAGTATTTGTGGTAAATTTTATTGCACTGTATTAAACAAATCTGGAGCTGAAGTACACTGTATTATTGTTAAGACTTACGGTGACAATGCTCAGTCCAAAAACATGCAAGTTTCAGACTGGTTTCGAAGCTTCAAAAATAAAGATTTTAAACTTGAGGATAATGAACGTTTTGGCTCATCGAAAAATATTGAAGACAAATAATTCGAGGAATTTCTTTATCAAAATCCATGTCATATGGTAAGTAAACTTTAAAAATACCTTACAAGTAGATGGGACATCATAAAACTTTTGAATGGGTTAGGAATGATCAAGAAGCAATAACATTAATTACCGTATGAGTTGAAGGGGTAGGTTCAGAATTTCGACCCCAAAACACATTTTTCA
This sequence comes from Trichonephila inaurata madagascariensis, assembly GCA_019973955.1. NCBI lineage: Eukaryota > Metazoa > Arthropoda > Arachnida > Araneae > Nephilidae > Trichonephila > Trichonephila inaurata. The sequence goes on from BMAV01021498.1 coordinate 7,767, forward strand.
CTTTTTTCATTTTTATAAAATATGAACTTTTACGCTTCTAATGGTGCAAAAATTTAAAAATTTTTTAAAAATGTCTTACCACCTGTCAGCGTTCACCTGCCACGCCCACTCATATGTAAACAAACTTTTTTCTACATTTATGCCCCTAATTTTACTATTTTTTTTCTCATTATTATTTAAAATACTTTGAACAGCAACGTCTAGTAGAAGAAAGGAAGTGAAGCAAAGGCTTGTTTACTATTTGAAACTTGCTGTTTGCATTGAATTTTGAAAGTACTTAATTAACTTTTTATCTCGCTACATTTGCTAATATTCTACACTGGTGTGCAAAACTTAAGCAACAGGTGGGTTTATTGCCATAACTTCACGAAAAATCATCTGAGAGACATGAAATTTGAAAGGGGAAGAAGAGTATTATGTACGTAAAGGATGACGAAAGCATCGGCCCTGAAAAAGGAATACAACGCTTACGGTATGGAATCAAACAAAAACAAGCTTTATTGAACGGGATAGTATCGTGACTCATGATTGTCTATCCAACAGGGAAGAACAACAAGCAGATGTTCCTTAACATGGTATATGCCCCCCCTTATACAATGGTTGCTTTGACCGTCTCCGCATACTCAGAACCAGCTGGTCACATTTCTTGGGGAGGGTGCCCATTCCCCAATCAACATCTGTTTGAGTTGTTGGCTACTCGGATGATGTGAGCGTGGGCAATACGTCTCCCCAAAGCATCCCACATGTTCGATGGGGTTTAAATCTGGGAGCACGCTGGCCAATCCATTCGAGTGATATCTTCACTTTCCAGCAGCTCTTCAACAGAAAGAGTGCGATGTGGCAGTGCATTGTCATCCATAAAGATGAAGTCTGGGCCAATGGCACCTCGGAAAGATGCAGATGGGGAAGAAGTACCTCCCACAATAGCGATCCCCGGTTACAGACCCTCTGTCGAAAATGGGAAGCTCAGTTCCGCCGTTCGATAATCCCAAAACCCAGACAAGAACCCAGGACCACCGTAACGATGTCTTTCCTGATGTTACGGGATAAAACCGGGTCCGATCTTCCAAATCAAAACGGTTGAAAATCGCTTCGGGATGAACCGACCCCATCCGTAAAGAGAACACGACATTGATCAGTTGTCCATTTTTTGTGCCTCTGCCCCACTGTAAAGGTGGCTTTGGTGGCCACTTTCAACGGGAGGAGCGTTAAGGACGGCGGGGAACACCCCCTTTGTGAAGGCGTCGGGCCCCGGAAAAACCGCTACACTTGTCGACCTGTTGCGACAGAGTTTCTGAGCAATGGGTTTTTGGCGCTGTCGAACTTTTTGCCTGCGGGATAATATATCGGTCACCCCCGCTTTTGTGGCCCCGGCCACACAACCTTTTCTAACAGCTGTACCGGGTTTGGGGAAACCCCAATCGCGCGAAATGACACTTTTGTTGTTTCCGAATTTGCAGCTACACGGTGACGAGGGCCTCCTCCAGTTTTCCGATCATTCTTCCACGTGAAGTCATCCAGATGATTTCTTCTAGCCTTTTGAACTGCCCACGGCACTTACAGAGTATGGGAATTGCGTCCCCTCCTTCATTTCATTCTACGGAGCAGCGGCCCGACATCACGCTTTTTGCTACGCTCACATCGCTTCTGACGTTTTGTTCGATTTTGCATATGCATGACGTTTCTACTGACTTACGTTTCTACTGATCTCCAGATTCCTTTTCTGCAATTTCATGGTTTTCTGCTAAATTTTACATTGTTGCTTTTTACACCAGGGAAAATATTTGCTGAAAATTATGCTTTTAAACAATTTTTTTCACAATCCACATCTTAAAAATAGAATATTTAAAAAAAATAGGAGAACTTGTTTGTATTCTCAGTCAAAGGCAAGTAATCCTTAAAAATTGAATGTTTCTGTTCAGAAAACGAAATCCTGTATGGGTTTCAGCAGTTTTCTTGGGGAAAATGGAAATATAAATGAAATTTTAAGTATGACTTTATTTTCTGAAGCTATAAAAAAATTTTGTTGTATGTAAAAAAATTGAAAATAATAGTATTTCAATTAAATTTTTTAAAAAAAGGCTTCCAAAGAATTTTCTGTTTCTTGCGAAACTTTTGGGTTCAAACCATTTCTTATACTGGGAAAAATGGTTTCATGTAATGAAAAAGATCTATGTTATGAATATTATACCAGGCTTTTATATGCAATAAGAATTTGGGAAAATTAAGTCTTTTACAAAGTTTTGTGTGAAGTTATGAATTTACCAACTCCATCGCAAAGATTTAATGAAAAGGAATCAGGATTAGATACTGCCGAAGAAACTGTGGCTACGGTGAGTATGCAAATTGTAGCAAAAAAGCCAAAAAATGTCATGAAATTTTGACAAACCCGTTGCTATTGATGTTACTTTGCAAAAGCATGGGCATACATCTTTGAATGGTGCTGTCATTCCAACAAGTGTTGATACCGGCAAAGTGCTTGATGCTTCAATTTTATCAAGATTTTATAAGTGTCCCAACAAAATGTGTAATGAGAACTGTAACGCTAATCATTTTGGAAATAGTGGAAGTGTGGAAGTTTCAGGAACCATCGAAATCTTCCAACGCTCTGAAAGTTTGCATGGTCTGCGATATACCAAATTTTTGGGATATGGTGACTCCAAAGTGATAAAGCAATTAATGAGATGTTGCCGTATGGAAATACAGATATTGAAAAACTGGAATGTGTTGGCCATGTCGAGAAATGGATGGGAACTCGACTACGAGCTTTAAAACAAAAAATAAAAGGTAAGAAATTAATTAAAAAAACATTTAATGATCGCGGTAGACTAACAGATGCCGAAATTGAAAAATTACAGCGTTATTATGGATTGATTATCAGAAACAATACCGATAGTATTAATTCAATGAATCGAGCCATTTGGGCTACAGATGCATATCCACAACATGGTCTGTGCCCAACAAACGACGATACCTGGTGTGAATATAACAGAGCAATTACAACAGGTGAAGTATATAAACACAAGAACACCTTACCATCAGAAGTGTTGGATTGTATCAAAGATGTGTACAAGGAATTATCAACTCATAACCTCCTTCCCAAATGCTGTATCAAAGATGTGTCCAAGGAATTATCAACTCATAACCTCCTTCCCAAATGCTTACATAAAATGAAATAAAGCTTACTCAAAAGCTTGTAAGACACAAAAATGTAATGAGAGTGTAAACAGTATAATATGGTCACGGATACTGAAAAAAGTTTTTGTGCAATTGGGCACATTAAAAACTAGAATACTGGAAGGTATTGCCTCCTATAATCAAGGTAACATCATTAAATATGTTCTTGTAACATTAGGTATATTTCCAGGTTTTTACACAGCTCGAGCAATCAAAGCAGCTGATCGGGAGAGACTACAAAAAACAAATTATGACATTTTACAAAATTCTAAAGAAGCAAGGGTGAAAGAAAGGCATAATAAATGTATATTAGAGGATACTTTAGCTGAAGAAAGAAAAACCAAGCTATGGAGCTGGTATTCATTAATTACAAGTAAGTTTTTACTAAAATCCATTTTTCTCAAAACTAACGTTTTTATAAGGAACATTTTTTTCCAAAACTACTGTATTTAACAGCTTATAACTTTGCATAGTTAATAATTACACTCTAATACATACTTTAATCAAGGGATTTTTTAAAAAATTTATTTTGACTTAATTTATAGCATTAAACATAATGAAATTTCACTGTTTTTGAAAAAAAAGACATTTGTGCAAAAAATAATTTTTTAAAAATAACTAGACATCCTATCCATAAAAGCTCTGATTAAAGTATGTATTATGGTCCAAAGAAAATTCAGTAAAAAAATTGGAGATTTTTATTCAAGAGAATGTTTATAAATGTTCCTTAAAAATACCTATTTTTAACATTACTGAGATACAGATTCTGTTTCGTGAACCTACCCCCTGAAGCCGGTTGAAAAAGATTTTATGCACCGTATTGACTGAAGATGAAAAATGAATGCAGTAGGACAGGAGTCGGCACCCTATGGCATGCGTGCCACATGTGGCACACGATACAATTCTCAGTGGCACTCTGCACTACTCTACAAATTTGTCAGTTTTTGAGTGGATGGAAAATGAAGAATTTGTATTGGACCTCTCTCTCTTATTTGATAAACATCTTCCGAGTTATGGACATCTACGGAATTACGAAAAACTCTGAAAGTTAACTCTCGAAAGATAAATTTGAAGCTGTTTTGTACATTATTGAATATCATTGTTAGAGGGATTTAATTGTAATTGAAGAGAAGAAAATTGCTTGTACTCTGCTTTCCACTTTTAGTTCTACATATCTAAATAAAAATTCTTTCCTGATAAGATAAATATTTCGAGTCCGCAAAGAAATTATTTAACAACTGAATGCTCCGAATCATGTCAAATTGAGCGACACAAACTATACTCCGGATTTTATGATATAAAAGTAGAGCGGTTCAAGCACTAGGTTCGCATTAAAAATTTATTTATCTTTTTTAACTATAATGAAGGGAAATACTTATATTTTATGTAGTATATTTCTTATTTAAATATACGTTTAAAATGCCTAATATATGGATACAGTTGTTTTTATTAATTTTTGTTGAATCAATAATTATATTGTATGCTGTTTATTTTTATATATCAAGAAACCTCTTTAAATGTTGCAAAATTACTTTATAATAAAACTGTAAATCTAAATCATTGACCTTTATTCTCTAACATTGCATGCATTATCGTGGAAATCGAAATATTCAAAAATATTCTATTAAGTGGCACGCTGAGTCATATTGGTTTTTTTGGCACGCCACAGCTAAAAGGTTGCCGAACCCTGCTGCAGGATAATCCAAAGCGTAGAAATCGTGGGATAAGTCCGACCAATGCATAACTTTGTCCGCAAACCAATTATCCGTAGTTCGAGGTTCTCATCTGCCATTTGCTGGGATCAGCAGGGTGTATTTTGTTATAAGCTGTTCAAACTACATGAGACAGTCACGGGAGAATACTGTCGACTTCAGTTGATGCGTTTGAGTCGAATCCTAAAGGAAAAATTACCACCATACAGGCAAACTCGCGACAAAGTGACTTTACAATATGATAGCGCTCAGAAATATGTTGCAAAACTAGTGAAAATCAACCTAGAAACGCTTATATGAGAAGTTTACCCCATCCACCGTATTAGCCAGACATAGCCCCTACTGATTATTCCGTTCGATGGCACATGGGCTTGTTGAGCTGCTCTTCCATTCTTATGAATATGCCAAACAATGGGTCGATTCTTGGATAGTCTCAAATATTTCTCCCACATGGAATTCATATACTTCCAGGAAAATAGGGGAAGAGGGGTCTTTAGTAATGTGCAATACTTTCAGTGAAATGTCTTTTTTACTTTACATTTTAAATAAAGCATTTATTTTCTCAAAAGTACAGCGAGAACGTATGCATTTTTAATATGAAAATTGCACAATTAAGTATCATTTTTAATATTTTGAAAATGTTCCATATTCTTTTTTCATAAGATTTGTATTATTTCAGATCTATAACAAGACAGACAGCCTCGATTTCATAAAAACTTATTTGATTTTTCTATCTAGAATTCGAAAAGATATTGGATTCTAGATTAAAGTAAGATAGTGCTAGGGTACCTGTTAATGAAACTTACGTTTCAGCAATATATTAAATGTATTATTTCTTATTTGGGTGCGGAATCACAAATCGGTTATTTTAATAAACGTATTAAAATACATTCGTAATCTCCTCTGTCACTCATAAATTGCTTTCTTACTTAATAAACTGAGAAAGATCCTTTATATTATCATTCCAACTGCACCTTCACAATCACGAAACGGTAAATGTAATTGTAGTCTCTACCTACCAGCCACACAAATTAAGCAACATTCATCGTACAGATGACATAAACGGTCACGTGTATTAACAGGTGCCGTCACCATATTGATGGCTATCGTACTGACAGCACATTCACCGCAATTAAATGGCTTTGGGGAAGGTTTGCAATATTAATGAGTGTAAATATCATGGCATATTAGGATGTGGCGTTAAATTGGAAGAGAGATTACTCTCAGAAATTGGCTCGCGCTCTCCTTTGTAATCTGAGGAAATAGTTGAGCAATCAAGACAGTTTCAATTAGAATATAACTTCAAAGAATGAATGCCTGTGCAAAAGACGAATGAGCTCATTTTCGGAAGAATTCATTAACTGTCTTCAAAGTAATACGTGGTATATTGTCAGCAAATGAGGGGACCATATTTAACTGATTATTACAAATGTTTCTTAGATTTGCATTAAAATAAGGCTTCTAAGATATTCTTAAATATTTATTAATTTCTTTGAATTGTAATGTAAAAATTTTAGAAAGGGCCTTTTTAATCGGGTAATTAAAAGCTGAATGTTTTAAAAAGTCAGTTGTAAAAAGTATTGCACAAAAAAATACCAATTCATTTTTTTCGATTGATATATATTTTCTTTTAGACAAATTTTTGATGTTATCTTTCAGAAAAAAGAGTTTAGGTTTATATTTTGTGTATAAATTCGTTTCATATATTATTTTAAATAGATTCGTTAATGTTGTATCGAATTCTTTTTTAGGAATAATTTTATGCCAATTTTCAAACTTGAGACAATTTTTAATATAAACTCTTTGAAATATAACTTTACTTGTATTTGAGTATTAAACGTTATTTTCCTGTTTTTGTATAAGGGTGAGTATATCCGGGAATTTTCTTAACATTTAAATACCACCTGTCTCAAATCATAAAAATAGCGATACCGTAGCTCTTAAAAATAACATATTAAAAAAAGTATTTTCTAGTATATTGTTGTTTAATATATCAAACTACAAAAAATATTCCTAATATTTAACCTTAGTTTTAATTTTTATTTCATATCTTATGAACCTAATTATTTTGCTTAATCAAATTTTACACTTAATGACTTAATCGGCATTTGCTTTTGAAAGTGTGAATTTGTATTTGGATCATGAATATGACAATTATTGTTTTATTGTTCTTTGTTTGTCTTAGCACATTGAATGTTTATTTAAGTGTGAAGCATTTTAATTATAAAAGATTTAGAGCCTCTATCTAATTTTACATTGCATTTTTCATTAAGTATTGTTAACACTGAGAGACAAGTTAACTAGTCATGAAACTCTTTAAACTCTCCTTTTTTTATCATGATTTCTTCAGTAACAGTGTTTATAAGTCTGCACAATCTATCTATTTACTATTGGAAAATTACAAAAAAATATATATATATATATATATATATATATATAACTTGTACGGAAATAAAGAGCTAGAATTTACATACGCATGCTCAGATTTAGCATGTGTTTTTAAAAAAAGCCTAAGCACATATTTGTTTTGAAGAATTTTACAACCAAATATTTAATGAGAGTTAATTTCAAATGATTTTTCACTTGTAATTAAACTCCATACACATAATCTGTGTTTCAGAGCAAAATATGTATGTGTATAACTTTCTTATTTAAAGTAATTCAAAAGAATTCAAGAATAACTTATTTTTCATAATTCATTTGAATTTTAAATATAGTTTGAAAATACTCCAAAACTGTCCTGATTAAGAAATCTTATTTAAATATAAATAAGTTTCAGAGATGTGTCTGATGTATAATATTATCTTAACAAGTAACTCTAATTATTAAGTTAACATTATACTAACATTAACCTTTTTTTAAGAAGGATTGACGTTTCATTGTAAGCGTTAATTAGATTTTAGGTATTGTGTCTTTTCTATAAGCACTTTAATTAATGAATCTATGTAATATAATCCATATCCATACTTTTATTACTTGTCATACAAATAATTTCATACATCCCTTATTTTGCAGAAAGATAATTTAAAATTTAGAATGTGTTCATCTTTAAAATCATTAAGGAATATTTTTCCAATGATAACACTCTGTATACAATCATATGCTATTTTACAAATAAGACATGTCTTTTTTTATTATTACAACCTTTGCAAACTTTATATTTTAATTATTATATTGGAATATCTCTATTATATGACACAGAAATAGATATTTATTTTTAAAAAATAATAAACTATTACTAAATATGCTACGAATGATTTCAAAATTTTTCCATGTATCCCAACCTATTTTACTTTGAAATACTTGACTTTTCCCAGTAATGGCATAGCTAAATGAAATGACTAAGAGTTTTTCAAAAATTTCGTAAACATTTATGCGAAATTTGGTCTTTCCTATATTGAAGAAACCATATAAAACAAATCATTTATTAAAAAAAAATTGTTAAGAAAATATTTAAAAAAATAAATTTTATTTAAATGTTTGAAGTTAAACTTATATTTATTTGTTATGATCTTAAATTTCATTTTATATAATCTTTATATTCGAATTGAATAAACGATACAGATTTAATTAACATTCACTTGTGATAAAAATAAAGTAATAATTAAATGAAAGTAAACTATTTGTATAAATTTTGCTGTACAATGACAAGAGTCATTTCAAGTACAAGAATTTTTCCTGATACCTTTCTGTCCATGCTTTTGATTTATTTTTTAATTTTGCTCTGCAATGAACTCGTATGCTTGTTGCAAAGTCCAAAGTGACAAAATGATGTATGGCAAGAAAACTGAATCTTCCAAACATTTATTCTCTAACTTATTTTGTCAACAAAGGTACATTTATTATAACCGCATGCAGAGAAAATATAATTGAATAAACTTTGGCATTCTTTGCAGTAAATTATTTCACACACTACACCACTTTTGTAATATTCGGAACAAAATCCATTTATCTACCATCAATCAAGTTGAAAAATCTCAAAATCCATTTTAGAAAAGCCAAAACTCTATCTTAATATGAATAAATATTCCTTTAAAAGTAAATTAACATAGCCCGGAAATTAGCTTCAAGTCTTAAAATCACTAACATGAAACAAAAATGATTATAATTCTTATATATATGTACAAGGTGTATCTAAACAATAGTAAAGAGACAAACAATAGTAAATAGGAAACTTAGGGTCCTATAAGGTCTTCCGAAAGAGATAGGTGCCATTAAAGTTTAGGGTCCAAAATTTCAAGTGATTATAAAAAACAGAAAAATGGGTCGATTCGTTAGCCGGTTTCGCTCAAATTATTCTTTTTGTCAGTATTTTCTTGAAAAATAAATTTTAAAGATAGAGCTCAAAAAATGTCGATAGAGGGCTTCTTAGACTTTGGAGAAATGAACAACTATTTTTCCCTTTATTTTTTGTATCACATTAAAGGCTTTCAAAAGCTTAGATTTAAATTTAAATTTTGAGCTCAAAATTTGAATCGTTTGAATCGTTTAGGGGTGGTTAAGTAGCACAAACGGAATTGTGTTCAGGAGGTGAAGTTTGAAACTCCCTTCCCTCTGAACAGAGTTCAGCTATTCCCGATCTTGGTGTCATAGAACTTGGTGTCGTAGACCAGGTAGCAACTACCACCTCCTACACGTAAAGTAAATGAGAGAAGGATGATAAAATTTTTAAAAAAGTTATTCATGATAGACATGAGCAACATCTCTGCTCAAAACAAAAAGAAACAATTTGATGTACGCACGTAGTGCGTATGAATGAAGGGAGAATGAATAATGACACGTAGAAAATGGTACACGCATGATTTTCTTGCGGAATCACAAAAACTGCTCGAAAAAGCGCCCACCAGCAAAGATGCAGGCCTCACACCGCCGGCGGAAAAAATGTCGAACCTTAGCAAATAACCCAGGCATCTCTTGGGTTTCGCCTGCTACAACGGCAATCCTCGCAACCAGGGCCTCGCCGAAGTCAACAGGGCTTGCGTAAGCAAGACTCTTCATATGGCCCCAGAGGAAGATGTCAAGGCAGGATAGGTCAGGCGATCGTGCTGGACAATTTACCCAGACCACCACCCAATCCATCACCCCGGATATGTTGTATCCAATTCACTTCACACATCTGCGCTGAAATGTGCAGGCGCTCCATCATGTTGGAACCACATGCGAGCCTTTATGTTGGCTGGAACACATAGCAGTAGAACATAACATCCTTGCTACAGTTAGCACCATACAGTTAAATCCTTGTGTACTACACTTTGCATGGAAATCGGGAGATTTGCATAATCTGCTATTTTGCGGGGAGAAATTGCTCATGTCTGTTATGAATAACTTTTTTATTTAATTTTGTCATTTCTCTCTCGTTTATTTTACGTTTAGTGGGTAGTAGCTCCTGCCTAATTTACGACCGAGCATCGAAGATCGTGAATAACTGAACAGTGTCCAGGGAAGGTGGTGAGTTTAAATTTCACCTCCTGAACACAGTTGAGCTACTTCACCACCCCCAACGATTCAAATTTTGAGCTCAAAATTTAAGTTTAAATCTAAGCTTTTTAAAGCATTTAATGTGATAAAAAAAAATAACAGTAAAAATAGTTGTTCATTACTCCAAAGTCTAAAAAGCCCTCTATCGACATTTTTAGAGCTTTATCGTTAAAATTTATTTTTCAAGAAAATACTGACAAAAAGAAAAATATTAGCGAAAACCTCTAACGAATCGACCAAGTTTTCCGTTTTTTATAATCATTTGAAATTTTGGATCCTAAACTTTAATGGCACCTATCTCCTTCGGAAGACATTTGGGACCCTAAGTTTCCTATTTACTATTGTTGGTCTTGATGTGTACTATCACCCCTTAAAGTTTGCCGCAGTGTTTAGATACTCCCTGTATAAAAAATTTTGCGGAGCGTAATCGTTATATATTTGTAGAAAAGATTGCAGCACTTTTGCCATGAACTAATAATTATAGACCTAAATTACATTGATTGTTTTAACATGTGAATGTTTATGTTTAAAAATATTTATTATATTTCAGAATGTCTGCCGTTTGCATTATAATTTTGCAGTATTAAAAGTATTTTTACAAAATGTTAATCAAAGAAAAGTAAATAATACTTTCAAACTTGGTTTTAAAAGATTCGTATAAATTCAACTCTGATTATAATAATCGGTATCAGTAAAAATAATTTACGTTTTCCTTCAGAGGTAATTAATTTAGAGGTACCATTCTTTAATTAGTTTTAAGATGGATTTTGTTTGCTAAATTAAATTATTGAGAGTTATGCAACTGTTTTGCAAGAATCATATGCGCAGTTGGCAATAAAATTACAAAAGCGATTTTCAAAGTTTATGTAGCTTACGAAATGTTATTAAGCCATATGTCTGTATAATTTAGATGGTGAAATGAACATGCAATGACCATGCATTGTTGTCCATGTTTCATGGATAAGCCCAGTTGCTACATAAATAGAGGTATACAACCTTAAATAATTTTCACTATTTTGATTACAGCTAGATAAAATTAGTATTATGTTAATGTCTTAAACGCAATTAAGTATCTCTCATTAGATTAACTAATTAATTTAAATATTTTTTTACAAAATTTTTCAATTATAAAACAAAGAATTCTGTTTCGAAAATTAAGTATAAATTATTAAAATAACCTATAATTGAAATTTTGCTTTGCGTCATACAATTCATTCCACCGTTGTTTGGTAAATTCCATTAGAGAGCTGTATACTGGATTATTGTATGCAAACAATTCATAACATCTTTCCATTTTTTAGCTACAAGTAATAAGAGGAACAATAGAAATTGCCATCAAGTATATTACATCAAGTTACTTAATGTGTCCACGGTAGCCAAGTATCCATGGTTACACCACAGAGAGAGAGAGAGAGAGAGAGATTCGTAGTCTGCGAGTTGTGAGTTCGAGTCCAAGTTCCACTGAAATTTCATCATGTAGAGGGGCTATTGCATGTTAAATCCGTCCGAGATCAAATGACTCGCGATGATGCTGAGTGTAAATCAGAGGAGTGGGATGCCAGCTCAGGTATCGTCCTCATCCTCTGCCGAAGTTCAAAATTATGAGGTCCGTTGCCAATGACCCTCGTTTAATCTAAAGTGCGACGTTAATCAAAAAACTAAAATTAATGCCCTCTCCTTAGTACATCATAATTTCTAAATTGAACACTTTCTGAACTACCAAAAGGAATTCCACAAAAAGTTTGACTTTCACAACTATTGAAAGTGACACGACGGCATATGGCATCTCAGCTGGTCCCACAAATGCCCCATGGGAGACAAATCCAGGAAGCATGGTGACCATAAAAGTGACTGAACATGACATAGAAAGTTTTGAGCAACTAGAGCTGTATGTGGTCGAACATCATCTTGGTGAAAGATTGCGCTCGGAAAAATATTTAGAAATGTGGGTTTGGAGAATATTATCAACATAACGCTACTTGTTAAGATTTTACTTAAATGGAGTGGGCTGGCTATTTTAGGCTAGGGCCTTATCAGACTATTACGTCTGCTGTGCAAGCTACCTATCGTGTTAAGCTTGAGTGAAATTGTCCCTTTCACCAGTGCACCTCCTCACCCATTTATTTATCTATTACCCACCCCAAATGATTTGTAATTCATCACTAAACATCATGTTTTGTAAACGTGGGGTAATTTACGCTGCTCTGACTTGGCACAATTTCAGTTGGAATCGGCACTGTTTCGGTAGGGCAGGGTAGGCAGGGTACAAATCGGGTGCTTGGATTACTGGTTCGTTTCCGAGAGGTGTCTGAAAATGGTTTGTAGAACAAACGTCAGTGCTACATCTGATTGTATCATGAAATGATTCCCTGTTGTTTCCATGAGTGCTTCGGTTCTTTAAGCTTGTCTCTTTCTGGACGTTCCAAACATGGTCTCTACAGGAAGGTACCATATTGTATCCACTGTTTCCTGAATTTTCTGGCGATCACTCCGATTGATCAATCTGGCAAGCGATACGGGACGCGACCAACCGATTTTATTCCGATAATTACGCCCCTGCCAAACTCGATTAACTGTGTGAAATGTCTTCGCACATTTTCCGAGGGATCCTTCGCTTATCTTTCATTATGCTCCTGTTTATATAGAACTACTTCCTGGTCGAGTCCAATTGCAAGATGTGTTGTTGCATTGCCACCAAACGGATCATTTTCATATCGAACATCACTACGCTACTTGGCAAAGTTTCCCAATCTTAGCTCGCTACTTTCTTGCTGTACTGTTTTTAATGTTCCTGAATGATTGAAAGAATCCAGGATGATTATTAGAAAAAATATATTTTGCATATTCTAAAAGATTATTCCCTACTAATACAAAGACGGTACAGAGAAAAGACATTGGGATATTAAAGTTTGAAAGCGAATATTCCTTTTATTTGCCTTACGTAATATTATGACTTCGGATTCGTATTATCTATTATTTCAGTGAATTTTAAATTTCTGTTATTGTTGCATTTATGCTAGTGTGATAATTGCTCCCCATTAAAAAATTCTACTGAACTTGTAGAAGAATAAATTCCAACTTACCTCGAATGAACGTACTTCTTATTTATACGGACCTTTCCTATGTTTGAAAGCCGTTTAATATAACAATACAGTAAATGAAGTATTAAACTTCTTTTTCAATATTAAAGAAAATATGAGAGAAATTGTTCGATTTATTGTTGAATATTCTACGATAAAACTCTGCTTCAAAAATGATAATGGTTTATATTAACATATTTGGGGAAAGTATTTTGAATAATAAACTATCAAACTTTACTTCAGTTCAAATGAATAAAAATGTCATGAAATAAAGTAATGAATAAATGGAATGTCGATATTAATATTTCCCATATTTTTAAAACTTTTTATTATATTTTCAGATAATATTCATATTAATTAAATATAAAGAAAACGACTTTTTTTTGATAAAATAAATAGTGCTTAAATTCTTCAGTCTCTAATTTTTATTCTTTAAACACAGTTAACGGAATTTTTAAAATAGCAATAAGCAGAACGGAAAGAGAAACATTTTTGAACTTAAATTGTTTTTCTGCCTTTCTTTCAAAATATGCAAAACAATTAGATAAATGCATTCTAATATCATTTGCGTTAACTTTAAATTCAAGGGAGAAAAATGCTAAATTTACAAGTTAGAGGAAATAAACGAACCAAACTTCATTTAAAATTCTGAACCACTTTATTCCTTGGAGATATAGGTTATTAAGACTTCAAAGACGTAATTTTAAAAAGTTATTTTTTTAAAAAAATATTTTTCAGTTATTTGTAAATAAGAATATTGTAAAAAATAGCATCGTGAAATTAGATTAGGTAGCTTATCGAGATAGATGCAGTCAAAAGAGTGCATCATTATCTGAACTTGCTAATAACATTAAAATATGAAATGTAAAATGCGTATTTGATGGCTTTTTTCTTAAAAATATTTTTGTGTGTATTTAAAGATACAGCAAACCATTACTGTGTTGTTAGTGTTTAATATGACAATTCTGTTTATTTATTTTTGTTGAAAGCGAGTATATTCCCTGAGAATTGTTAGTGTTTAATATGGCAAGGTATATTCGATGAAATTATTTTTGAAACTTCAACAATTTCTTTATTTGTAATTCATAAAAATATTGCGTGGGGATTGTGAATTAAAAAGTGTAAAAAATTAAAATTGTATGTGTGTGTGTGAATTACTTATTTTTCGGTAAATATATTGTTAACTTGAAGTTACTAAATGTAAAAACTCTATTTCATTTATTTTTTAAATAAAAAAACTCCATAAAATAGCTGATTGTAATATTCAAGAATGTATCTTCAGTTTTTTGTCTCAATGAAAAATCTGGAATTAGAATAAAATGATTTCTTTTCTACTTATATGTATACATTTCTGCATTTTTCAGTTATTTATAATGAAAATCAATTAAAAATGTATATTCTTTTATCTGATATCGTTAATCAATCAAGAAAATCTTATAAATAAAGGAAAATATATCCTTTATTATTAACTAAATAATACAGATATATGCATGCTCCTTTCTGTGTATTTGCTACTATTATTCTTCCAAAATATGTTTCAAGTTATTTGATTACTTATGTATTGTTTAGTAAGCAATTCTCAATTTATAAATAAAAAAAATAAATATTTACCAATAAAAATATTATTAATTTTCGAAAATAAATCATTCCGAAGGAAAATAATCTGATTTCCAAATTTCTCCACGCATTTTGAAAAAAGGGAATACATTCATGTATAACAATTAATTTTACTTTAAAATCTCACATGATGAAATGCGTTGTGTGTGCACACTTGTCGTACATAGCCAAAATTATAAAAAAAACATTGGAGTAAAAAATATCATATAAGGGAATTATTTCTACATAAGATATAAAACTCTAAGCATAGATACATAAGTTAAAAGCAATTATCGCTTTCCAAAAAGTAATTGATATGAAGTTAAATTAATAGGATAGAAGCAAATAACTATAGTAATACAATATCACGCAATTAAAAAAATTAGATAAAGATCAACTGGAATAATACCTTTACCTTTGCAGAAAAGATTTGGAATCGTATTTTCAGATTTGTATGATTCATTATAAATTCTAGCTAAATAGGTACAGTTTATTGAGGAAATTTATACAATTTCGCTTTTTCTGTTTAAATATCTTTTTAATCTTAGTAATACGCTTGATATCTTCGAAAAAATACCTGATAGCAGCAAAAGAACTCATAATTTCAACTAATTGTGCTTCATTATTTGCGTTCCTTTAACTAAAATATGATGCTTCATACAATGCAAAGCAAGGACACTTCTGTTACAAAATTGGTACAATTCTTACTTTTAACAAATAGTTTTCATTCAGAAGTGGAAATGACTGGAATCAAAGAAAAATATTTACAGTGTTAATGGTTAATGCTTAATGTCTCAGGGGTGTTAAATTTCTCTAGAGGTCTGAAAATGTAAACGATTTTCGAACAGGTATAATTCGAATCTTTTACACATTATTTACAAAGGAATAGGACTTCAGAAAAATATAAAATGTTTAAAATATAATCATAATTTTAAAAATTATAAGCATATGAAAATAAGAAACTTTTCTATAAGAAATATTTATTAAGTTTTACGTCGCGCATGCTATTTTCTAAAATAGTAGCGTTAATTACTAGCTATAAGTTGAATTATAAAATTAAATGTATTCTTGTTACACTGGAGCTATTTTTATATAAATAAAATAATAACTTACATATTTTAATAAATAAAAAAATACATTTTTAAAAAATATTTAAAAAATTGCGATATTTTACAAGTATTTTGAAATACAAAAGATATATAATACTAAAATTAGGTAGGGTTTAAGGAGTGTGATGCATTTTACAATTCTATAAAGTTTTATACATCAGAGGCTACTATTTTAGAAAATAGCGCGCGCAACGCAAAAATTACTTAATATTTATTATAGAATTTTCATATGCTTATTATTTTAAAAATTATTATTATATTTTAAACATTTTATACTTTTCTGAAGCCCCATTCTATTATAAATAATGTGTAAAAGATTAAAATCATTTAATTTAAATTTAGAAAAAGTAAACCTGTTTGAAAATTGTTTATATTTTCAGACCTCTAGAAAAATTTAACACCCCTGAGACCCCTTAAAAAAAGGAAATACAGAGGATTTTTATTTCGAAGTTCTTATTACTTTATGATTAAATATTAATTTGCTTAACACGTATGTTCTTAAATTCTAACCAATTATTACATTCCTTTCCCAGTTGGGAACTAATTTTTCAAATCTTCTAGAATAGATAAAATATGGAGAGACAATACTAAATACTGAATTCATAAAAAACCATGCAATAGGAAGATAAATATATTTTTCATGAGTTTAATCAATATTAAATACTTATTATTTAAATTATAATGCGACTCTACTAAAATGGTAGAACCATTTTTATATAACGTTTAAGAAAAAAAATACTACTTGCATTATGTTAATTATTTAAAGATAAACATTGTTTCTTTTGTTGAATTTGAGATTAATTAACTAAAACTTAGAAAATAACCTTTTTTCCCCATTCTGCTCAAGACGACATAAAAAGCATTGCTTGTATTTAGTTGTTTGAGATTTATGTAAAAATGGTCATTTTCGAAATATAATATATTTTATAAATATTATGAAAAGTATTATTAAATGCAGAAGTAACACATGTAATATATACAAATGTATCGTGAAAAGTATATAAAGTAAAACCATCTGAGATATTATCGTAATTTTTACGAAGCATATTCACACATTTTTTAATAATTGAAAACTTCAATGAATTGCACAAATCTTGATTTTCAGTCTGAATGTCTGATCTAGTTTATCATATGCCATAAATGTTATAATTGATATTAACAACACACTTGAAATAGAAGTGACAGTACACAGGTAGTAAAATCATGTAAAAAAAAACTCTGGCAATAATTTATAAAATTTTGTTTCATTACATTTATTCAAAAAATGCAATATCTTTGATAGCTACGAAACACAAAGAATAAAAAACAAAAAAAGCACATAATACCTGTAAGAAATGGTTTTTTTAATCTATAGTGTTTTTTCTTTATTATTCATATCACGATCGAATGTTTACCAATGTTTATAGTTTTGTATTATTTGTTGTTGTGACATAAAAAGAAAACTATATTGCTAGAGATATATTTCGATTGGAATAATTATATATATATATATATATATATATTTATAAAAAGTGAAGTTCCAAGAAGGAGGTGCTAGAAAAAAAATGGGATGGAAGTGGGTGGCTGTGATGTACATGTATTGAAAATGGGACTTTAATAATTTCTTAGGAATCGATTTCCTCGTTCAGAAAATAGTTACAGGAATTCGACCATTCTTCTAAAAAAGTTTCTTAAGCTGAAATTACCAGAATAGATTCCATTCAACATATATTGTATACTGAGGAAATTGCAAAAATGTCACTTTTATTGATTTGCGGAATTTCTGCACTTTTTTTAATCATTGATGTTAAGCGTCGTACAAAAACCTTCTCTATCAACATTTGGTGTAAAATTGAAAACATACTTTCACAACATAAATAATATAATACAATTAGACAATTACTATAGGCTAATTTATAATCAAATGTGTATTCTGAATAATATATCAAAACTTTTATTTATTTCTAAAAATGTATCATGTTTTCTTCTCCCCTCCCCCTTTGAAATGGTACTAAGTTCTTTTACAAAATATTACGTATGTTCAGTTTCTGAGCAAATGATTCATCACTGAATGAGCAATCCACTGAGAATATTCTTATGATATCAGTCAATATCAATTTCATACATTTTCATAGACATACATTAAGATAAGACAACACTAACCGAAACTATCCATCAATAAAAACATAAAATTCCGATTCATTTAGTTTTTGTTTTGTTAATCCATTATCTATATCAAAACTGTCTGATTGGAACGTAAATAAATGAAAATTTTATCTTCTTGAGATAAGACGGATAAGAAGTTCTTCCGGGTTTCTTATTTTAATTCCGTATTGTTAAATTGTTGTTGTTTATTCATGGAAATTCATGATATAATAGAATACGAAAAAAGGTATTGATATTGTCACGTTTAACGACCACTGGAATGGGTGTCCATAAAAGGTGCATAAAATTGCCCATAAAATTCTGTCTTAAATAAAATAAAAGTAATTTTGTTACAGATTCTTAAGAGATATATGTCTTACATCCATTAATGAGTATTTTTTCCCATGAAAAGTGGTTAGACTTATATTTTATAAAAAGATAGAAATTGTTTGATAAGAAGAATTGTTTTTTACCATATTATAACTGTATTTGTGTATCAAAAAGCGTTCCCCTTAATATGGTGTTTTTTAAAAAGTTATATTGAATCCCCATGAATTTTATAAAAATATTTAAATATATAAAAGGCATAAAATTATTAACATCATTATGAGAAAATTTAAGGACTTGGTTTTCGTTAGATGCACAGCAAGATGAGTGAATATTTTGCCTTTTCTTAAGTATGATTTATATTTTAAGACATGCATAATAAACCCAACAATATTTAATCTTTTTTGTATTAAAATTTGTTAGATTAAAATATTTTAATAAATATGATTTATAAATTTGTTAGCATCATGTGATCAATTGTAACATATAAAAATTGACATCCCTTTCAGTAAATGTTCTTTAAAAAATGTTGTGGAAATAGAAACCTTACATATTATTAGTATCTTTCTCCTGAAATAAAGATAATGTAATTTTCCTTTCATTTTCCTTTTTTCAATTTCGTCATTGTTTTTCCAGTCATGTTTGTTGCAAGTTAGTTGTGGCAGATGGTTATAAAATTTGAATGCACACACACAAAAAAAACAGTTGATAGTAAGTTTGTATGCGGATACAATTTCTATTATAACTTTAAAAATAAATTCTTTATTGTGTGTGTGTGCAAGACATTTTTATTAAAGAAGAAAGAATGTTTCATTAACTTGGATTATGCAAAATCGTGCGTATATCTTCATGACACAAACTATTTCTAGCGAAAAATGATATGAATACACAATCCATCTATTGAATCATACATATTTTCATTTACTTATAAATGACATAAGTACATAAAAATAAAAGTTAAAAAAAAATGAAAATGAAATACGAGAACATTTTGATTGAAAGAAGGAGATTACATTACATCTAAGTTTTTTTCTAAATGATCCTAAATAATAAATATGTCCTTGCCAGAAATTTAATAATTTAAAATGTCAATCATTATGCATACATAATTTAATTCAGAATATATTTGGAACAGAAGGCTTTCTTTTTAAATAATGACTCGTTATAAATACTTGAATAATCCCTTTTTTTTAATCAAATCATATAAAATATGTGAAAAGTATAGTGATAAATACTAAATTAAAAAATATTTTAAAGTAAAAAAATATTTATATCATTACTTGGTTATATCATGTATATTGTTAAAGAACATAAATGCTTCAGTTTCTCAATATATTTAATTCCTTTAAAACTAAGAGAGTTCAAATCGGATTAATTTTAACACTTGCAACAAAACATGGAAAGAACACACTAGTATATTCTAACTTAACATTTTTTGGTATAATGATTTCAAATATTCGGTGATTAGAAAAAATCACAATAAGAGAGATTGAGAATTGGGAATTCCCCGAATTTTTTACACTATGACAGCATTATTCGCAACTGAATTTCCGCCTAATGATCTAGCAAATAACCAGTCTAATTTTCAGATGATTATGATATTTTTCCTACAGATTTGCTTAATCATATTACTTCCTCCACATACATGTTTTAATAGCACTTCTTGCAACAGAAAAATACAGTTTTGTTTCTCATGGGAATAATTCTGCATTTTTGAATAATGTACAATTATAAAACTGTGTTTTTATCCTAAAGTTGTTCAGTGATTAAGATTTCTGATACTTAAATAAATTCAGTTCTAATTTAACTTAAGCACACAATCATGTGAGGTTATATGCTAAAATAATTCACGTTATGAAGTGTCTTAGAAGCAAGGTTAGTTAGGTACCAGTTCAGATATTCTTATCGCCTTAAATGTAGAAGTTACGTTGTTCATAATCAGCAACTATGAAGGGATTTAACTCAAAACCAAACGTAAATCTACCAACATTTGGTCTAGTTCTAAATCTACACAGTACACGCTTTTTCAAAAATAAATAAATAAATAAAATAAAATAAAAAAATTTGGAGACACTAACAGTAAAAATAATTTATGTTTTACTTTCAGATTGTGTTACTAAGTTGATTCTGAAAGCAAAAAGTCAGTCTGACCAGACATTATTTTACAATTTTAAAGAATTAAAAATTATTGGAGTGCTTCAAATTTTTATAAAATGCTAAATTTTAAAAACAATTTTGGTCATTTTAAGTGATTTATGTTTCTTAGATTATTGCGAACAAAAGTTAGTATGTATTTGAAAGTCGGTTGCCGTGTTGATTTTTAATAATTATTTTTCTAGCTAAACCTGGAAAAATCACGGAAATTTTTAAAAAAACTAACTTTAAAATTTTATTAGAAAATCCCAAGAGATCTCAGACCTAAATCCATACTAACTTTTATAGAACATACGTTGGGGAGTATCTACAAAAAAGTTCAAGACTTGATCTCGAACAGAAAAAATGCCTTATGGATTAGGAAACACCTACATCTTCAAAATTAAAAGTCTGAAAAAAACGCATTTAAAGTTTGTAAAGGCATAAAACTAAAACCTGTAACGTCTGTAAAGCTCTAATTTTTAACATGTTATTTTCCTACTTATGTTCTGCATCAGAATACTACCTCAATTAATTATGACTGGAAACTTTTTTTCTTAAATTCAAAATATATTTTTACATAATTTTGATAGTGTTTGCTGTGATGACAGGTTATTCCACCTAATCTTTACAACATATTTTCACAAATATTTGGAAACACAAAGCATTTATGTACAACATAAAAGTAATACTAACTTAAGCTAAAAGTCACCAGGTTTGTACATAAAGTTTATTTTTTTCGGTTTTAAATTGGGAAAATTTAGCAAGTTTTAAAGTCTCCCAGCAAGAACTTAAATACCATAATATAGTACTATCATATGTTTACTATAATGTAGTTTGGCAAAACATGGAAATATTCAGTTTTATCTGCAATACTTGTAGTTAGAATATTTGTATTCGAAAGTCTTATTACAGTTTCAATGAATAGCTGGTTTTCAGATATATCATTTTCAGTGGTATTCCATCTCTTCCAAATATTTTTTCACACAGCAACCTAAGAAAGTTTTGGCCATGGCATTTTCTCAACGGGAAAAAAATTAATGAATGAGCTTCTAATGTATATAAACTATTTTTTGAAAACAAAAATTGGCCTTTAAATTGATCTTAATTAAGAAATTATGAGAAATCAAAACAAAATCAAGCAGAAAGGATTTTATCAATGAAAATTGAAATTAGTAACCATATCGTACTTAAAGAGTTTATTGTGCTCAGTAATATTTTTAATCAATTTAACTTAAGAGTGGGAAAATGCTTTAAAATGAAACCGAAATCAAGTCCTCTCAGCTGAGAAAAAATTCAAATATCTTAAAAACTAATTTCTTAGCAACTCTGACATTCAATGGAAAGCTTCCCAATGATATGAGACACACGAAAATGAAAAAAAATAATTGTCGGTATGTTTGAAATTTTTAAGGTATTGTGTTGCCTTAATAAAATAAAATTGGTGTTTGATAAAATGTGTCACACACACACAACTACATAGAATTTTGATATAAGACTTTTTTGTCGTTGGAGTATTCACACTGTAAGGATGCATGAGGGATTTTGGTTACAGGCTCAGCAATTTGGAGCGCATGGTCAAGAGATGAGGACGTCACATGAACTCTCCACTTAGCTTCAACACCACAACGACGGAATACCGTTTGAGCCTTTGTCATATTTAAAGTGCATCATCCCTCCTACACAGTGGGTCTTCAGTGGTACTTGGCTTGAATTCATGACACTCCAGCCACGTGTCGTGACGTTAACCGCTACGCTACTGGGATCACTTGTTTAGTGCAGAAACGGCGACAGTATATTCATTATAACATCTTTGCAATTTCAATGAGTAATGCCATTGACTGAGTTTGAATGATATAATGAGAAATACTTCATAAGGTACATATTTATCATCAGATTGTAAGGGTGCCCCCCTCGGGTGCCCTTCTCCTAGATTATCAGCGTGAGCTAGAGATGTAGGAATAAATGAAGAACTAGAAGCTGCCATGATCTTAAAATGACTTTATTAAGATCTTAACTTAAACCTTTTACAGATTAGATAATAATATGATATATGAGAGAATATACGGTGGCTAAACACACAATATATATGATACCGAAATAACGTAACCCGGTCCACTATCAATGACTAACTCGCTTAAGCTCAATTCCAATGCTATCACAGATCTGAATATTTAAATAGTCATTCCTACCTGTAAGGTCCAACGAAGTATCAATTTATTTGATTCTAGTAGAAGTTGCGGTTCACTGGCGTGCAATGGTATGCACCTTGACCTAAAGGCACTCTGTCATGGGTAACTTCTATTGGCTGTCACTTAACTTCTCAAAACCTTCACACTTGAAATACGGACTATCATAACGTTCCCCAAATGCCACCCAGCTTACTCTAAACATCTGTTATTTAAAAGTTTTCTAATTTGCATCTTTCCTTCACGCTTTACTTTTTGGGTTGGTTGGAAAAGAGTTGCCATTCATTCTGGCCCCAAAGAACTCAAAAGGACATGTTAATGAAAAAACGCGTGAGCCTATCACAAGATTTCCTAATTTTTTTCAATTTAAAGAACCCTTTTTTTTATAAAATAATTACATAGAATGCAGAAATGTAAGCTGAGTAGGAAACAATAGCATACAATAAATAAAGAAAGATAAACTATGTGATGAGCACTGACAGGGAAAAACCTTTTTATCGTAGATGTCTGTTCTGGAGTCGGTTAAAATTTATGTGTCTTTCTCCATTCCACTATTGTTATCGCATTATTATTTTAAAGATATTAATATATTCTAATTGTGGCACGAACAATTTGATATTTACAACAATCAATTCTAGTCTTTAACCGCTGTGCTAGGAGATTTACATTTGTTAGATTGAAGATGTTGTTTTTTTTTTTTGTCTCATACATACAAAGTACTCTCGTCTAAATTTCATCTTATGTATTGCTCAATAAAGTTTAATAAATGTCCCGATCCTGAAAGCTATCATGTAGGCTGTGAAGACAAGTTATGGGAAAGTCGTGTGGACGTGTTTATAGATGGTTCTTATTGTTTACACTAAGCGCCTAATAAATAGTTAAATCGTAAACCTGACATTTGGTTAAAAGTGCGTGGTTTGCTCACAATAGAATATCCTAATAAGCAAAATAGAAGAGTCAAATGCAACATTTACTAATGTGTATTTAAAATTGGAAAAATGTATTAAATGTACTTCCTTGTTTTTAAGAATAATACAGAACTCATAAACTGCTTAAGATATAAAATTCTTTACTAAAATGTGATACAGATTTTAATGCAAAAGAGTAATTCTTTTGTGTGCATATTACTATTTTTAAGACACGTGCATTAAAAAGAATTAAATTATTTAAAAAAATAATTTAAAAACTAGCTCGCCAGAAAAAACATATTTCAATCCAAAGTAAAATATAAAATATTTAATGAACACCACCTTTTTTTAATAATATAATTTTTGATTGCCATTAAAAGAACCATAGGAAAACATTTTGCATATTATGCATGTGCATACCTCATATATATATATATATATATATATAGTAAATTTGGCAACTGGAGAGTGTTAGTAGTGTAGCGATATAACTATCTTCCGAACTATTTTATTTCATGATTATGGGCTATGTATTTGAAATGTTAAATGGATGAAGCAACATTAGGGTATTCCACTTTATTTGTCGATCACACACACACATATATAAACTACTGGACAACACTTGGTATTTCGACATCATAGTAAGCAGAAAAGAGACAAAAATGGGCTGCAACTATTTTTACATTGCTAGTACGATTTCATGGTACAATTTTATTTAAAAGTTCTTTCAAAAAGTGGTTTCATTAAAATTAATTATTTTATGTCTAAATTTACTTTTGAAATGTAGTTAAAAACGGAACACTAGCGTAAAAATATCACCATTTAATTTTCTCTGTAAGAATAGACAAAAAGAAGGAAGTATTAGTATTTTTTTTTAATTCACAAAAATTGTATTTCTAATTAAAAAGGGAAAAAAATAGCAAGAAACTTAAAATAAGATTTATTTTTCACTTGGAAAAGAAAAAAACAATCATTCCCTTTCTTTTCCAAAAATGAAAAAAAGATTATTTCTTTTTACTGTAAGAAATATTATAATTTCATTCCATAACGTTTTCTAATTAAGTTAAAATGCTTATCAATTAGTAATTATGTACCAAGATGTAACAATTTTTATTTGAGTTAATACCAATATTTATATGTCTTTTTAATATAATCTACTGAACTTAGTTAAGTTTATGATTAAAAAACATTTATTTGATTGGGCACATATTGGCTCATCAGCAGAAAGTGCTTCGAATTTGTAAAACGTGTGATATTGCTTAAAAATCCATACATAAAAAGGCAGCCACTCGTTATCATTATGTGAGAGGTCTTATGTTAACGCAAATTGTTGCAGAAACAGTACTGAGTTTCAGGTATTGTTAGATGGAGCTCTGTAGCCATAATTGAAATTTCGGGCTGTAAGCTGCTGATCGTGGCATAAGGGTTTATTTGAACAACCGACCTTCCGGTTCACAGCTACTTCACGCATGTCTTAAATGACTGAAACAAAAATTAATCCCTGATCGAGTCTCCTTTTAAAAGCTTTTATTCCTGTCTTTTGTTGTTAGTGACTTGTTGAAAAAGGGTCCTGCAAAAGGGTCCCTCCTGAAGAATTTTTTTTTTCATGTTGATGGTTTTTCTGAGAGATAGTAAGAGAAGATTGTTTTTCTAGCCATTATTGCAATTGATGCACATCTCCAGTATATTTCGAGTGTTGTTGGTACAGAAAAAACTACCGGTGAAAATACTTCGTGAATGGATTAAAAGGAATTACCTTAGAATAACAGCCCCTTTTTATTTGTTTTTAAACGATGATTTCTAGTAAAAGGAGAACCTGAAATACAACAGTTATATAATAATAACAGACCTTGAACCTACTAATCGTAAACTACTGAGATCAAAATCGTATTGCCATTTTAGCATAATCTTAATGCATAAGGAAAGAAGTAATGCATGTAAAACAACTATCCATATAATGATTTATATATATTTTTTCTGAGTCACTGTAAAATACAACTTCCATTTTAAAATAGATTTGTGTTTGAATCAAATAAACAGAAAAAGATACAAATTCAAAACTTGGACCTTTGAGAGATTTACTAAATTAATGACATGTAAAATAGTTTTGAAATAACAATGAATTAGATATCTGGCATGACAGGAAATCATTTGAAAACTAATATGTGTCAGAGAAAAAGAGTACATTTAATTTCATCTAGCTATGCAATACCTTACAATAAATTTAACATTTATTGAAGCAAATTTAAATAGAAGTTCATTGCTTTTGATTGATCCAGTTATTAAAATCCATTTGTCATCGGAATATTTTATCTCTATCAATCAGGAGACTTTTCCTGTAAATTACGAAAATCATTCAAAGTGTTACAGTCCCTACAGCTGAGCATAATGAGCAACATTTAAGTTTCATAACAACGTACTATACACCCCTTTCAAAATATATTCCAGTTGAATAAACCTTCTAAGCAAAAAGAGAGATTTAAAAATTCTCTCAAATTTAAATATCACAAGCTGGGAGTTCTATAGAGTAACCCGATTACACTTGTCAAAATTATAGAGTAATATAAATTTTAAACGTTGAATTTGACAGGGAATGCTCATGATATATACTGCTTAAAGATAATAATGAATTGATACTCGTGCATATATTTGTAGTATTGTAGTCAGCTTCCCACAAAATTTTGGAATATTCACCAAAAGTTAGTAATAGTTATTTCCAATAATAAAGAAACTTAAGCACGGTAGATCCAAAAATGCATAAAATAATAGTTGCAATGAAACTGTCCACAGTTATTTTTAGAAAATTTCAATCGCTAAATATCTAGATTGACTACATACATAGCAATTAAAACAATATAGCCTGGAACAGTTTTATACAAGAATAATGTACCATAAGAACTTGAAGTTTATTCAAGAGAAAAATGTTGGCGCGAATATGAAATCTTTATAATCATTTCCAAATATTAAGGTTTACATATAATTAATCATCTACTCATAGAAATTAGGGGATTTTCCTAATATTTCCCTCTCTATAATTAACCCATATCACACACACACAATGACGAGCATTTCAGCCAAGTACCATCAATTCCAGGAGCCTTTGAGCCAAGTATCATCATCACACCTAGGAGCCTTTGAGCCGTCGATACTTAGAGCTTTTGAGTCTATCGCCAATATTGGAGTTGCAACATCTACTTGCATTTTCCATAATATTAATGCCTTGATACTTATTGTTAGATTAGATTCCTATTATTAAAAAGATCGTATTCAATTATTTTCTTAAATATTATATTGCCATTGTTTTTAAGAAATGTCAATTATGGTTTTAGTTCAATTTGCATGAAATAAAAGGTTTGATAAGTTTCATATATTAAACTATCCATAATTATATTTCAGTAATGAAGAAGCGTCGCCTGACAAAAGGTAATTTAACTATTTTTTTATAAAAATTTCATTTCACTTAATGTGAAATAATTAGTACTTTTAATCAGATGAATTATTCAATTTATTCGACTTTCAAAGGAAAATGAATGAATGCATCATATTCCAATATCTGAGATCAAAGCATTCTATTCTGTTATTCATTACTTACTCTTTAATTCTTAACATATCTCTATTTTTATTTATGTCCTTTGTTTTTAATTGAAAAACATAGAAATTGCTTAAGACTAGGTCAAAGTAGAGCGTCGATTTTCGCATCGTTTAAATAAAGAGGAATTTCAAAAATAATTTTGGTCTGATGAAGAGTTTAAAATTTCAATTATCAAACGAATGAATTCCTGGGAAACACGACCCTTACATTTTCTAAGCCAGTTTTCAAAGTTTCTGTGATGGGTTTTCTCAATAGATCAGAAGATTAATTAGAATTAAAGATATTTCTGTAGAATTAGTTTTTAAAATTCTGTTCAGTCTCCTTGATTAACTGCGTAAGATTACTTGAGTTTGGAGCATTGCATTTCACTCTTAAAATTGTGGATAGTTTTCTCGAGCTAAATATTACAAATATGATCCATGAAAAAAATATATGAAAACACTTATTTAATTTTTAAACAATTAAAAACGTTTCATTCAAAGTCTTTGTAAGATTTTATAATAATAAATTCAATTCTAAATATTACCGATAATGTGAGTTTTGAAGCTTTATCATAAAATAAAATTTTCTCTTATTTATCTGTGGATTTATTTGTCAGTAACGGGCTATTAATGTAAGAGAATATCTGTTTTATCAAATAATACAGAATAGGGAATTTCGATGATCAAAATCACATGATTAAATATATACATAAATAAAGTAGCAGGTTGAAGTAAGTATTTATAATAGATTTATCCATGAAAGTTAAATTCAGCTAAGCCCCATAGACTTTAAATGTAAGGAATCAAAAAATTTTGTGGTTCATTATTACAAGTTGGTCTTCCACATAAACGCTAAAAAGCCCAAAGATATTCCTTAATAATATGAAGCATAAATAACCTTTCGCATAGAAGACAACAATAAAACTAACTCCTTTTTTAAGTATTATAATCATACATCAAGAATACTTGTCTTGTTCTGACTTTGCTGTAAAGACATTGCAAGAACAATAAAACTGATTTTTCGCCACATATCCTGCAATTTCCTAAGAAAGTCAGGTGAATTTAAATATGCGCCAAATCTCTATAGTCGAACTTGTAAAATTTTAATAGATGTTGCTGTATTTAATTTGCTCTTTCATGCCACCATGTTATACTGGTTTTATCCAATTAAAATTCAAAACTCAATTTGAACAAGAATGTTCATTAGTGGCAGCTGTGCGATATAGTGGTTCTTGCAATATTATAAAAGTTAATTAAGTACAATAATAAAACCTGATGGACATTCAATTAAAAGGTCTCAAATGTTTTTAGAAATATGGTAGGAAATATAGTTTCGATTTTGTTCAGAGCAACACAAGAAGTCTATTCGTGACGCCCCTCACACACATGCACTACTGACAAAATAAAAAATAAATAAAT
This sequence comes from Trichonephila inaurata madagascariensis, assembly GCA_019973955.1. Classification (NCBI taxonomy): domain Eukaryota; kingdom Metazoa; phylum Arthropoda; class Arachnida; order Araneae; family Nephilidae; genus Trichonephila; species Trichonephila inaurata. The sequence continues at coordinate 36,592 of BMAV01021498.1, forward strand.
AAATAAAAAAGGGTGATAATTTAAAAGAACACGTTTGAATAACTTCAGAATATTAAGATAAATAAGTTGCTAATTCAGGAATCATAATCGTTTCTTGATTGTACCGAATATTATTCAATTTTTCTTTAACAGACTTGTGGGCATAAATCTCTAAACATTATAAGATAAATGAAGTATGTGGCCGATCATATGCTAGCAGTACAATTGCAAAATATCATATGGAAACGATTTCTTTCTTAAGAATATCTTTAAGAAATTATATATATATATATATATATATACAATTAGAGAGATAGACTATCATGTGTGTTCCAATGTAGTTTGCCAATTATTCAATAGTTGATAATAAAGATTATTTTCATTGGATTTTTATTTTACTTTTAAGCTAATACTTTAAAAAATTTTTAATATGATTCTTCAGATTCGCGAGTAAAATAACTAATCTTTATTGATTTTTCTTAGAATTTCAAATTGTCGTAATAATTATGTTGTTTTACAGAGAGAAAAATAAATCTAAAAATTTAGTCATTGATAAATCAGGAATTTTTTATTCGGTGTTAATAGAATTAAGTTAGAGATAGAAACCAAGTGTTGCGTTTAGAAACCAAGTATTGATTTCTAAATTATGAACTTTCAAGCATCTAATGTATATCTACATTTTATTGGATACACGCACTTCAGAAAACACTATGATTATTTTTTCTCCTTTTTCTCTCTTTTGTAAATGAACTTCCTCAGCTTATCATTGGTTTGGATATTAGAAACGTTGATTGAGTAAATTGTGTGACTCTCCCTAGACAATTTCATTGATTATTTGACTTCTTTCTCCTTTCGAAACACCCCTATCTTTTTGCCTAATAAGATATTGAAAGTATCAAAATAAATTGAAAAAGATTGAAAAGTAATCTTAAGTATTAAAAAAATCAATTAATGAATAATGGTAGGAAAAATAAAAAAAGTCCTTTTTAATATACAGTTTAAGAATCAAGAAGGAACTGCTTATATAGTAAGTTCGAAGTTCTCATTTAGAGTATACTTATCCTCAATAAGGTGTCCTGATAATAAACCATCTCCCAATTTATGCCAGAACTTCTGATCAATGCGCGAACGTACTGTTTAATTAACATACTATAGAAAAGCTGAAGTCAATATTTACTTCGTAGAATGCCAAAGTTTATTTTGATTTTTGAGCCGATCAATGTATATCACCGTGTCATTAAGGCTTAAGAAGCTTTCAAAGTCTTAAAATATCCAGGCGTTTAATGAAAGAATGTGTATTGGATGTCATTGACCTTATCAAGAGCAACTTTTGTTTTTGTATTCATTCGCGTCAGCTTTCCTCAGAAATGGAAAGGGAAAAGAAAAATTTAAAAAAAGAAGTCAGTGTACAGAAGGATAGTAGTATGTCGAATTATACTCCTAAACATACAAAAATAATCTAATAAATAAATATTTCTAAAAAAGAAGTGGAAAAAAAATATATGAGTATAATATTGCTTGTATAATTTCTTCTGTTTTTAGTCCAATTTAAAAAAAAATTGTACATTTTGAAATATTGGAAACAAATTATAATAATTATTATTGATGAATAAACACAGAAGTATTAAGATATTTCTATTGTTTTAGCCCTTTTCAGTTGCCGGGATTTGATAGTAAAAGCACTTATCTATACATTCTTTTCATGCATAAAAATCGGAGCAATTTAATAAAAATTGGTCTGGAAGCTATTTTTATTTAATTGCTCCAATTTTATGCATGAAAGGAATGTATGAATACGTGGTTTCATTGTGAAATCACCCTGAAAGAGTTAAACATTCATATTTATGTTTTGACAGTATACTAATGAAATAAAGCAATGAATATATACTTTAAAAAAACATCATCAGTTAAATTGCTTAAAAATGCAAAGAGCATTATTGAAACCTATTTAGAGTACAATAATAGTGAATGGAATGATTTTCCCACACTTGTCTCTTTCTGTTTTAATCTATTTATATCTCTTCAAGTACAGGGTATCCCAAAACAGTGCCCAAGCTCGGCACAGCTAGATTCCTCCTTGGGGTACATAAAAGATGCCCAGATAACTAAACCTGTAAGGCAGGCATGAGCATGTCGTTGAATGGATGAGTGGACGCGTAGCAGTAGAGTATCCACCGAAGTACAAGCAGCATGCAGACGAACAACAAGTCAACATTTTTGGGTCACTACGACTCGATACACCAATTCCTTGAGAGGGCTCCATAGGAAAAAATCAACAGTGTGAGGTCTAGTGATTACGGTGGCCATAGAATAAGGCCCACATGTCCAATCCAGTGGCTGGAGTATGCCATATTCAGCCAATCGCTCACAGAACCCAAAAAATGCGCCGAACCCCCATCATGAGCTATCATGCATCATCATTTGCCACATTTTCTTTGTAAACAATGGTTCACACAAGTACAGTTCTTTAGGCATTTTTGATATGCTCCTACCGAGAGTGTAGCTGTGCAGAGTCTGTTAGAGTATCGCAATTTTTGGTACACCCTGTATTTACAAAAGAAGAGAGATCCTGTAAAAATAAAGCGAACTTTTCCCCTTATACAGCGTTTGAATAAATCTTTGTTGACATTGAAAAATGTATTGAAAGAATGGCATTTAAATGAAATTATGTGTGCATTTTTAGAATTGTATTGTTATATTCTTTATTATCTTGCATTTTTCAAACATGGATGTCATTAGAGAATCACTTCAAACTAATAACTCACATTTACACCAGACAATTTGTTACACCACTTAATTCTAAAGAGTTTCTGCCTGGCTGCCACAAACATCTGTATTTATAGCACGCATGGTTGAAATCTAAGCCAGTTTAATCTTCTTAGTCAAAAGGACATGTTTCCTTTTCCCTTTTCTTAAGTGGCAGAGATTTCACATCCTCGGTAAGTACTCTACATTTAAAGACCTTATTTCCATCAAAAGATGTTAAACTAAAATTTCTTTACGTGTATCAGAAAGTTATAATACAATAAAATTAGCATTTTATTAAAAGCATTGTAATATTTTTAAGAAAGATCATGAGAACATTTAAGAAGTGTGTAATTCTTATCGATAAGGAATTGAAAGCGGAATTATTCAAGCACTGTAAAAATACACAAAAATGTACCGTAGCATTATGTCAATATTAAAAATATTTCCAGCTTTTCTTGCCTTTCCAACGCAAGATGCCATCCAAGTATATTAGTCAAGAAACGATTTTGTATTCTTTTAGTCTACTTAAATTTACCACGTTTTGAAAACAATTCTAAATTCTTTTAAAATTATTATCTCAGAGGAATGCATGGTCATATATGAAAAAAGGCTAAGAAAAAAGTTTAAGAAAAGAATATTTTTACTCATTTTTAAAACCTGAAGGAATTTAAAATGCAAGTAAACTTTATTAATCGCGTATAAATTTTTAACAAAATATTACTTCATGATATTTTTTACTTTCAAACTCCTCTATTTTCCCAAACAATTCGCAAAAATACATGATTAAACAGGGCACGCGTATCAGATTATATAGTTATTAAAAAGAGACACTATATTTTACCTGAATTGGTAGTATAATTTAACGGGATGCATTTTAAATGTAACATTAAACTGATTTAATAACAACTGTGTTTCACAAAGAATATATAATCTCCTGCAATATTTTTATGGCTATACTAATGTGAATGTTATTTTTACTTACTCTTGGAGATTGTTCTGTAAGGAACATTTTAGAAAATTTTACCAACACTTACACGAAATATTTTTCCAACAATGGTACTTTTGAAGGTTAATAACTTCCCTAATGTTCATGCTGTTGCTAATGTAACCTGATAGACAGTGTAAGATCGAGGTACACGGAATTAATCGTGGCTGGCTAGTTTTACGTCTGCTGTTAGCAGCCTCTTTAAACACCGGCTTATTTCCAACCCAATATTGAAGGAGAATTTCCTTAGGAACAGTAATGAGCCTCTCATCTCTTTTCCCCTTCCCAAGCCTCTCAAAAGGACATGCGACTAGACGAGTATTTAGAGTGCCTCCATATAACATAGGCACTTTACCTTTACAAACAACCCTGCCTTCTCATAATAGAAGAAAATACACGACCACACCGGACCGCTGATGTTTAGCTACTGGAAAGTGAAGATATCACTCGAATGGATTGGTCAGCGCTCCCCTGATTTAAATCTTATAGAACATATGTGGGGAGAAGCCTTGAAGAACGATTGCATCCTCCAGGGAACACTCAACAACTGAAGCAGATGCTGATTGAGGAATGGACTCTCTGGTGTTGGGTATGGAAATACAGTGTAAAACAAGAATTGCTGTAAGGGAAGGGCATATCCATCCTAAGGAATATCTAATTGAGTCTCTTCATCTTGGACAGACAATCATGTGAAAAGATATTATGAGTTCTATAAAGCCTTATTGTTGTTGTAGTTGATTCCGTACTATATGCATTGTATTCATTTCCATTCAGCTATGTTTACGTCATCGTTTAAGGTATCCGACTACGTTCGGAACCGTGATTTTAAAAAAGCGCATAAATGGATAATTTTCATGATATTTAGTGTCACTTAGATTAGAATACATGTATAAAATTGTATTAAGAATATTTTGACAAAAAAAATTATTTAAATACACTATTTCGGCAAAAAATTAACCTAGAATAACCTTTTTTCAAAATGTTCTTCTTTTGTGAAAAAAATTGCTTCTATTATAATAATACTGCCTGTATATAGCTCGGACCTCTGTACAGAGGCTCAACTATGATTTTTGAAAAGTTCACATTATTTTTAGAGTTACAACCAATTGAAATAATTATCGGCGTTTTTTTTTCTTAAAATTTCTCCCCTCTGTTGTCGTAAAACATGGATAAACCCCCGTCTAAGTTATACATTTTAAAAATTCTAGTTGAGCCTCTGTACGGAGTTGTGAGCTACATACAGGCGAAATATTATTATAATAGAAGCATTTTTCACAAAAGGAGAATATTTTGAAAATGGGTCATTCTATGCTATTTTTTATCAAAATATTGTATTTAAATAATTTTTTTATTGTAATACTATTCTTAAAACAATTTTATGTACATTTTCCATTAAGTGACACTAAATATCATAAATATTATCCATTTATACGCTTTTGAAAAAATCTCGGTTCCGAACGTAGTCGGATACCGTAAGTACAAAATGCTGTTCTCATTTCTGAATTACTTTAGCTTGTTCTATCGTGGAGCTATGTCTAAAAAACACCTGTTGCTTAAGGTTTGCACACCAGTGTAATATACACAAGGGGTTCTCACTTTATGGAAACGATTTTGGTAGTTAATTTTTATCAATAAATTCCGTATATTTTGTGGAAACTTGCTGATAGCCATGATTCTTGACAATAGCTCTAACTCGAATTTTTCATGAAAGTAAATTTGTTCTTAGTACTGTCATGCAAATGTTACTCCATTCCTCTTGAACCATTTTCCAAACTCAGTTCAGTGAACTTGGATGCCTTTTTGCTGGGGCTCGTTTTAATAAAACAAAAGCACAAAAATCTATTAGAGAAGGGTGATTTTACACGTATTTCATCAAATGGGATACACTTTATACCTGTTTCTGATTCTTTCTTTGCTAAGTAAGCGGTTGACTTAGACGAGTGACTAGAGGCTTTGTCCATATAAAGCTCAACTTTATTCATATCCTTTTCATATAAAGTTGAAATATCTGCTTCGAAAATTGCTCCTAAAATACTCTGTTGATAGTAGAGTGAATTAATTTTGGTTTTACTTGAGATTTTTCTGATTTTTTATTTGCCGTTGTAACAAAATCCTGCAACTACCATGAATGAATGCCTTTGAGAATTTTACTATTCACTGACAAAGTCATTTCGTGCGATCATTCCCATCAGTTGAGAAACAGCAAATTGATTTTCTTTTACTACATTCACCTAAATATTCTCATGATTTATCGAGTGTTAGCACAAAAATTTCTGTTTTTCAGCATCTAGGTGTTTTTTACATAATTATCTACAATTTGCTTTTCTTTCAGCAATATGTTTTAGAAAGAGAAATAAGCCTTATAATTAAATATCTGTGTTTAGTTTATAAATATTTATCAAAGATTTTAATTACAACGCCGGATGGTATTCATAGTTACGATGTAATGAATCTTTGAGTCAGCGTATATTTTTTAATGATCCGAGGCTTCACTTTCTGATTAGTTGCCTGCCTTTCAGCATCCTTGGAATGAAGTTTCGTGGTCAAGTTTTCATATTACAACTTTTTTCCCATTCAAATTCAATATATTGTACACACATTTTACTTAAATGCAGTAGCCGAGATTTTTACACCGCTTTTTATTTTGTTCATGTGAATATTTCTCCTGGAAAAGCGCAGTTACGTTAACTTCGAGATTTCATTTCAATTTTAGGAGCCCTTTTAAATAGATATTTTACTTAAAATTCCATTCGAAAGGCCTTAGCAGATTATTTTCTGAAGTTGTCAAAGTTTAATCTCAAAATGCAAACGAGAAAATGAATTACAAAATCGTTTCCGTAAAGTACGAACGACCTTTTGTTCGAGGATTCTTAGACACGTAAAGATTAATTTATTTCCACTGTATCTTTATTTCATTTGAGATACTGATAATGATATGTTTTAAAGATATAACAAAAATAATAAATTAAATAAACCAGTTTCATAAAACATTGTACTTTATTTAACTTGAGCACTTATACCAAAAATGTCAATAAACCAGCTTCATATTTGTATTAAAAGTAAGATTACGAAAAGTACTTCACATGTCATCATGATTTTATGTAAATTCGTTCCAATGGGGTCAATAATATCCCCCCCCCCGAAAAAAAAGTAAAAAAATTGAAGTAACTTTTGTAATTTCCTGTGCTTTATAATTGCTACAAGAAAAAAACATTCTTTCAAACCTAAAAAAGTATTTGGTAAAAATTAAACCTGCCTTCCTATTTAAATTTATCCATTGCTTAAAGTGCCCATATCATAATATATATAAATGTTATATGTAAAATATTCGAAATTTTATTTAATACTATTCGAAAAGTAGCATAAAATTTATATATTCTTTTGAAGATGAGTTAAGCTTCTTTTTATAGTTTTAACTATTAAGAAACTAGAAAACTAATTCACAAATATAGATATATTGATAAAGTTTAAAAATACAATATTTGAAACATAAAACAAATATTATTTCTACATTCAGAAAACGGAAGGTTATTATACGCTTTTGAGAAGTTTTCCGAGAATTCAATTCACATAGACTTTATATATTTATTGAGATTGTACAGTATGCCTGTGATAAAGAGGTAATAGAATTATTTGAAAATAAAACAAACTAAAGTACTGATAATGGAAAAACTGAATTGAATTGAATTCATGCTGTACAGTTTTGAGTGTTTTCCATTTCAAACCATAATTCTAAAAAAAGACAAAAAAAATCCCGATTTTTGTAACTTAATTACTTTTTTTCCCATACGAAATAAAAAAAACATATCCTATGTATAAACAAAAGAACCCTTTCATGAAGAAGATCGTAACAAAATTTCTGAAGAAACGGAGGCTGTTTATATTTTAATTAAAGAGAGGGATATATACTCACTTCCTCCCTAAGTTTCTTCAGTGTCTTTCCTTAATTTCAATTTCTTCATTAAGGAGTCTATTAAAATTCTCCCGTTTTGTAAAATAAATTTCCGTAAAATTGTGTATAAAATTAAATTGTAATTGAAAGAAATGGAATTATGAAATTATGTAGCACATTTGCATAACGTAAGCCAGTAATACGCACGTACGAGGTCCCTATGCTTTATTTCCTCAACCTAGTTTTTTTAAGACCCAGATTTAACCCAATTGCTTACGAATTTTTACTATCTATTTTTATATCAGTAATCAAAATCTTATTTGTTGGAAAGTATATGCATCATAATTTGCAGAGAATTCACCAGTGTCTTAAGTAAATCGTTTTTATTTACTTTTGTTTCTGTTCAAACTGTGCAAGTATCTTCGAAATAATATTATTACAAAATAATTAATATGTTAATTAAACAGTTATATGAGTTATCATTCATTTTATGGTACATTTCAAAATTTAAATATTTATTCTTTCAATTTATTTTCGTACTTCTTTTCAGAGTATTTCAGTCGACGCGGTAGTCTAGTAGTTAAGTTTGCCAACTCGCGGCTGGTGTGTCATTAATTTGAGCCCTAATTCCATTGACTACTGAAGACCCTCTTTGTATAGGAGCTAATATATCTTAAACCTATCTAGCCCAAAGTCCTCCAGTCGGAGTGATGTGGTGTTTGGAGATGGGATACAAACACAGGTGTCCTAACGTCACCTGCCTAAGGTCCAAAATTATGAGATTCGTCACCAATAGTCCTCGTTTAGCTTTACAGTATGACTTTAAAAACCTCTCACACATGCTTCGTTTCACAGTTAGGGTTATTTATGGTTACTCACAACATTTTATAAGTATCTAACATACTTTCACATTTACAAATATTCATGTACTAAAATGCCAATTGTTTTGATGGAAAAAATTGAAACAAATTTTATTTTATACGGTTTTAGTTATTTTGACAAAGGTGCTATTTTTTCTCCAGTTTTATGTAACTCAAACTCAAACTCAATGACGGACAGGGCCTACTGTGCCCATCGCAGCTTACGTGACCATTGGGCGCTGAAGTGCATGGACAAATGTCTCGATCAGGTTGTCAGTCCGTAGAAAGACCCCCAGTGTTTAAGTCCCCAAGCAAACTTGGTACTCATTTATCCATTCACTGCAAAAAGGAGGAATGGCTGAGTCAACCTTGCCTAGCCCGGAACCTGTGATGTGGAAGCGCGATAATCTACCACTCGACCACTGGACCCTCCCAGTTTTATACAAAACTTATAAAAAAATAATAATATATTTACCTTACCAGACACACATATTCGTTTTCCGTCTAATAACGAATACTAGTTTGTTTTTTCTGATTTTATATCTGCTTGTAAATGTTTATACAACAGTTAAAAATTATTTCAATAATTGCACAAATTAAGAAACAATTAAGCCTATTACTTATTTTTCTCATCAGCATATTAACGTAAGTTTTCTATGCAAGTTTCTCTTCAAAGATTTTTCGAAAAGATTTCTTCCAATTTGCACCCAAACTTGTGTTGAATGAAAGTTTCATTTTTTTTCGGATTTTCTGAAAACATTCCACGGCTTTTTATTCTTTCTTCCATAGAATACTTCCGAGACCGGATTCTTTCTTATTTCGATCTCAGCAGAATTATCCTAGGTTAGAATTTCTTCCTGTCCCAAAATATCATCAGGAATTTTATGTAGAAATGCCAATTTCCTCAACCTTTTTCGTGAGTGCTTATTTTGTGCACTGGATGACAACTTACTCGTTTACCCACACAACTTTCATTGACTTTTAGAGTAGGTCCTAAAATCAATATCATCTTCTACCAAGAAATTTTTCTTTTTCGCTAACGTCTTGTGCCAATATTTTTTGTACTTCGGGTTCGTTCATCTGACATACTAACTTGTTTTATTTTCCAATTGGTATACGTATACTTTTGTGAATTTTGTAAATATCTCATGGCATGTTATTTATTTTTTCCCCTTTTTATAATTCGTTTATTTATTTATTAACTAGTACGCTCACAAGAGGAATGTTTAAAATCTGCGCAAAAACATTTTATCAAATGTAAAATTCTAAGAGTTATTTTGGGTCCCATTTTAAATCAATATGAAAGAAAAGCTGTGAATATAGTAATTCGAACAATTATACATAGTCTCTAAATTTGTTGAAAATGAAATATTTTAGTATTTTGTTGGTATATATTCCAATGTGAAAGACTCACAATATATTCTGCCACCGCAATAGCCGATAGGCCATAGTCACGAATTCGCAACTGGAGTTGTTAAGTCACAGGTTTAAATCTTAGTACCACTAAAAACCAGTCATTTAGAGAGGCTTAGGACCGTTAAACTTTTCGAGGCTTAAAGTCATCACGTAGGTCCTATATGGAAGCGTGGATTTAGGGGTAGCAACTATAATATTGTTCTTGTTACTTGACCTTTCAAAATTGCAAGGCTAGTCACACGTCACACCGATAACTCCAGAGTAATTCAGTGCATCAATCCAATAAAAAATCAATTATTTACAATATATATTTTTCTTTTGTAAAGAAACCAAAAATGTATGTGTGTATATGATGTTGTTTTTACTAATTTTGCCAGATTGAGGCCAACGGAATTCGTCGTGACAAGGGGCTGGTTATTTATGACTGCCGTTAACCATAGCTTTGAGCATCATGCAATTGACAGTAGATTTAGCTCGGTTACACCCCAATTTAGAGAGGGGACATCCTGTAGGATGATCAGGAGGTCGCAGCACTAACGTATATTTCGAGCACCCCATGTCGCCCAGCCCTATACATTTTCAAATACACATACCTTCCCCGGGTTTCGAACCTAGCCTTCAGCGTCACTAATTACTATACCGGCTCACACGCACACACACACATGACTCATTTTGGTAATATGTGATATTCCTGACATAAAAAATCGAATAGAAAAATGAATTTAATAACTTATTTTAACCGACGTATATTTAGAGTGCCTCCACCCCCCATGCCGCGCAGGCCTATACATTTTCAAACATCCATACCTTCACCGGTTTTCGAGCCAAGTCGTCAGCGTCACTAACCACTATACCGACTCACACGCGCACACCCACATAACTCATTTTGGTAATATGTGATATTCGTGATATAAGAAAATCGAATAGAAAAATGAATTAAATAACTTATTTTAATAATAATGGCCAATTTGACCCAATCGCTGTAAGTATATTTCGGAAAAGAGGCAAACGAATCACAAGAATCTCTAGCAAGGGAATTACAATGGTGAGAATAATAGGGATGTTACAGTTACGTTATAAAAGCAGGGGAAATAGTAGTGAGTATTAGAAATTTTGCTTAAGGGGTTTTTAAGGGGGAAAAATCGGCCCCAAAGAGATATTTTATTACAATATTATCATTTTAGAAACCATGTAAATAATCTGTTAACTTACAGGATTTAATATTTATAACGTGGGAAATAAAGTGAAACTAAAATTTTAAAAAAATCAGTATTCTTATTTAAGATTTAATGAAAAATATGGAAACATAAAATTAGAATTTAAATATAATTATTAGTTGATATTTTATATATATAAAAAATCTTATTTTTTATATTTTTAAAAAAGATATTCTTTATCTTTTCCCCAAATTTTACGGGAGAAAATGAATTGATGTAAAAATTCCCGTATATGGGGGGGTTTTTTATATAAGTTTGTCATAAAGAAATCAATCTTAATCGTAGAAACGTTTTTTTTTTATTCTTTATTTTCAAGTTTATAGTCAATGCTTAATCGTTTTTCATGCAGAAGCAATGTATTTGCATTGCAAGCACATCTTTAAAACTCAATGTTTTACTTCTAATCCGATCTCATTCTTATTAATTTCTACTGCGCAGTTGCAATTACCAACGATCTTCTCATTATTAAACTAATCCGTCAAAACGGTGAAAAAGGGGCGACGCTGGGTTTGGGGTGAAAACGTAAGTGGGCGTTGACACTAAGGGGGAAAATTTTAAAAAAGGGAAAAAGTCCCTTTTTGCGGGCTTTTCTTTGAAATACATTCATTTTTGTGTTTCATTTAAATGTTTTCTTAAAACTCATAAGGACTTCGTGTAAAAGGGATTATATTTAATTTTATTTAACGTTTCTTTCGGGTTGGAATGTATATGCAACATAAACAAAATTCTTGTTTTCCATCAACCTGATTTATTAACTGTTTGTTAACGTCGCACTTTAAAGTTTCACTGAGCTGTTGGAGAAGCACTAGTAAATTTTAACCATGGTTGTTTACAAAAAAAGAACTGACCACACAACGTCAGGGGGGAAAAGGGCTTTTGAGTATAAATAAATTTAAAATAATTCAATCCCCTTCAGTTTTGGGCTTCGGGTTTTTTAATTAAAAAACCTACTATGAGAACAATGACCATGAGTTGGCAACCACAACCATTTGACTACCACGACAATCCCTGTGATTGAAAGTTTTAATTAAAAGCTTGCAGGGAAAACTTGCGTGTTTTTTGGCATAAAAAGGGGGTAGATAGAAATTTTTTTTAATTTTTGGTATACCCCATTTCCCCAACAATCTACTGTATTAATATGTATCTCATACCAATTAAAATTACGATTTCTTAATTAGTTTATATTTATACAACAAGCAATATAAAAAAAATTTTTAAGTCCATTCCTACTTTAAAGGAAAAAATATAAAAGTATTTAATCATTGAAAATTTGAATAAAAATATATATATATATATAGGAGGAGAAGTGAACTAATATATAGAAATTGAAAAAAAATTCAAAAAATATTTTGCCCTAAACCCCAAGTTCTGTGCTTAAACATACCAAATTTTACTATTGAAAAATACTGCGTTACTAACAAAAATGAAGAATTTTTTTTTGTTTTTTTTTATATTTTTAACAATATATGAATTAAATAAAGACAAATTTTTATTCGATCATTTTGGCAAGATTCATGATGAATTCTTAGATCCAATTTACAAATATTAAATATTGTTCACGGAAATTTAATGCAACGTTTTGTTTCTCGGTAAATCGTTTGGGTCATTAGCTCCAAATGGAGTTTAAATTCAAAATAATATTTAAAAAAAAATTTTTAAGTCAATTCCTACATAAATCAACAAAGAAAAATTTTATTTTAGCTACTTTTTATTTAATAGTTACAGTTAATATAAATATCTATATACATAGGGCAGAATCATAACATTAAGTGGTGATTAATTTTTTAAATTATCATTAAAGTATCGTATTGTTCTTTTAATGTCAGTCCAACTGAATGCTCTAACACGTGAGAAAAAAACATTTTCAAGTTTTGACACAAGTCGCCAAAAGGGTCGCTAAGTCGCCAACGTGGCTGTATTTGTAATTCGTTAAATAATTAGTTTTAATCAATTAATTTTTATTAATTATAGTTAAATTATTGTATTGTCATCCAAAATGATCCTGTATATAAAATTTTAACTCAATTCAGCGCTTTAAAATGTATTTTATTAACGATTGAAAATTCCATCAAGATAAATAAATAAATATACAAATATATAAATAAATAAATATATAGACAGTGCAAGCTAATAGTAGGAATTGAATAATACCTCAACTTACGCTACCCCGGCTTACGCGGTTTTCAAATCTCGTTGATTCGTCTTTTGTTTGAGCGCTACCCAACTCGATTACTCACACCTTGCTTCATGTCAAGCTAATGTGCATGTTCGAACGTATCACATGAAATCGACCCTTAGATATCAAAATTTATTTTAATTTACATAATAGAATCAAGAACTACTAGATTCCCACCATCAGAAGCTGACAATTGAAGAGCTCAAGGAAATACACGAGCAATAGCAAGAAATTGAAGAACTCAAGTTTTTAAATCCAGTTCAATGAGAAGATCGAATAGTTAGGTATTTGACAGTAGGCTGCGGTTTAAGTGTAAAAGTGTTACGAAAGTGCTTCTCAAACTTTCAATATTCGCGACCCAATTTTCAATCATAATTTTCATCGCGCCCCCATACAATAACAATGAATTGAACGCAGTAATAATGTATAATAATTTGACGCTAAACCTACAATACGACCATAATTATTAACCTTACAAATTATCAAGATACGTAAGTATTAAATTTTGTATACAGCTTGTATATGATAAGTCCATGGAAAAATCACTAGTAATTATTAAACTTGCTCTAAAGTTAGTATTGATACTTAGTATCAAGTATATTGTGCCATACTGATACATTTATGCGTATAATATATCATATAGTACGTCAGATAAATGTGTATTTTTTATTATGTAAAAATATATTTTGTTTTTCTTCCTTTTAGAGTAAATTCATAATTTTTTAAATCTTTTATTTTCAGTTGTTTGATGTGCTCTGCCCCCATTGTAGGGTTATCACGTCCCAAAAGGGGGCACGTCCCACAGTTTGAGAAACACTGGGTTACGAATTTTAGAAAATATAGACTCAAAGTAAGCGTATTTTTTCAACAAAACAAGGACAAAAGAATAATCAGTACTCTACAAGAAATTTTGAGGGAAGAAAAAAAAATCTTTGAGTCAGCAGACTACTTTTTATTAGATTTTATGGAACTTTCTACATCAAAATTACTTTGGTTTGCGATTTTATATTTGTTTTATCTAAGATTTTACTAAACATATGTTTTCTTAATCATTATTTTCTTTCGTCTACGGCCCTAATTAAAAGTAATTTCTATGCGAAATTATACCCTCACTTTCACGAATTCAACTTATGCGGTTATCACTCAATCCTACCTATCGCGTACGTTCAGGTCGGTGTTACAGTATTAACATGATAATGACGTAAAATACTGTTACGAATTTTGTCTAAATAGTCTAAATAATTTGTATTTGGATGTTTAATGCTTTATATTGCTCTAGGTTATATCAATTTTATGTTAAAATTGTACTATTCACAAGCAAAGCCACCCTTTACGTTATAATGGTGATGCAATTAGAACTTGGCGAAATCTTGACGGTAGAGCCAAGTTGGCATCATTTTTGGCGGTCAAGTTGGCGACGATTTTGGCGTCACTGATGACCAAGTTGGCGAGTTCGGAACCCTCTGGATTCTTCTAGAAATTTGTGAAGAGGTCCATTAACGTCACGCTCTATGACACGAGTGGTTATATTTCTGGAAGTTTCTGCCACGCCTATAAATATAGATGCTGGATGGAACGAGGGTCAGTCTTGATTAAACCAGTGAGTAGCGAGCATTGTTTTGACTAGCGATTAGCTCGGCTGTGCTTGTGAATAATCTTTTACTTACGTGAATTTTTAAACACTGATGGTTGTGTTTGATTGCTATTGAAGGTGTGAAGACCTTCGGGGATTTACTTTGTGAATATTGCTGCTGAATCCTGTATTTCAATGATTGGATTTTTGATAATAAATTCGCATCGCTCTTAAAGAACTGTTTATTTTCTTTGTGATTGTTTTACATAAAATCCTCGAACTCGGATCTACGTAACAATACAAATACAATTAATGTATGATTATTATATTACACATGCATGTTTATATTGCAGGTTTATCGTTTACAAGTTGTTTAAAAAGACAGTACAATTCTTACATTAAATACCCACATTTAATATTTCAATCTTCAACTGATTCATGGTCCAACTGTAATAGCTTTTCTAAGATATTTTAATTAATCACCACATTAACTTTAAAGTATTTTTTCTACTTGCATAAAAATTTGTTCTGTCAGCAAAAGTAAATTAGCCCAATCCAGTTCTTTGAATGCTTAAGTAGCTTTTAATAACGCCTCAGGTGGCAAAAATATTTTTCATACTTCTTTCCATAAAGAGGTATATATAATTCACAATTTTTTTTTTACTTTTCTCAAAGTCCCTGCTTATTTCATTTTTTTCCCTCGTGTATGTGATCTTGAAAGTTTTCATTAAGTCCTCTTTTTATTTTCAAAATTCTCAGTTCGCTTGAAAGCATTAATTTTAATTTTTATCAGCAATTTAACGCCGCTTATTACATTCCAACTAATTATTTTTTTATCTAAAAGAGAAGAAAAAAAATTAATTAAAAACTCACACGCTTGAGTATGTGTGTAATTTTAGAGTTGACATTTCAATTAATTTAAGACATTGTAAGATATCATTCACATTCGTTTAAATTTCAGTTTTAAGAAGTTAACCTTAAGCGCACAACAGTATAATTAAAGAGATGTCATATTAACTATTTAACTGTCTTGGACACTTATTATCTGTAATGATATAAAAGGTATATCTTGTAATGTTTGTTAACCCTAATTAAACAATATTAATAAGATAATCACTTTCCTTAAAAACTAATATACTATTTCATTTACATCGAGATTTCATTTCGAATATATATAAATACTTTTGAATTTCATGATTATTGGATCAATGGTTCAAGTCCTAATGCAATGAAATTCCTTATACACTTGAATCTGAACTCTCTTGTTAAAGCAAATTTGTGTTATGAGAAAGCGAGTCTTATAGAACAATATATATATTTTAAGTTTTATAATATATATTTTAAAATAAAAACAATTCAATGCCTTTTTTCCTCTTTCCTAATTAAAAAAGAACATTACTAATGCTAAATTTAATTTAAAATTTAAAATATAGCAGTTAAATGTTATTACTGAATAAAACAAACGTTTATTCTCCTTGCATGTATTTATAAATTACATTTGTTGTCTTAGTTGTTTTATTATCATAAAGTGATCGGTAAAGTACTCGCGTTCGGAACGGAAGGTACCCAGAACGAACCTTCTTTACTTCATTGGTGACCCTGGCCGTGCAAAGGAACCACACTCTTCACGCGACGCAGTCTGGCGCCATCTATGCACCGCAACAGCAACCAAGCCGTCAAACATTGACGCAAATAAGCCGTTACTTCTCAAATTCGTCTCACACAAATGACGCAATTCTCAAGCCGTCTCACACGAATGACGCAACTGCTTACATGCTCGCCACGAATATGGTATTGTTTGTTCGCCTATTATCCGAAACACGGGCAGGGAGTATGCGGCGGTGTAATATCTATATGAACTAGTACCAACATCACGCTAAGACGATTGTTTTGGCGTGATCGGTAAAGTACTCGCGTTCGGATCGGAAGGTACCCAGAACGAATCTCTCCTTCCATTATATATATATGTACATATAAAAGAAACGTGCCAAAATATTTTTATATGTATTATAAATCGTTATTTCTTCCTTCAGTGGAAGAAAATAACCAACCTGTTCCAAACCGTTTTCAGCATTTTTATTGTTTTACTTTAAATTTCCGTTACAGTTAATAACTGTCTTTAAAGGAATTGTTTTTAAATTTTCAGATGACACACATATGAAAATGAAGAATTTTTTCCATTATTCAATGTAATAAAAAAATCTAAAACCACAGTTCACGTAATTAATTTCTTAAAAATATTGATTTTCCATCATTTATTTGCAAAAGAAATCAATAATTCTTGTTTTTACCTTTATAATTAAATGCGCATTTTTTTTTATATATTTTGTGAAAATTATTTTTAAAAATTTTTTAAATTGAAACTTTTTTTGAAAAAAATCTAAAATAAAAAACTGAAAGTTTTCAACACCAACAATATTTACATGCATTTCTCTTTAATATGTTTACATTATCCATTTCCTGTTTTGTGTGCAACATTGTATCTTGCAAATGTTTTAGGTTTAAAAGTGATACTTTCTGATTTGATGTATTGACATGCTCATATTTATAAAAATAATTTTTAAGAGAACTATCGAACTACATTTATATATGAAAGCGATATATTTAATTAATTACAAGAGCTTCTGGAAAACATTAATATATTACTTATTTTTAAAGGGAATGTTTTAAAAATTACAATGTTTTTTTTTAAAATAAAATTTTTCTTGAATTTTTTATATAAGATAAAAAATTGAAATGGTAACAATTTCATGTTAGGTTAATATATAAGTGAAACAAAAAATAAGAAAATTAATTTTTAAATAATAAAAAATAAAAAAGTTTTTTGAGCATTTTTTTAGGTTAAAAAAGTTATTTTTTTAACTAGTGTATTGTTATTTTTTTTTGCAAATTAAATTTTTTTGACAAAACAAAAAAAAAAGGTTAAAATAATAACATTTCCCTGTTTTTCGGGTATTTCAAGTACTAAAAAATTAAACCAAAAAATTTTTTCGAAGTTTTTGCGTGTCTCTCTAGGACCAATATTAAAAAAATTTCATTGTTGTTTTTTTTTTTCCGGGGAAAATCAAAAAACTATTTTTGAAATACGGAAAACTTTTTCTGTATTGAATCAACGTTAAAAGAACAAAGGATGTTAAAATAAAAAGATGGCCTTTTGTTTTTTTTAAAAATAGTGAAGGAAATTGATTGTTCCCCCACGATATTTTCGTTTTAGGTAATATTTTTTTTTTTCTTTTTAAAAAACTTGCCCCTTTCAAAAAAACCCAATGTAAATGGATCCCAAAGTGCTTATTTGTTCTTTTAACTCCCTTTAGAAGTCACGAAGTCTATAAGAACAATTTCATAATTTAATCGACGGTTACGAGAGAGGGATCAAAGGGGCCTGAATCAAATTTTTTAAAACCCCCTCGACCCCAAACTTTTCAAAAAAAGTTTTTATTTAAATAGTTAAAACCCCCCTTTTTTTGAAACATCGGTTTAAACATTTGGGGTAAAAAATTATTACTTTTAGCTACCGAAAAATATCAATAAAAATAACCAAAAAAAGGTTGAAAAATTTAAAACATGTTTTAATTTTTCATAACCACGTCGATGTGGATACGCTTAAATAAACAGTCTGACGTTTGAGATAAATTAAGCTAGTGCCACATTGATTAACTTAAATATTCAGTGTATTTACGCCACAACTATTATTTACAGATTATACATTGAAGTTATAAAAGTTGTTTATTAGATTATTAAAGTCCAAGTTCTTTTTATGAAGGATGGAGTATTTTGGGGTCCCCCTCTCAACGAAGTTTTCAGACCATCTCCCGTTCTTTCTCTGCCATCGCTAGGGCCTCGGGGATGACCACGGACGGCCCCCTTTACCCTCGGGTTGCATCCGATTCGTGGGAGGAATAGGATACCTCGTGGTGTCAAAGGTTGCCTGGGTAATCCAAGACAAGGCCACGCAATAATTTAAAGTTGCAGGTGCCATTCCACGTGTGGTAATCATTTCCACAGAGAAGTCGATTCACAACTGCGTGGTGAGAATATTATAGCAGTTAACAATTTCAAGTCGAAGTACCCACCGTTTAAAGGGCTGATGTAGGATAAATATGTCGATGGTTAAAGTTCTCTCGTAGTGCGGAAGCATGGAGAGGAAATGCCAGCTCAGGTGCCATTATCGACACTTGACTGAGGTTCAAAATAACGAGATTCTTTCTTAATATCAGTCATGTTGCTTTAGAGTGTGACGTGTGACCACGGTACCCTAACGGCCAAGGTAACGCACTCGTAGGTGACGCATCATGAGTCCCAGTGCCGCCGAAGACCTAATATGTTGAGGGGGCTAAAGGACGTTAAATCTGTCAAGGCTTAAACAACGTCCTTCCATTGATGTGAAAGTTAGGAGAGGGGGAGTTCAGATATTTTAAAATGTTTGGTTGGCTTTTATGCTTGTTTAAATAAGGATGATTGAGTTTTTACTGTACGTAGATTGTCTTTGCGTAACTTAAATATAAGGGCACATGTGCAATAATTTACTTCTTGAAAACTGCCTTTTTTTAAAAAAAATTCGCATTTTGAATTTACTATCAAACAGATAGTCAATTTTGATGTTATAACTCCTCTTTGAGCATTAAAGCTTCTCCGCATAAAATATAATTTAAATTTTGTATCCTATATTATAACGAAGAGCTCTTTTAATTCTGAATCAAGATGCAGGAAGTATATTATAATTATTAATTGTTAGAATATATTTACATTGCACATTCATTGATTACTTCTAACTTTTATTTATGAAAGTAAGAGACTTCTGAAGGTAATTGTTATAGCGAACTGTACTAACCTTACGGTTCCATAGCTAAATTGCCATCGGGTCCAAGCGAACCTCTATGTATTATTTAATAAAACAATAAATCTTTCATTTGTGTTATTTTTTTAAAAAAGGCTGCCTTTGCCAAATATGTAAGAGCCGGAAGAAAACGCGGCACACATTTTTCAAACAGCTAAAATGGTTCAATAATATTCAAAACTATTGTGCTTTTAAAGTTTCAATACATTCCATACGTAAGATATATTTTTTTTGCATTTGTTCTCAATACTTCAGAGTAAACTTTGAAATAAAATACAAACCATTTTGATCAATGGCGCGCCAAAAATATTGTGTCGCGTGCCAGCAATGGCCGCGTGTAACGGGTTCACCATCCCTGGCCTATAGGTTCAACTGAAGTGGAAGAAATTGATTTGTCAGACCCATTAGATACCGAATCTGATGTGAAAATTGATAATGATACTCCTATCAAAAGTGTTACATTTTCTAATGCTTTAAATTCAATGATTTAACTGGAAACTTTTAAAACACACCTTATGCAGAAGGATGCAAATTATGCGGTATTTTTTTTTCTGCATAAAGTCCAAAAGGGTCTTTCGAGTCAGGAATAAAAAAGATCGTCAAACATATGTTAGTCAATACTTTAAAATCTTCAACTGGTGCGTGATAATTCACTAAGACTGTTTTTAGCTGTTGAATAAAAGGTGTGTAATTTCCATTTATGGATATTTTTTGTGTAGATGTTCATTACAGAACTTCCAAAATATAGAGCAAAAATATTGTACTTTTTTGGACCACGATATAACAAATATCGAACAAAATGTTCGGACCGGATGAATTCGCTAAATCGAGGTCTGACTATAAATAATATTTTGATTTTTAACCAACACAATAAAAGAAAAATATCTAAAAATAATATTTCTCTTTATTTAAAATGAATAAATATAGATGGTCTTTAAGTATTTTTCAATAACTCTGGATATAAACATTACTTTAGTAACTATAGATAGAGATTAAGAAAAGTACATTGACAATATATTAGGAATTTATTTTGCTACACCAATCTTATTTTCAATAATATTTTAAGAAACATTTATTAAGTGTTAACATGTATCAGGAATGCATCAAGTGTTAAAATGTATGTGGAATGTATTAAGTACCACTTTATGGAATATGAGTAAATAGAGAGTCATTGTAATTTATTTATATGCATTAAAGATGAATCGGAAGAGCAAAGTATATGAAAAACGTAGTACGAAACAAATAACTTAATATAAAGTCTCAGTAATGGATAGTAAAAGAGTATATTGCGTGTGTGATAAATTAAACACTATGGTATTAAAGCGTCTTTAACAAAATGAAACGCAATTAGAATGTGTGTCTCGCAAAATATTTTTCTTTGATAAAAAAATTATAGTAAACTGAGCAGTGAATGGGAAAATAAATAAAAAACTTTTTGTACAAAAATAAAATATTTAATTAAAAGAATACCATATTTATTAAGTTGATTTCATTCATTTAAGGAAAAAAAAGCTGTAAAAACTGATAAAGGATGTGAAAAAAAATTGTTTTTGTATTGATTAAAAAATTAATCAAAGAAGTAAAAATAAAAATACAAACAGGCAGAGAAAAATTAAAAGTGGAATTTTTTTGCGTAATTGGTACATCCAGATATTCCCTCATACATTATTGTTTGAAACGTTATTGTGTGCAGAGAATTCGAAAATGTAAAAATAATAATCAAAATTTTAATGAGATTCTTTTCTTACATTGAAGGCCTGAAAATTTCTATGGCTTACCAAATTGGTGAAATTCTGAAGATATTGAAAAATAGAACAAACCCAAACCATTTACATTTATATGAACTACAGATTCATTCTTAGCTTCTTTTGTTCGATGTTTTGAGTTTACAAAAAAGTCTTAGGAAATTCCTCCATATTGATTCTACAGAAATAATTCTATGCTTTCTTTAAAATGGATTTTTGTTGCATCCTGTGAAATGATATGTGTTACATACTCAAAATTTGTAACGCTAAAGAGATTCATAAATGTGACAAAAAACTAGTCTTTCAGTGACTATTTGTTAAATTATATTACCACTCTTCCCATTTTTAATTATAAAAATATGAAGGTTTGAGTAAATAAATTCAGAAAAAAATGTTATAAATGATTTTATATATATATTTACTTTATTCTTATTATGGAGTATATTTGAAAATATTTTTATAAATTAAATAATGTTAATAGAAAAATGTCTGTAAATCAGTTAAACAAAATATCCTGGTATAGCATCTTAGGTTAGTCAGAAACAAGATATATTTAATAAAATAAAAGGCATATTTTTAATTTTTATATTTCTTTATTTTAAAATATGTAGAAATAACTGTGAACTTTATTTTAAACTCCAACGCAATTAAACGCATCCTAATTAAGATTTCAAACGTTGCTAAATAGTATTTTTCTAAAAGAATACATTTTTCTCTGAATTCCTTTTCACTAGATTACTCTTCCAATATTTTTTATTCCGATTAATAAGCAGTCCTACACGGAGTTATTATGAATAATATAATCAATTTATTCCAGGTAAATGTGCGGGTATTTTTTATTTTATGTCCTTAACACAATAACTTGCTACCCCTTCGGTAGAAATCAGTTTTATTTTATAAACAACTATTTATGTATAATTGTTATATAGGAACCATATAATTACATTAAAGAAAAAAATAATAATAAACAAATGTTTTAAGCATGCACTAAATTTATGTGCCATTTCGTTTGATATCATGTTCCAAAAATAAAATGAAAATGTACCGAAAACAAACTCGATCTAACTGATTAGATAAAAAACATGAAAATGTAATAGTCAAAAAATAAAATTAAAACAACGCTAAAATTCCACTTTCAAGAAGAAACAAAGGAACATTAAATCAGGAACACTTCATAAATATATGAATTATTTCATTTCTTTTAGATAATCAGTCAGTATCAGAGAATAAAAAGCATTTATTTGAAGATACAATCGCAATTTCTGAGAAAGATACTATTCTAACTACTGGTAATTAAACCCACAGTAATTAACAATAAGAAGCTAAATATACTGTCAATGCGAAAAAGGGTTTAAATTCCTCCGTATTTCTGTATACTGGATCAACGACTTATGATAAGCATATTGATGTAAGGCTTAATGGAAATTTATATATATATATATATATATATATATATATATATATCATATTAAATGTAATAAACAATAAAAGGGATTAAACTCTTCTGGAAAGTTTGGTACTCAAAAAAACTTGAAAATATTATTTTCTTTATCCATGATCCATTATTATTGTGTAAGTAGAAAAAAAAAAAACATTATAAAATGTTTTTTTTTCCAATTAGATTCAAGTTTCTGTTTCAGTTAGAAATTCTTTAGTATTACCAAATTTAAATTTTCAATAAATGCATAAGTCGGAAGCTTATTTAGCCTTAAAACTGATTAAACACAATTTTATGTATAAATAAAGCTGTCCTCATTTAACACCATTTACAATGCTGCAGCAGATTCTTTTTGTTTCATAATCTCAAGGATAATTTTTCTTTACTATTCAAGTCACTTCAGTCTGTTCAAGTAAAGGTAATGTTTATATATATATATATATATATATATATTCGAGGCGTAAAGAATAGCCCAGTGTGTGTGTCACAGGTTATAAAATATCTGCCTTCTTCAGAGATCTTTTTTCCGGAATCATTCTAAAACAGCACAAGAATCACTGTCTTGTATATATAATTTTCTTTTCTTCCTGTAGGAAGAAATGGAGTTGGAAGAAATTCAATGTTTTTGCTTTTTATGTCTCCAGATGCATGCCATTCGCTTATATAATCTACGATGTATTTATGATGATCTGCAATCTATGAAATAACATCAGTGTTGTCCTAGATTACATCTTATTTTTCTTTAAATTCCTCTGTTTTTTTTTTTTCAAAAGTAATTTTACAGAAGAAATAAAATATAAAACCATAATTTCATCATTATTTATTAACATTAGTTAAGCACGTGAAATTCCATTCCCAAAGCCTTCGACCGTATTTTAAGCTTCAGAAAAATGTATTCGATTTTTTCTGGTTGAAAATAGTTTCCCGCAAAATCAAGAAT
Source organism: Trichonephila inaurata madagascariensis (assembly GCA_019973955.1). Classification (NCBI taxonomy): domain Eukaryota; kingdom Metazoa; phylum Arthropoda; class Arachnida; order Araneae; family Nephilidae; genus Trichonephila; species Trichonephila inaurata. The sequence continues at coordinate 60,398 of BMAV01021498.1, forward strand.
CAACTTCTAAACCCAACAGCTTCCGTCACCTCTTCACAAAAGTGTTAACGAATAAAACACTAAAGTACGAGCATAATAATAATAATAAAGTGCATAAACTATTTTTACCCTTGTGCTGTACTGGTTAATCTAGTGATTACCAAACGTAACGTACGTGCAATAAACTGACAAGTTAATTAAGTTGTTAAACCATGTATATATTTTGTGATACTAAACATACTATTTACTTCATTATGAATAAAAATTTCTTTTTACTTAGATTTATTGTGTACTTTACTAATTTCTTAACGCAAGCACTTCTTTCATTTCTTTTTATTTAAATTAAGAAAAATGGATGTTTAAGGAAATGTAACATTCAAATAGTCAATATATATGCTGCGTTTTATTTCCCTGTCTGTGATTTCTTTAATCTTTTAATTTAAAAACCCAAAAATTCTTCGTAAAATATAATAATAATATTATATTTCACAAAAGAAATTCGTATAAACAAACAGCGTACCATACGTGCTTATATTACTTAAACCCTAATAATAAAGAAAAATTAAAGCCATCTAAAATAAAATATTTTCATTTCACAAATTAAATTCAAAATGTAATTAGCTATCATATTATACAGTATTTTTTAAAATGTTAATTCCCATAAATATTTAAAGCTTGATGTCCATAAATGAATCGCATCTTTAAATATTAAAAATTACCTTACGCATTTTGTTTAGTAAAACCTGAACTTAATACAGACTATAAAGTTGTGATTTGTGGGATACAAATCGTTTCAAGTATTTCTTGACTGAAATTCGCTACATTATACCTGACTTAGGTAATTTAAAACCTATTTTAAAAGTGTCAAATATCTTCTTTTTCAAATTATTAAGAAATCAAATTAATGTTATACGTTAGAAAATGATGTTTAGGTTCTGAAGATTTCTTGATCTTTAGTTAATTTTAGAGCTGAAAAATGTGAGGCAATTTACTTTTATGATGTAAACATCCAGTTAAATGCGAGTTTAAAATACGAAGTTCAAATGCTTGAAGCTTATTTTATGATGTGTTAAGATTTATCCCCAATTCAAATAGGAAATGATTTGAAATATCTTTAAATATTGTTTTGGTAAAGAACTTCAATGCATTATTTGAATATTCTAAGCGCTTAATGGGTGAACTCGAACACGTTGAGTGAGAAAAGATTATTTTAATAGGTTCATTTAGATTTATTTCAATATTGCTTTCATGTTTTCCAAAACCCCAAAACAGTATTTATTAGAAGGTAGATTTCTAACAAATATTTTATTTTATTTCTTTATTAAGTTTTATAAAGATCAATTACTATTTACGTTCTATTATGCGATTTTTAAATAATTAAATTTGAAAGTGAATTCTCTTTGTTTCATAAGCAATGAGTTTTATGGAAGGAAACAATACATGTAAAAGGTGTTCTTTCATCTAATGATGTCTTCTAAAATGATTTAAGCTGCTCACAAAAGTCAGTTACGAATTTTTAATAAAATGCGATCGTTGGAATAATAAGCATAAAAATTTACATCTCCTCACAGCACTTGATTAAAAAGCTTAAAATTTTGCGGTTATGGTTTATTGCTTTCCTTTTGCTTAAATTGAATGATTAGGAGATAAAATTTAATATCTTTCCGTTTTATATTCCATTTAGAATAAGTATGACTTTGAGTTATTAATTTTTCTGTCACTGTGCATTTTTGATAAACGATAGCATAATGCATTATTAAACTAATAAGTAACTATGAATTTTTTAAAATGACCTTTGAATTTCATTTTATTTCAGTCAAAGCTATTCATGCTGGCAAAAACAAAGATAACTTTTTTTAATAATTGCGGGATTTATATCCTGATTTTTTTTTAGTAAATTCACTTCTATGTTTTTATTATATTTCTACAAAATTCATTACACACTTGTTTAAATGATTATTTATTAGTTGATACTTTTAGGAAGATTATGTGTGCTTTAAAATTTTTTTTTTATCTCATATTATCGTGACAATTCCATATCACTAAATACTTATAAGCTGCAAGATAAATGCATTGAGCTCATTAAATGTATTAATTGGCTAAGATAACTTTTTCTGAAAGAAAATATAAACTACCATTAGAACAATTACTTAATGATATATATATCATTTTATAATATGAGAAAAAGGAGAAATTTAGCGTATCCATAGAAAATTTAAAAGCTTCGTACAAAATATAAAATAAAATACAAGTAATAGTCAAATGAAATAAGTTTCAGCAGCACCAAATAATTTTCACAAGAAAATGCTTTGAAATATTATATCAAAAATAAAATTCATTGTAGGAACTGAAGAGTCATATATCTAACCAATGACGACTTCTTTAAATCAACCATATTCAACTGTCCATTTTGTAACTTGACAGAGGGAGAGTTATACTGAAAATATCGCACTCTAGAGCTGCACGAGGGATATTGGCAACGGATCTTATAATTTTGGACCATGTTCAAGTGACGACGACACCTAAGCTGGAACCCCCATTGAACATCCATACCATGCAAATGGGAGGACGTTTGAACATCGACAGATTTAACGAGCAGCGTTTCCCTACACTAAAATCCTACAGTAAAATCCTACTCATGACACGCCAGCAATGAGACCACGAGTTCATGGCCTTAACCACTGGGCTACTGTGGCCAACATCGTAACTTGATCGTGGTTCCAAATTAAGAGCTCCATCGCCAACGGTCTAATGTTTTTCGAAATGCTGGTTTAACAAACAGTAAATCAGTCAGTTAAAACAATCACTTAATGTCCATTTGTAAAAACATTTCAATTGAAAAGAAAAAATGACTTTACTTCTGATGTGTAAATTTGTAAAAGCAATCTAATTTTAAATATCGTATTAGTAGTCATACTACTTCAAAAGTCACTTCCTTCCGCGAAAAAGAAATTTAGAGTTATAAGCTATTCTTGTCATGAGCATATATTTTTTTAAAATGCGATTCACGAAATATTATCTCTCAAACTGCTTTCCCACACCTTCAGCTCACTTAAACCAAGTAATAAAAATTCAAATCACACATATCTTTGTAAAGTCATCAATCAGAAGTGTCTTCCTTCCACTAAATTCCAATCAGTATTGAATCGATCCTCAAATATCGCTACAGTTAATCAAAAATCTTTAACATTTTGCAAATATCTATAAGTTATTCGATATTTACATAAACTATTATCAAATGAGAGACGGGCTGGATTTATTAAATTTTTTATTAAATTTGAGTTGCTGAATGGATGTGTGAAAGTCAGCTTCAGAGCAGTCTTCATCTTCCCGCCCTTTTTAAATCGTAAAATATATTCTGACCTTGAGTTCTAAATATGAAGCTAAATTCACAATGCTAGAGGGGAATATTCCCTAATCTCAATCAGATGTTATAAATTATTGTGACCTTGATTATATTCATTCTTTTCTGTAGAATCGAAGGGTAATTATTAAGACTTTAGAATTATAATTTGTCCAATTATAAAATATGTAATATAAATAATGCATTTTTAATATTTCAGTACTCCAAGTAAATTTCATCTCCTACAAAAAACATATTTGTAATCATAGAAGCTCATTCTTATAATGAATGCAAGGGAAAAAACGCGAAGTTAAGTAAAATGTTCCATATAATTCAAATATTAAGCACATTGGTTCGTTTACGCTTGTGTTGACCTGTTTATATGGTGCTGTAGAAATAAACTTTAATTTTTTCTCACGGCGCCAAAGGTAAAATTTTCAGCTCATACTATAAACTGCCTTTGTGAACATGATTGAAGCCAATTAAGAATAAAATAGTAGTTTAATTTCGGTTTATGTAACATTAATAAACTTTTGAATAAGACTCATGGATATTGTTATGTACAAAACTTGAAGATATTTAAAATTTAAATATATTTTTAAAATAATAATAATAATAAAACATTTCAATTTTTTTTTTCATTTTGAGTTAGAAATAGTTTAAAATTTTTTAAAAAATATATATTCAATCGATTTTGATGTTTGTAGCATTTATTTGATTTTCAATACCTGGATACAAAAAAAAAGTTATTATTTTTATTAATTTTTTACAATAAAAATGCCTACGGAACAGTTAATAAAACTTATCCAGATAGTAGTTTTATTCAGTGACGTTTTATTCACCCCCCACCTCACGGGGGAGGGGCAGGATACTAAGGGGCCCAAAGGATATGGTTTTGCGATCCTCTCTAAGATCCAACTTGGGTTCCTAAACCTGGCTTTGCAGGGAGGCCCTAATATTCTTCATTTTGTTACTGGTTTTATTACTTTTCAAACTAAGAAAAATTAAAAATTAAAGGTCCGTTTGAAAGAAATTCTCTAGTAGATTTATGTCCAAGAAAAAAGTGTTTTGCAAATCTAAAATTATCTTATTTACAATTTATATATAAGTTAAATTGCCTTACATAAATAATTAACTTATCTAAGTATCATATCAGTCTATTTTAAAAAATAATGCTTTATAACAGCGTTTCTCAAACTGTGGGGCATGCCCCCCTTGGGCGGCGTGACAACTCTACGAGGAGGGCTCGAGCATACTGAAAAGTCAAAAACAAAAGATTATTTTAAAAATATTATTTTATTGAAAGTAAACAAACAAACTACATCTGACAATAAAAAAATAAATACACATTTACACTGATATATCAGATTTGTAAAATGTATCAGCGCTACAAAACTGTATTTAATTTTTAATTTGACAATACTAAGTTAAGAACAAGTTTATTAACTATCAGTGTCCCCATATGGGCATGTCATATATATAATTAAAACATAAATTATCACTTATTTTGATAAATTGTACGGTTTATAATTAATCCCTTAATTGTCGATTAAAAGTTATGCGATTCGCTACCCAATGCCAACCGTTTTCACGTAGGATCGCTTATTGATGTATTGGAGGGGAATAAATAAGCAAAAAATAATCTGAAATAAGTAAATCCTTTGCAAACATTGTCAAGGTCCTTGTATTGCATTCCAATGCCTTCGGAATAATTTTATGGCAGCACTGTACAGAATAGATCGCTCTTCAGAAAAACGTATAAATACGTCCGAGGAAATAAATGTTTTGGTCTAGTCGAGACCTTTATATACATCAAGGGTGCTTAAGAGGTTGAAGCCGTATCGTAGTTTTAGCGTCAAAGTATAGTATTGAATTCAATACATTATCATTGTACGAGGGGGCGCAATGAAAATTATTATTCAGTATTGGGTCGCGAATATTGCAACTTTGAGAATCTCTGCTTCATAATTTAGTTAAAATGCAATATTACAAGTATCATATACTAAGAAATTATTACCCACATGAAACATAATCTGATCAATTTGACATTCATAAAAAAAAAAACTTTTTTTTTAGAAAAATTGAAATATTTTTCTAGTACAAAGAGAAATGATCAAATAAATCAGAATTTTTCCAGTTTCCTGCTAAATATTGGTTGTAAGACATGCATTCATGATGCATGTCTTTTGAGTTAGGCAAACATTCATTTTTGAATGTTTCAACTGTGAGTTCAACACTATCAGATGCTGTATGATTCAATATATCGTTTAGCCACCCAATATATTTTCAATGAAAGGGAAATATATTACTGTGTCTGATGGGGAAGCATTCTGTGATAGAGAGAAAAATCGGTAAAAAGCATGAAACATATCATTTACAATCCTGATGTTAGCTTATGGAAAAGTAATCGCAAGAAAACTTGAAATAAATGACCGCGCCATAAAAAGTAGAATTTCCTCAAATGTATCACACAGTTGTAAGATGGTGGCGAATATTTAGTGGAATTGGAATTGGATATTTGATATTTTTATTCACATTAAAATGGACATTTATAAAATCATTTTTCCAATAATCTAGTCACCACATGATTTCTGTTCAAGAATTAGTTGTTCCGTTGAGTGATGCCGTAATTTTCTCAAACTTATTCATTTTTTTACAATGATATGGAATCTAATTTAGTGTGCTAATTAATATTATGAATGAAGCATTGTTAAAGTTCCTCGAAATTTTTAAGTGTGCCGGTTCACGTTATACCAAAAATGTTTAAAAATTGTTTATGTACCATTTTACAAGAAGCTATTAAACATATCGGCTTAAAATTTTGTCAGTGCGTTAAATAAATGTTTACATTTAAACTAAACTAGAATTCTACAAACAAATTCCTTAATTCACTTTTAAAAACGAATCTGATCGTCTTTTTGAATTATCTGAAAAGGCTCATTCTTTTTACGATGCCCCTCTCACGTCAAATGTTTTATGAATACTTTAAAATATAACTTCAGTACTTAAGGAGTAACGTATATACATATATATTTCAAGTTCTTGCGTACGGTAGATTTATAAAAAAAAGTAATAGTACACTTAATTCGAAAAACATTACTTTGAGAAAACTGCAACTTTAAAATAAAATATAGCAGTATCACAAGAATTTTGCATCATCGCCTGCGTTTACCCTATAATTTAAAACACATTATGTTCTTTTTTATTTAATTAATATATATATATATTCCCCGTTTTCTTTAGATTCTTCAGAAAATACATATCTTACTTTTTTGCTGTTTTCCAATCAGAACGTTTCTCAGTATTTTCAGCATATATCCCATGTTCTGTTCAATCTTAGAAGAATTCGACACAATTCTATAGAAAACGAACACAGTAATTGAAAATAAAAGTAACAGACAATTTAGAATCTTGCTATTCCTTCTCGTTATTACACACTTTACCTTTCAAATTAACCTGAAATGCAAATTCAATTTTGTTTCATTTCATTTTCAAATTAATAATGTATTTAGTTTCTTCATATAATGAGGAATCCTCATATAAATTAAGAAATTTCTTTTGCTTTAAAAATGTCTTTTAAAATCGATATTTACTTTAACATATATTGAATCTACCGGTTTTGGCTTTGTAGTTACATCTCAGATTTAACTATCCAGTTTACATTTTTATCCTTCAAAATGAACATAGCAAGTCAGTCTTTTTATTATTATTATTATTTTTATTCAGAACTCATTTAAAGATATTTTTTAATTTATAAGTTTTGCAATTATGTTACATATTTGATAAGGTTTCGAATAGAAATTTTAAAACATCTAAAAATGAAAACTGATTTCTTGAAGATACTGTAAAGATTTCAATGTACTGTATTCCTGAAATTACAATTAAATTCTAATAATCATTTTCTTTTGAAATCAATTCATGCTTCGTACTTATTTCTCTGCATTCTTTTTTTACTACATCTAGTTCATAGACTTACGTATTGCATATTTTATTCAAAAAGCATTGCCCTCAATGATTTGTTAACCATATACTGGTAACTGTATTATAAAAGTACAAATTTTTGTAATTAAAATTAATTTTAATTATTTTCATTTTTATTAAAAAATTTAGGTAATAATTTAAATAAAAAATTTCATTAAAAAGTTCATAACATTTTTTATAGATTTTGTCTTTTTGATGCCTTTTTAAATTATTTTGGTATACTGTTTACGATGAATTGTAATTTTTTTGGAAAAAAATTAATAATTAAAAACCAAACTTCTTCTTTTGGACAGTAATCAATTTTTTCCTAAGCTTTGTTTTTTACTAAGAAATTCTCATTATTTTTGTAACTGGGCATTGTAAACGCTCTTGTAACTTTGTTGTGTTAATTGTAACCACTGAATATGAATGGCAGCTATTGAGACAATAGTATTGACACTAAAGCATAAATTTTATATTTCACTCTCATACTTCGGCGAATCAAAAATCACTAAGTCCATATCAAAATTTAGAAACAATGCTTAGAGATAATTTGAAGAATAGAACTGCACTTAAAGTCCTATTTTCTATAACATTTTATGCCGAGAAAACTCTAAAATCAAAGTCTTCCTATCTGTTTAAAAATTAAGTCGTATCCTTTTTCCACTTTTGCTTTTTTCCAAACTATATGTTTTTCTCTTTCGCAGTTCGTGGTTTCTTAGATTATTTGCTTTCAGCAATTTTTTTTTATCAGAACCAGCTTTTATCAAGAATGGAACTAGGTATGTGTGCTTTCCTTGCGTTTTTTGAATGGTTCTTCTGCTTTGACTGTATCCTATTTTCTTTTGCGCTTTTTCAATCCCTGTTCTATTATCTCCAATTCTTACAGAAATACAAACATTTTACTTTTTCAAGTTTTAAAGTACATCCTTTTTCTCTATGGACTCACTCATGTACCTCTCTTTTCCCCTTTAATAATATTGAAGCACGTAGAACTCTACTTTGAATTTAAAATATGTTTTCTTCCGAAAAAAAATATGCATATGCAGTTCTTATTTTTCTCTAATGTATTATAGAAACTTCTATGGTGTGTAATGGGTTCCGACAGTTCCATATAGAATACATATTGTATATTCTATCGTATAAAATGCACTTTTAACACAAAAAAATAAGACCTAAGTTTACGGATGCTGTTATACGCCGAATATAAAAAAAGATAGCTTAAAAAAAAAAAGGTTATAGAAAAAGATTAGACTTCTACATATATCTAAATACTGTTCACTTAAAAGAAATCACATACCTTGTAAACTATGAAATACCTTATAAATTTTGTCTCCCTTTCCTTTAGGTTTGTAGTTTTAGAAGTATATCTTTTTTCAAAAGCTTGGGATAATACTTCGAATAAATGACTTCAAAAGAGATAAGAACATTCCAAAATTCTTCGTAAATATATATATATATATATATATATATATATATATACGTGTTACGTTGTGAATACATCTAAAATTTAAAAAAATTCAGTTTGAAAGTATATGTGCTAATTATATTCCGGTGCGATATATGATAATTTTATTTTGTATTCCTAAGCATCCGAAATAGAGATTATGCCATAATTTTATTAGTATACTAAAAATAATTTTTATTATTTAAAAGCATTGAGATTAGAAAAAAATATTTAAATTATTAGAATTCATTCTGAATATAAAGTATAAACAGCGAAAAAACGCAGCAGTAATAAAAAATTCTCAATATATGCATAATGCATTCAGCAAAATGTTTTTTTAAAAAAAAGCCAAAATGATTTATTTAAAAGGGTTAATTGTTTGATATCTGTATTGCGTTAGAAAGTACATTAATACTATTAATAATCGATTTTACAATTCTATGTCAGCATCTAAAGATGAGAATGAAATTTAAATTATCTCTCACACTCACATACACCTCATACACACATATAACATCACATCTGAGGAGACATAAAGGATTCCTGTTATATGAGGTTATTTTGTCTTCCACAAAATCGGCTTACTATGAAACCAGTTTAAATTCGTAGCTCGATTTTTATCATCGCTTACACTATCGATCGCACCATGATTATGTACAGAAAGAGGGGGAAGTTCTTGTAAGGGTGACAAATTGCATTTTTCACGAAATTACCGTTAGATGACAGTGTCCCGATCCTGCTCCTTCAGAATCCTAATCAGTACATCGCCAATATATTCTATTATTAATGTGTTTAACCATATACAAAAATGTGTTATTCATTGATTCCGTCGCAGGTTTGGTTATTAGTAAGAGACTTTGTCGTTGTAAGTACTTTTGATTTGTAAAATGATATTCATAAAGTGCTGGGAATAACATGTCCAGCAGCGTATAATTTTTATTTTTTTCGGATAAAAGGATATCCATCAATGCTCCTTTGAATGGATGAGAAACTTCACATTTAAAGCAACACAATGGATATAGATGACGGTCCTCGCAATTCCGAATCGTGGTCAAGTGACAAATACAACACATAAAGCGTTATATGAATCTCCTAAAATCCACATCACACCTACTTGGGGAATTTCAGCTACAACAGGTTGAACGGGCATCATCTCTACACATTAGGTCTTCAGTGACGTTTGGATTTGAACCCCGTTTCGATATCGCCGATGCTCCTCCAAAATAAAAACAGTTATATTGGCAATATCACAGGAGGGGACGAGTCACTTCCCATTTATTTAATCGTTAATCAACTTATCTGATCGCTCAGGCCCTTTCGATTTATTTTGGTATCGCATGCAGTGTTGTTAATGTGCAAATAGTGTATAGATGAAAACTGTTTCAATTGCTTGGTCCATTTTAACAACCAAAGGATACTTTCAAGTTGCCATTGAAAAGACGGCTATTTTGTGATCCGAACCAAAGGCATCGATTATTTCAATAGCTCTATCTTCGCCAAAGAAGATTTCACTTTTTTTCTTTACCAAAATATATCATAAGGAAGTTGAAAATAAACCCCATGCGTCTAAAAACGATCACGATGAAATTAATCCACTTTTGATCTACCTACGTTTGAAGGACTTTTTATTTTATTTTTCCTTTACCTGAACCGTTTGAAATTCATTTCTGAGGTTGCATCTTTTTAATGGGAAAAATTTTGGATTTCTTGAGAAAAATTGCCTCCATGCACACTCAAATGAAAAATTGGCTTCTAATGAATACAATGAAGATAAACAGAAACACCAACAGACAAATTAGGCAAGTTAGCAGGATTAAACGCAACACACTTGCTATGAATCGTAAAAAATTTAAATACTTTGTTATGCTAGAACTCAAATAATTTAGGTAATTTACGTGAAGTTTCCAACTGAAATATCCAACTATTTGGTTCAAAAAAGCCTCGATATTAATGAAAGCACAGTTTATGGTAAGAAAGAAAAAATAAAATTATTATTCCAATATTTTATGAATAATCCCTGGATACATTCTACCTGAATTAGCTGGGCCGAAATTTATACTATACATGGCCTATCAAAATGACATTCTTATAAATTCGTTTCATTTCTAGTTTCTAATCTAAAACTTCAGTTGATACCATTTCACTTACATAATGCTTTTCTGAAATTATGATTACATTTTTTCACATACCATATTTTTAATGTTTTTTATAAATACATTATTTCGTATGCCCTAGGCATACCACACATGCTCAATTGAGTTCAAGTAGGATGGGTAAAGGTGGCCAATCCATTCCAGGAATATAATTTGTTTACAAGTATTCTGACATCACATATGCACGATGTGGCCGAGCATTGTCGTACATTATCTAAAATTCTCGGCCGACATTAGTTATAATAAGAAATCTAACTTAGGGTTTTTGCACCTCATTCACATATCTCAGAGCAATCACAGAAACGCCTAGAAAGATACTATATGCAGATCGGGGTGGTCATTTGTCACATGATTCCTCCCCAACCATTAAACTGTAGCTGCAAAACAAGATATTTTATGGACAGGGAAGATAAATTGAGTATTTCTTCCTCTCTTCAGATCAAACACATCTAGAATCAGTGTCAGACTATATTTGGAATCGCCATTAAATTATACTCAGACCCAATCTTCTTGGCTCCATTAAACATCACAATAGCACCAATTTAAAGGGCCTACTGGTGTTGAGCAATTGGACAAAAAAATTTTTTTCCCCACATACAGTCCCAAACCTTGTAAGAACCTTGGGTAAAACATGAATTCCTTTGGTAGTGTGATGGTCTAACACCAAATCTTTTGTTGCCGAATTAACAAAAAATGATCTTCGGATTTAAATGCTGCTCTTGGTTGCCCCTGGCAACACAGTCTATCAACTGATAAAGTACATAAAAAGCGGCAAAATCATTTTCGCTTTTGACCTTCACTGAAATGATGCCTCTGAGCCACAACTATGTGTTCTGATCGTTCTCAAAAATCACATTCACTCTAAGCAATTTTCAGATAGGAATTCCAACATGCATCCATTCCGCACTACATAGTCAATCACCGAATTTACTTTAGTACAGTTTTGTGTTTAATTGTATTTAATTAAAAAAATAATTGCAGTGTTGAGATTGGGTTACAATTTCTTTGTGAAACCCAAATTTTTGGGGTTGGATAAAATTATTTTTCTTAGAATTTCAAAACATATCTATGCGGAAAAGATGTTCTATGATATATAAATAAAAGGAAAAATAAAATGAAATTATTTTTATATTAAGTATTGCTCTAAAGAAAATTCAAAATAATTAATAAAAAATAATTGTTATTAAAGGAAAAGGCTTTTTAGTCCAAAGTATCCGAAACTTGGAGGGATAATGGATATTTTCCCGATATTTAGTGTCATTTATTAAAAATACTGCATAATTTTTAAAAGCAAAAATTTTTTAAAACAATTTTTTTAAATAGAATATCTTTTTTTCAAATTTTTTTGTGAAAAAAGTTTATTATAATAAAATTTTGCCTGTATATAGTTGACATTTCTACAGATGCTCAACAAATTTTTGGTATAACTTAGAAATGGGTTTATATATTTTTTGACAAAGAGGGGGGCAATTTTAAGAAAAAAAACACTGATAATGATTTCAATTGGTGGTAACTTTGAAAATAAAGTGAATTTTTCAAAATTTATAGTTGAGCTTCTGAGGGGTCAAAGTAAACAGGAAAAAATAATATAAAAGAAGATTTTTCAAAAAGGGGAAATTTTAAAAAGGTTATTCTGTTAAATTTGTCAAAATTGTATTTTTAAAAAATTTTTGTAAAAAAGTCCTTAAAACAATTTTATGCATGTATTCTAATCTGAGTGACACTAAATATCATGAAAATTATCCATTTATACGCTTTTTTAAAATCACGGTTTCAAACGTAGTTGGATACCTCAAAGTGTATTGCAATACATGGGCATACATTAAACGTTTACAAGAAAAAGAACGTGAGTTGCATTTGGCAGCTTCTTTAGTTATAATTTTAACAACTTAATGTCGAAACTACGGAGCATGATAAAGTGGAAAATACAGAAAAGGTTGGATCGAACTGACTCGAGGGTCCTGGGAAAAAGATTTGGGTTATAAAATGTGGCAGTGTGCATTGTATTACTCACTACTAATAACTTACTAATTAGTATTTATTGATACGATAGATTTTTAATATATATTTGATTTTTATTTATATTGCACATAAATAATTATTTTGAGTCCAAATTAAATCTGCTTCCGTTTTGTTCGAAATTTAAAACATTTTGTAGCAATATTAAATTTTGTAATTATTTTTTTTTTTTTTTTTCCTAATTTCCATACCATAAAACATGAGTGGATGTTAAGTCGATAACGATCGACCGGTGATTCACCAATATATTTTGGGGTGAATGCCTGAAAATTAGCAGTTAGAAATTATATACCTAGATATTCAAGATCGGTGGACAACATGCAAACTAAATGGGTGGACCATAATGCTTTGAAAAAATTTTAGGTAGTCCATACCCTGGAAAAGTCTGCCCACACCTGCCATAGAACATCTTTTCCGCATAGGTAGGGTTTCTAGTAATAATAATTTTTTTTCCTTTGTATCATCACGATCCACCTTAATAACTATATATAAACCAATAACTATATATATATATATATATATATATATAATTAATATATATAAACCAATCACAATTTCACGATTAAGTAAAAAATTGAAATTATACTAATCTTCTAATACCAAATCCCATTTCAAAATAGCAAAGGTGGTTATAAAAAATAAAATTCCAACGTTTTCAAACAAGATTAAAAGTTTCTAATATAAATATATATAAAATATCTAAGTGCAACCTCGGACTCAGGATCGATAAGTGGGGTTAAACTAGTTTTTTATGGGCCAACCTTCCCCCTATTGCAACTTGGTAAGTTAATTTGGAAATATTCAATTCTCAAAAATTTAAAATTTAAAAATTTCATTGCTAAAAAATTAATCTATTCGCTACTGCATTCTGAAAGATGTTATAACACAAAAATGTTAAAATTCTAAAACAATTGTGCATAATATTAGTAAACAATCAAACACCAAAAGATGATGCACTCATCTTTAAAATAGTCGTATAAAAAGAAAAAAATATCTAAAATCCGAAATTTCAAATTAAGAAGCCAGTATATTTACAAATGAATTACCTCAAAACATCAACACACATGACGTAAATCATCTAATACTCACCCAAGAGCATCCTACTAATACTTCAAATTAAGTTCACAATTCCAAACAATTTTTCATATTTCCTATACAACAATCACCAAATATATTGCTCATAACTCCCACTAATGCCATGTTCATCCAAATCATCCATATTCTCACATTAGAGTTTAAGGTATCCATCTACGTTCGGAAGCGTGATTTTGCAAAAGCGTGTAAATGGATAATATTTTTATATTTAGTTATTTTAAATTTGAATAATTTTAAAATTGAAGGGGATTTTGACAAAAAAAAAATTTTGTTTAAAACAAATTTTTGGGAAAAAAATTTAAAAAAATAAACTTTTTTCCAAATGTTCTTTTGTAAAATCTTCTTTTTTTATTATTTTGCCTGTATTCAGCTCAGTTTCAGAGGCTAAAACAGAATTTTTTTAAATAACTTGGAAGTCAGTTTATCCATGTTTTACGAAAAAGAAAGGGGGAAATTTTAAAAAAATAGCCGATAATTATTTAAAAAGGTTGTAAAACGAAAATAATTTGAATTTTCAAAAAAACATAGTTTAACCTCTGTACAGAGTTCTGAGTATTTTTGGAAAAATATTAATACAATAGAAGTTTTTTTACAAAAGGAAAAAATTTTGGAAAAAAAAGGTTATTCTAAGTTAATTTTTCAAAATATTGTATTTAAAAAATTTTTTTTTGTCATAGTGTCCTTAAAAAATTTTATACATTTTTTAAAAATCAAAACCTAAGTATCAAAAAAATATAATTTATGCGCTTTTTTAAAATCATAGTTCCGAACGTAGTCGGATACCTTAAATATTTGGTAAAATAAACCAGATTGCATGAAAAAAGTTGTTTGATTGGTCTTAAAATTTGATTGATCATAAACAAAATTTTAAAGTGTAGTCGTAACTGTTGGTATTGTGTGTTTTAAAATGTAACTTATGTGGGGAATATATATATATATATATAGAGAGAGATTATTATTATTTGTCGTCGTTGTGTAGTTTAGTAGTAGTATAAAAACAAGACAAATATATAATTTTATACAGCAAACGACGGGGAAAAAAACTCGAACATTTCGTATTGTTTTAAAATAGCTGATAAAAACCCGGGTTTTAACGGCCATTTTTTACAAAAAAGGCTTGTCTTTTACGTCGTAATTATACCGACGGGCTCGTTTGCCCCCGAATTCATTTCTTATTCACTTTTTATCCACGATGAGAGTAATATGATTAATAAAGATATAATGACTTTAAAACACATCCTCTTATACAGATACTTAACTTTCTAACAACGTATTTGGAGTTTTTTTTAACGGTATTCACACATTCCTTCAGAATTCCTTCTCTTTTCTCCTATTTCTTCTCGTTATTTGATCTGATGAATTGATGTAAAGAATCTTATCAGTATCTTGCAGTTCATTCAAATTCTAGCGTGCTTTTACACACACAAACATTTGTCTTTTTCGTTATAGATTATACTTATTTCAATTATTTTTCAGATTTGTACTTTTACCATAAGTCTTCTAATTTGCTAATCATGTGTCTTCAGGGTTACTTAATGACCACTTATTTCAGATTTAATGCAAAATTATTTCATATATTTTCGTTTTGTACATTCTCGATTTGTGTATTCTTCACAACGATTTTTTTCATCAAGATGTAAATTTTTATTTAAAAATAGTTTAAAAATGGGGCATTTCAAAATAAATTTTCCCATAAATAAATCATACATGTACATTATGTTGCATTTAATCATTCAATATAGATCAAACTAACAATTTCAGGTAACTTTTTATGGATTAAGGCAAAATATAATGCGTAATTTTCTACATATGGATATAATATTATTTATATTTTTAAAATTTAACCACATTTAATTTAAAGAAAATTATTTAGAAATAAGCCTCTAATATGCTTTATAAGTTTTTTTTTAGTTTTTTATTTTTATTTATTTATTTTTTAACTGAGCCACGGAGAGCCAAAAAGATTAATGTCGCTGACTGCTGTGTCGTAGGGAATGGGTTCGAATCCCAGAGAAGACATGGATGTTTTTTATTGTATAGTACCTTCGGGCATGGGGTTACTCTAAATAGCCATCGAGCCGCAAATTCTCTCGTGAGATTGGTGGAAGAGGAAGAAAGGTGCGAAGCCTTTTTGAACCATCCTCAGGGTGTACTCCTAAGATAGTAGTGCTGAGCAAAATGTAGTTTCGAATTGATGCTAATAGATGTGGCTGAAGAGAAACGTAATTTAACCCCTTCCTTTGATGAGTTTCGTGGGCTTCAATCTGACCCCGTCGATCAGGTGGCATTAGAAAAAACGGAAAACAGCTGTTAGTTTATATTTGGAAATACATAGTTTTCTTTTATATAATAGAATCACTCACATATTATTATACTGGGGAAGAAAGTATGTAAATTATAATTAGTTAAAACTTTTAAATTGAATTATCAACATTAAAACTGCGAAAATGATATATAGTACCAAAAAAGCTAATTGTATATTTCCTCTGTCAAAAAAATACATTTCTCATTCAAGAAATTAAACACAATCTTAGTAATTATTTTTCACCTTCTTTTCTGTAATGCTTTCTAATAATTGATAATTATTGGTCGATTGCCTTATACAGTCGAACCTGTTTTTGTGCCGTCCTTTTTTATGCGATTTTATTTTTGTGTGACAGCATAAAAAAGACTTTCTTCAATGATTCGACGAATTGGCTTGTTATATGTAAGAATTCATGAAATTTTCGAACATTTTTTGTGCGGTTATTTTTATGCGGTTTTTATCAACCACACAAAAACAGGTTCAACTGTATTTCAGAAATGAAGATTTTTTTAAAAAACCTCCTGAAAACGTTAAATTAGGAAAGATTGTTTTAAAAAAATTGGAGGCAATTCTTTGTCATTTAAATACAACATTTTTGAACAGAGGTTAATTTTTAAACTAATCTAGCAGAAAAGTTTTGCATTAAGCTCTCAAATATCTATTTAAGCCAGATATTCATTATAACGTATAATTTGTGAATAATACAATTCGAATGGAGCTAAAACGAAAAGTGCTAATAGTTTATTTGCAATTATATTCATCGTGATAATTAAATTGCCTACACACAACTCTTATTTCATGGGCATTTATTTTACTGTAGTGTAGCTAATTAATCAAGTGCTTCATACAAATTACGATAGATAATAGAACTATTGAAGATAGTAATTAAACTGTGTATTTAATTACTTAAATCCAATTGAATCATTAAATTCGTAAAGAGTTAATACGAGAACCTGAAACGAATAAATGAGTATTACATGCATACAAGTATTTCTCTAATCGTTTCAATTTAGCACATTCATTAAATTTGACTTCCCTGGTGATCAAAAGCAGGTTGCAAATTCTGAATGAACGGTTATAATTAAAAATCTCTATAATTTAAAATTATATTTATCACTAATATACATGTAATAACAATGTAATCTTGCATGCCACTGATTAGTAATATTTGAAGCAATGCAGAATAAATTTACACACATTTATCTTTATAAAATATAAGTTCCAATTCTTTTGGAAAATTTTTGGGTTTACCTTATTTTAGTCACACCTCTAAAAGGGGTAACATGGGGCTCTTGGTAAAATTCGAGAAAGAATCAAGTGAAGAAGACGGCGTGTACCCTTCTAGGTACTCTGTTGGCCCATGTATATATATACGTAGCGTCGTGGACGGTATTGTTGTATTCGAATAAGTTGAGAACTTCAGATTGTACATTTTACTCTTCTTTATTTTTACATAAAACACACACACACACATCAAAAGCTTTAAAGATTTAAAAGGCTGGGGTTAACAAAAAGACATCAGTCTGCAGCTATTTACACATATTCAAGACGACGAGCTGGAGACAAAAACAGCGACGATTACATAGCGAAAGCAAAACAGACAAAGGGCAAAGCGGGACATCCCACTGACAAAAAAACCAAAGACAAAAAGTGCGATCACGCAAGAATTTTGCTTTATATAAGGGTGTGACAGTTTTCGTGCATTATGTAAAGTACTTGATTGGTTAAAACCGACGGGAGCGGATTTAATTTCTAGTTGATTGCGTTAAACAAAAAGGTGTTTTGGAAAATTAATTATATATATATATATATATATATATTTTTATATATATATATATATATATATATATATATATATAAACCCCTTAAAATTTTAAAATATATATACACATATATATATATATATATATATATACACATATATATATATATATATATTTCCATATATATATATATATACACATTATATATATATATATACACCCTTTTATATAAAAATTATCCCTTATGTTTTATATAAAAAATGGTTAATATATATATAATATATATAAATATTATTATATATATATATATATATATATATATATATATAAATATATATATATATATTAAAATTTTAATATATTTTATATATATACAATATATATATATATATTATTTTAATATATATATATAATATATATATATATATATATATATATAATATATATATATATATATATATATAAATATATATATATATATATAATATATATATATATACAAAATATATATATATACACAAAAAATATATATATAACACATATATATATATATATATACACACATATATATATATATATATACACACAATTTATATTAAAACACACCTAAATATATATTATATATAAAACAATATATATATATATAAATATACAATATATATATATATAACAACATATATATATATATATATATACAATATATATATATATAAAATATATATATATATATTTTCAATAATATATATATATTTTTCCCCAAAAATATATATATATATATACACAATAATAATATATATATATAAAATAAATATATATATATATATACCACAAAAAAATATATATATACACACAAAAAATATATTTTTATACACACAAAATATATATAATACACACATATATATATAAATATAAATACATACATACATATATAAAAATAAAAAAAACACACATAATACAACATAATAAAACACATACACAAAACAACACACAAAATACAACATACAACACACATAAAACAAAACACAAAACATAAAACACACATAAAACACACAACATAACACACATAAAACACACATACAAATAAAACACATACACACATAAAACACCCACAAAACACAAAAAAATAAAAACAAAACACACACACACACACCACACACACACACAACAACATACATACATACATACATACATAAAAATATATATATATATATATATATATATATATATATATATATATATATATAATTCCCCCTATATCCTTTAATTCCTTTTAAAATATTTAAACAAGCTTTAATTATTTGGTTCACCAGATTACCCAGGAGAGGAGATGAAAAATTGTTCAGAAATTGAATACCATTCTTCAATTTGATGTATTGTTAGGATGCTCTTGGGTGAGGTTTAAAGATTTATGCAGTGTGTGTTGATGTTTTGAGGTATTTCATTTGTGAATATACGGGCTTCTTAATTTGAACTTTCAAATTTTGGAGATTTTTTTCCCCTTTCGATACGACCATTTTAAAGATTGGTGGATCATCTTTGATGTTTGATGGTTCAGTTATGATATGCGCTTAGTTGTTTTAGAATTCTAACATTTTTATGTGATAATATCTTTCAGAATGCGATGGCGAATAGCTTAACTTTTTGTGTATTAACTTTTTAAAATTTTAAGTTTTTGAGAATTTGGATATTTTTAGATTAGCTTACCAAGTTGTAATAGGGGGAAGATTGATATCATCAAACTAGTTTAATCCCACTTATCTATCCTAAGTCCGAGGTTGCACTTGTATGTTTTATAAATTTTTAATTTTGTTCGAGAAACGTTGGTTTTTAATAATTTATAATATTCGCCATTGATATTTTGAAATGGGAATTTGTATTCCAAGATTCATATAAATTAAAATTTTTGTTTAATTATAGAATTGTGATTTATATATATATATATATATATATATATATATATAAACACTATTTAGTTCATCGTTTCATCGTGTGCATGTAATTAGAAACTTGGAACTTATTAAATAATTTAAAACAAGCTGCATGAATATCATAATTACATTCAAGGTCAAATAACTATTGTTTTTGTATTTAAAATTTTTTTTAAAAAAAAGCGCAATATTTTTTGCATTGAAATATTTCATATTATAATGCAAAAGAATAAAAAAAAAAAGACCCACTTCTTTTCGCACCTGCTGAAAAACACATGGCAATTATATTAGTATCCCACAGAAAACATTCGAATAAGGAAGAAAAAGAATTAAAAAGTAATTATAAAATTTATGTTGGATGAAAAGTTTCAAAGGTTGCATAACAAAAGAGATAGTCAATCGGTACTCATGTGGAATACATTATCTTGAAGGAAATCATATTTCAATCAAACGGCTAATTAGGCGATTTGGGTGCAAAGAAGTAAATATTTTTTTTCTTAAAATAAAGCCTATAAATAATTTCAGAGAACTGTGACACGATGTACAAATTAAGTTCTCAGTAAGTGTACAGTGAGGAGAACAACATGAGAGAAAAAAACCGTTTTTACAAAATTAACTCTTGCAAAACACCAACGAGTCTTCCGCGATGTAATTGCTAGATTGTTTCTTCTCTTTCATCCTTCATTTATTAATGGGGAGTAAAGAGTCACTGCATACACATTTGTTCTTTTTTCCACCGATCGGGAAAAAATATTTGAAAGTATGGGAAATGCTTGAAAGGGATAACATAATGATATCCAATTACATGTTTTGTTTTTTTTATCATCTTCGTGTATGGAAATAAGAAACCAAAAGGAATGTGAAGGACACCCAGTGGCCTTGACTCGAACACTCGTAACCTAAATGATCATTTTTTATGACTTTCGAGGCATTAGGTGCTGCATAGGAAAAAGGAAGTGGCGACGAACGAACGAATGATATGCTGATCATGATCACAGATTATTTTATTTTAGAAGATTTTTTTTCTTTTTCTTGTCGCACGCGTGATTTGCTTACTCGCGTGGTTTTTATTAAAATAAATTAACTAAGTTTTTTAAAAATTCTTTTCCTATAAAATGACTTCGCCATTTATCTATTCTTACTGTTTATGCGTAATTTATAAGATCACTATTGCGTAAATATTAAATGAAGAGTTTTATAACACAAAAAACGTAACAATTTTTAAACTGAGTGAGAGTATTAACGTCGCACTATAAGGCAACACTAGTACTTTTGGCGACGGATAACTTAATTTTGAACCAGTAGCGTAAAAAATCTTTTGGGGGTAGGATTGGAAGTTGATTGATTGATTTTGGTGATTAACGTCGCACTGTTCAGTTACACGGGGCTTTGACGAACCACGTAATTTTTGAAACCTGGTCAAGGGAGTGGACGACACCTGAGCTTGGCACCCTTCCAACTACCGCACCAACCAACGGGAGGACGTTTCAGCTTCCCACAGATTTAACGTGCATCGCTGCCCTAAGGCGGGTCTTAGTGGTGCGGCTGAACTCGTGACAAGGCAAAACACGGTCCCATACCTATACCACTGGCTTACCACGGGGGCCAACGGAGGTTAAGTCTCCCTTTTTGTACCGACCATTAGCCGTCTCATTTCATTTGATTTTGTCGATTTGGGAAAAAAAACATTAAAAAATAAAATTGAGTTAATATTAAGCATTAATTAATAAAACAAATTGTTTATAACAAATACTTAATACAGTTGAACTTGTTTTTGTGCGGTTGATAAAACCACATAAAATTAACCGCACAAAAAAATTGTTCGAAAATTTCATTAATTCTTACATATAACAAGCCAATTCGTCGAAATAGTGCAGAAAGTTTTTTTATGTGGTCGCACAACAATAAAATCGCATAAAAACTACCGCACAAAAACAGGTTCGACTGTAAACATAGGATTATCATCAACGAAAAAAAATTAAGGGCTATGGGGGATTCGCACCCGTAACCCACTTCCTTGCGCCACTGTTTTGACCCATGGTCAACTGACGAAGAAATCACCAGAGCCCGTGACGCATATAAAGGAGGGGGGGAGTCCCGGATCGTTACCCCGTCCATAACCCTTGATTTTTTTTCGATTGATTATAATCTTACGTGTATAGTACGTAAAATTTAATTAGGTATTTTTTATGAATAATTACTTTTATTAATTAACGCTAATTATTAATTCAATAATTTATTTGTTACTTTTTTTGTTCCTGATGATCGGCAAAATCAAAAGAATATGTTTGATGGCGGCGTATTGGGTATGGTACTAGAAAGGCTGACTTAAGACCCTGAATCTCCCCCCCCTTCCCTGAAATGAAAATTTCCTGTGTGTGCCACTGACATCAGCTGGCATACCTACTCAGAATTTCCGCACCACACAAACGGAAGGACTAGGAAGAATCCAGAATAAACTCTCTCCATTCTCTCGACACGGAGGGATTTCAGTTACACCAAGCTCGATTGATAAAGAGTTATATTACGTCGCAGTATAAAGTTAAACGTGGGTAATTGGTGACGGACCTCGTAATTTTGAACCATGATCAAGTGACGAGGACGACACTTGAGCTCTCCTAACTTCCACAACAAACGAAAGGAAGAACATTTAAGCCTCTGCATATTTAACGACCATAGTCTCTATCGGGTGGCACTAGAGTCGAATTCATGACACTCTGGAATAAATCCGTGACCATAAGCACTAGGCTACCGCGGCCACAAAATTTTTTGAAATATTCTGAGTAAAAAAAATTTAAAAAGCAGATCTTCACACACTAATAGCTTTTTGAAACCTATTTTTAACCGAATATAAAATAAACAGTAAAATATTTACGGTAAAGATGCTTAAAAGATTAAATTTATTATTTATTTTTTAAATGTACTTCTTTCCATATCGTAAAAATAAGGAAGTATATTGTATTATCCCAAATGTAACGCGATGCCGAAATTTTTCACAAAGATATTTCAAAAAGAAAGGGGGATCCGAATTCTACGCAATCCATTTATTTTTCGTAAAATAATTCAAAGAAAATAAAATTTGGTCAGATAGCCATTTATTTAACACTAAATAATAATACAGGTTACGTCCATGAAAGTAAAATTAAGTTACATAAAACAAAATTCGGTAATATTACCGAAGTGTTACTAGGCGTAGGCGTTCTAATAAAAGTTGTTACATTACGTTATCTACACCTCAAATTTAGCGCGAGTCAATTTTCTAACAGGAAATGTGTGATTAGTCAAAAAAAATATCGGGTTATATTCGAGCCAATAAGGTACTTTATGGATTTCCTTACGCTTATTGAATCATGAGTAAAATCCATACTGCAATTACATTTCCTTCCCCAAATTTGTTTTTCAATCTATATAACTCAACATTTCCCTTTGTTTCCTGTTTTTATTTTTGTGTTACATAAAACAATGTACGGTATATATTTTTTAAAAACGATTTTAAAAATAACCGTTTCATTCATATGACGTTACAGTGAACGAGACGTTAGGAAATTGTCGTTGTAATGTATGAGGCGGCGAAAGCTTCTTTAAATGTTGCATTGTTAGATTTTTCGTAAATCATCTTTGTTTTTTCGAGTCATTGTTTTGTTTCGAGGACACCAAAAAGAACTAAATTCAAATTACACAGATATTAAATGTCGGCACATTTGTATTATATCTGTTCACAAGTACAGCTTTTGCAAGAAAGATCCTTGCATGTCATCATACAAAGACGAATTTTTCGGGGAAATATCGTCCAAGAGTATTTAAACTATCTCACTTAAATTTAATAACGGTAGTTAATAAGGAAAACGCAATAATCTTACGGATTGATGCAAAATTCTTTCAGAGTTTGAGAACATTTTTAAGTTGGCCAAAGAAGCGACAATACATTTTTAAGTGGTTTTTTTTGACGTTGCAAAATGCACCCATCATAGATTTCAGAGTGTAAGCCACTGTTTATTAAAGTTGCACTATAATCAAACGAATATGCTGTTGGCGATGAGCGTTGTTATTTTACAACTTGGCAAGTGAGCTCCCCCGTCCTTTTCGAACGACCACATCACCCAACAGGTGAACTTTGAACGTCAACAGATTTAGCATATGTAATGGATTGGTTATCCCATCCATTCATGGAGAGGGTCAGAAGGAAGATGAGCCATAGTGAATACAAACTCTATTTATAAACAAATTCTCAACAATGACACAAATTCAACTACCGAAGCTAAGAAATGCACCAATAGATAAATATGGTAGCAATAGCGAGGTAGACGAGATAATGGGAGTTATAATAATAAATCGGATCATTTTAATTTGCAGCAGGCGGTCGCCTTTTTATTTTGAAGAAAATTTTTAAAAATAATCTAATTAAAACCTACCGAACCAATTTAACAGCTAATTGACCAAATAGTAAATTTCCTTAATATTAATAAATAATCTACTAAGCACTCCCCTAGTTTTACGTTAATCCCCCTTTCCCCCTTTAGCTTCAAAAACCTTTTTCCCTTTTTGAACCCAAAAATTTAGTCTTTAAATCGTTTGTTTTTGAATAACCCCCTTTTTCTTTGGAGGTAATTTTATTGAATTTTTTTAAAACCCAAATTTTCCCCAAGATGATTTTTGACGAACCAAAACCCCAAAATTTATCCCCCCCTTTTAAAACGACCCTTTGCGGCACAATTGAAATGGCACCCGGGAAATATAGTTCAAATTAAAAATGTCTTCTGTACAAACAAACCCAAAAAATCATTTTTACCATCAGAAAACCCCTTTTTTCGTTTAAAAAAACCCAGTTTTTTTTCCCATTTTTAAAAACATTAAATCATTTAGAAGATAAAAATAAAAGAATTTATCAATAAAAACGTGTATTGTAACTGCCTATTCCCAATATAATGCTTTTATGGAAATATGTCCCTTTTCGAAACATTTATTATCAAAGATCAAGAAAAAGGTTAATTTAAAAAAGAAACACCATTAAATTTCAAACCAGATTATTTTAAATTTTCCCCTTATAAAAAAAGGGGGGAAAGGTAACAAGAAGAATGAATTGAATGATTGCTTTTAATTTTATTGTATTGCACTACATCTCCTTTTTGAAATTAAATTTTTTAAGAAAAAGTAGCTCAAGAAATATTAAATTAATATTCATTAAATTACGAAGAAATAAACATGAACAATAAAATTTAAAAAATACCGTCCTATTCAGTACAAAAAGAATTAAAAATTAACTTTTTTTGTTAAAAAAACCTTTTAAAACATAAAAAGGGACAAATTTTTTAAAAATTTAAAAAAGAATATAAAAGGAAGGGAAAAGACTGATTTTTTTTAACAAAATGACGTTTCTAAGTTATTTTTTGTTCATGTCCCAAAAATTAAAAAAAGAAAAATTGTACCCCCGGTTTTTTTTGGGTAAAAAAAAATTTTGAAAAAAAAAAAATCGTGTAAAAAAAACATGGGCCTATTGGGAAATTTGAGGATGGGTTTCCCCAATTAAAAAAAAACTCTTTGGGAAAAAAATTTTCTAAATATTTTTTTAAACAACCGTGTATAAAAGCAATAATAAAATCCATTTTTCAAAATTTATAAAACAAAAACAATTTATTTTTATTACAAAAAAAAAAGTAACATTAGGGGTTTTAAAAAAAGCTTTAAATA
Source organism: Trichonephila inaurata madagascariensis (assembly GCA_019973955.1). Taxonomy (NCBI): domain Eukaryota; kingdom Metazoa; phylum Arthropoda; class Arachnida; order Araneae; family Nephilidae; genus Trichonephila; species Trichonephila inaurata. The sequence goes on from BMAV01021498.1 coordinate 86,078, forward strand.
CAAAAAAATGTATTAAACCCAAAATTTAAAAAAAAAACTTCTTTAAAAACTTTTATCACACAAAAATGACGTTTATTTGAACTGGGTCAAAATTTTTATCCGTGTTTAGTTTAGATATGTTATCGGGAAAAACTGTTTTTTGGGGGGGCCAAATTAAGGGAAATTTTATCTGTTATGAACGTTTTTTTTTTTTTTTTTTATAAAAAAAAGTCTGTTATTAGTGGCTGCTCTTGGATTTTTTTAAGTAGCTTTTATAGTACTTTATCCCAAAGCAAATTTAAAAATTAACAATTGGGAAAATTTTTTATGAAAGTTCAATGTCAGGGTTAAGGGTAAAAAATTTTTTTATACTTGTAGAAAATTTTTAAACCCCCGCAAATTAAATGGAGTTTTTTAATAAAATTTAACTTCACATTTGGGGCTTATTATTTTAAAAAATCTTTATAAAAAACCGTCATGAATTGATCAAATCGCCTCATTTCCAGGGGGAGAACCCCGAATTTTTAAAACCCCCTTTTTTGGGCCCGGGGTCAAGGTACCGGGCGTGGCCCCCAAAATTTCACGAGTTCAAAACTAAAAACTAAAAAAACCCCCCGTGTAAAAAAAACGATTCACGAAACGGGGAGCTTAAAAAATTCCTCCCGTTGGTGGGTATTTTGGGGAAAAAAAAAGGGCCCGCTCAGGTGTCGCCCCCCTCACTTGACCCTTTTCAAAAAATTTTAAAAGGGCCTTTTGCTAAAAAACCTTTTTGGGTTAACAGGTGACCCAATTTTTAAATCACGACCCCTTTTTTTTAATTTTTTTTTTGAATTTATGCTAGAACAAAAATTTATTTAAACAAAATCGTTAAATTCGTGTACCATGTTATTTCAAAATCGTGTGAAAAAGATTGTGAAAAAAAAAGTTTTAGGGAAATTTTTATTTGTTTTAAAATTTCAAACCCTAAAAAATAAAAATTAAATGAAATAAACTTAAACTGGATATTTTTCTTTTTTCCTAATATGTACCAATTGAGAGATTAATTATTAATGTCGTACGATTGTCGTAACGTAAGAGCTATTGCCACCGGAACTCAGAATCATTATCAAATGAACGAGAACGATATCTAAACTGGTACCTAACTGTCTAAACTTTTGACACCACGCGAGCTTTTAGACTAACCCTCCATAGATTTATCGTCTATCAGACACTCTACATGGCGAATCCTTAAGGGTACCTGGATTCGAACCTATTAGGCCCCTTACTTTGACCACGGGTAAATAAGGCGGGGTATCAAAAAATAGTTTTTTAAAGGGAGGTTGAAAAGGCAAGTGGTGACTCATCTCGGAACATTTTACTATAAATGACTTGATGTTTTAGTCATAAATCAATTAGCTTTGTTCATCGTTCTGATTCTTATTCAATAAAGTGTTTATATGGATAATTGATGACAATAAACGTGAATATTGAAAAGCTAAGAGAGTTAAATTATTCTTCGACTGTTTGTTAGGGCGTATAACAACTATATATATGTTTTATTTGCTATTAAGTATTCTTTAACTTCTGGTGATATTATGTGATTTAACTTTATGTTTGTATAAATTCCAAAACAATCTAGAAACTATGCTTAAATATTACGAATCATTTTATCTTTATGTTTAGATTACTGAAATAAAACCTTTAAGGCCAATTTCCTGTGTAAGGTTCAATATTATCTTAAATAGAAGTTTCAAAGAAGTGAACAAAATTTCCTTCCAGATATCGATCGTAAAGTTCAATAAATTTAAACCCATATATCTATATTTTCCATCCCTTCAAAAAGTGCTTTATTTGTCACCAAGGAAAAATACATCGTAATGAAATCTCTAAATAATTTCAAGTGATGTCAAATTCAATTTCATCAGATATTGCACTCGATAAACTACAACGTGTAATGATGAAAATATTTTGCTTGAGGAACCTGAACATGCTCTCTATAACACAGGGAGGGAATAGCTAAAATTTATTTCCGAGCAACCACCCAACGAACATCCCAAAAAATATTTCAAACACATATTATTACACATTCAAAATACAGCAATTTAGAAAACTTGAAATTAAATTCATAGCTTTTCCCTTCCTGATAACTTTCCCCATTCTTCCTTCCCTTTTCTTTCTTTTTTTCCCCTTTTTACTCGCACAACCAGCTAGAAGGACAAATTAAACAATCCATTATTGTCCTAGTTAAAATCAAGTATGCTATTGAGCAGTAGATACCAATACCCTTTTGTTAATAATTATTAAACTATCTGCTATTAAAAAATTCAGACTCTTCCTATCAATAATAGATTTACATGTGAAATAATACAGATGAGCCCCGTTAGTGCTCATTAATATTTACCTGTCCAAAATTTTAAAAAAACACCGTATAGTCTGTTTCATACTTTCCCTTAGTATATTTTAAAACCCGTTTTAAAGATGTGATATATATGCTTCGCTTTTCAAATTTAATTAATCAAAATTTCAACAAAAGGAATAGCGCATAAGATTCTTTGAAAAAGAAACATATATTTATTTATATATAATGGAATTACTCTAAAGCTAACAAAACTGTAAGTTGAAACTAGTAAATCTTGGGCTAAAGCCAAGTTACTATTTTTGAACTTCTTTACCTGCATTTTATTCTTCAACATAAGATGATAAATTAACAAAAAAAAATTCTGATCTTATATTTATAAACATTTCATTGATACACCATGAAATAAAAAATAGTTATCAATATTTAAGTTAGAAAATTGAAACGGAATGCAATTCTATAATCAAGTATAATATACTTCAAAATTATAATTAAAAATAGTTCATATTGCTTACATAATTTTTAAAATGTTTTACAATAAAAAAGGACTGTTTTAGTTGATGTATGTTTTAGTTTAAAATTACACTGAATTTGTTGTAGAAAAACCCATTTGATCATTTTTATAAAACTTAAAAAGCATTTAAATTTTATGAATGCATGGCGTAGTTTCAAATTAAGAATGATAACATAAATACTTGTTATCAAGCAATTATTCTGATGTTCAAGATAAAGAAAAAAAATGGATTGACTTTTTCTATGTGTGGCCTTTTCGCGCTATTGGCGATGGACCTCATAATTTTTAATAATGGTCTAGCATCTAGTACAACACCTGAGTTATCACTCCATTGTACAAATTTATCACCGTGCCAACGGAAGGACTTTGAACCTCGAAAAAGGCAACGTACATGAACCTTTCTGCAAAGTGGGTCTGGTTCCGCTAGGAGTCGTGATTACGACTCGAAAATTAACAACGCCAGCAATATTTTAATGACTTTTCAAAATGGATCAAATAAACACAACTTCAAAATTGTAGCATTTTCTATTGCACAAAAATAAACCATAACTGCATTTTATAAATACATTGTAGTTTTATTAACGTATTATTTACGAAATAAGAAAGGTACTTTTTTTTTTTACTGAGCAATAAATAATCAAGCAAGTTAATATAAAAATTCATTATAAGTAAAAGAGCAACATAAAAGTCTTAGAGCAGAATGAAGTAAATATAAGTACTCTTAAATAATATTAAAAAGGAATATGAAAAAGCACAATCATGCATTTTAAAATACATTTTAATTGTTCTGATTCATATTGAATTTAAATGTCTAGTTGTGATGATGATAGCACTAGAATAACAAGTAAATTACACAAGCACTAGACTCATAATAATCTAGTAAGTCATTATGAATGGCTTTTTGAAATAATGTTTGAATATAGAATATAATAATTTTTATATCTATAAGCATCCAATTATTTATTTCCGTTTTAAGGCCACATTTTAAGGTGTATTTAAATCAAATAACCTATTCAATTTATCAGTGAAAAAAATTTCAAATAAAAAAAAATTCTAAAATAGCTAGATTATTTTTATATTGTAAAAATATTTGACTTTCGTAATTTAATATTAGCTCAAAATTGTGTAATAAAATATCCCTAGTTAAAAAAAAATTAAAAATATCTCAGTTTATCATTAAATAAGCTTGTCATTTTTTATATAAATAAAAATTAGATATCCTTCCGCTTGTTTAATAAATATTCTTTTTCCCTTTTCCATAATATGTGATAAAAAGACATGCTAATAATTCAATTAAATTATTTCAGTAGTGGCATTTCTTCGATTTTTATTGTAGCTAAAAAAACTAACAAATTGAAAAAATAAAATATGTTTCATAAAAGTGTAATTAAAGATAGTTTTTCTTCTTCATTCACCGAATTATCATTTGAAAAATTTAATTATTATAAATAGAAACATAAGACTTGAGTTTATTTTTAAAAATAAATACTCATCAATTTTTGTATTGTATTCCGCTGTGCCAGAATACATATAAATTCATAAATTATACAATTGCTACTTAAAATATTCTGAATACTGCATAAATTCTTAAAATAAAGTATGTGTTCTTATTTTAAACCCTTTATAATGCCCTGACGATTCTTATTTTTCAAAAACAATTTATCATTTTCTTTTTTATTCTAAAATTCAGAAATACAATTTGAAAAAAAAAATTGAAAAGCAAAATCACAAACAGTTAAACATGAACTAAAATAATCAAATCAAACACCATTTACAAATAATAAGTATTTTTCAAATCAGGAATTTCAATCATCAAACGAAAAAAAAACAGAGTATAGTAATGTTAAAATTACTTCATAATAGAATCATTCGAAAACTGTAAAAAAAAATACATATAAATCTGCATTATTTTGGTGTGATAGAAATAATTTCCGTTGACTTCTTATAAATGCAATGATAGAACGTTTCACAGTTCATTCAATATATAGACACGAGAAACTGAATACGCAATATCTAGGAGTGTCCAGGAAGTGAAACAATTTCACAAACAGAGAAAGACAACAAATAACAGCAAGTCACGTTCGTTTTGAAATATAACCACAAAGAGAGAGGGAATGTTTATTAACTTTGCCCTTTAAAGCAACACGAAGGCTATGAGTGACGACCTTATAAGTTTGCAATACGATGAAGTGACGAGAACGCGCGCGCGATACCCGATCTGTTACTCTCTCTGCAAACTACCACACCCCTTCAACAAGAGAAATTTGAACATCGACAGATTTAACGCGTCCCAACTCCTTTATACAAATATCTACAGTACTCCAACTCATGACACACTGGTATCCATACAGTGACTTTCATTAGAAGTCTACCGCATAAGACTCATCATCGTTTTAGGACCATTGTGGACAAGGAAGAAGACTTGTGCCTAGATAAAGAGTTAATAAGAATACAGATGACATTCAGAAGAATGGCTTCCGTTTTCCATTAATCATCCCGTTAATCATTTTCAAAATTTCTTTTAAACGTGGATTTGGCGCGCAAACATATCCCAGAGGTGTTCGATTGGTGAGAGATCAGGAGAAAGGGACTGATTGGGAAGCACCTCCACATCTTGCAGATTACATTGACTGATGAGTGCAGAGCGTGGTCAAACGTTATTTGGTTGGTTATGGGTATTGGTCATCCCTTAAGCAAGAAGAGAATCACCGGAAGCAGCACATCAACCAGTTTTCGTTAAGTCATCATAATGCCCTGAATACGAACCACAGGAAACCTTCCATCGTATACGAAGCTATTCAAACCAAGAAGCCCCGTTCTCATTCAGGTGAGGGAGTGAGAGTTATATTAACGTCACCCTAAGCTACACGAGGGCTATTGGCACGGATCGCGCAATTTTGAACAATGGCCAAGGGACATTGACGACATCTGAACTGTAAACCTTTCAAATTTCCACCCCTTCCAAAGGGGCCCTTTAAGTTCGACAGATTTAAGTGCAATAACCCTTCTATACGGGTGTTGACATGCGCAAGAGCGTTCCACGTGTGTGACCAGATTGAACTTTAACTTTGTCATGGCACGTTCCTACACGACGACAATCATTGGGAAAACCAGAAGCGTGACTCGTCTGAAAACAAAATCATGCGTCACTCCCTATTAGCTTTTTAGATTCTTAATATTACAAACGGAATCGGTTGTGATGAAGATCAGTGACAGTATTTTTTTAACGATGCTATGAGTGAAAGCCACTATCAACTGATTGATGAGTAATGGTTCCGATCGAAATGGAAGCATCAAGAGTGTTATGGATATTCTGCAGAATATCAGTAAAGAAGCAGGCGGCACCCCACTGCTTTTCGAAGAAGGCCTCATACTGTACTGAACATCCCTCAGCAAAGCAACACCTCTCAAACGTGCCTAATAATTTTGTTCTAACCACCTTTGTCACATTCGGTGCCACAAAACGTCCATGTAACTTAGGACAAACCATCTCCTTTCTATCTGCTAAATTGGCTCGTGGGAAGACATTCTTTGTTGCTAACTGCCTCTGAGGCAAGAAACCAAAGATCTTTTCAAAAAATTTAAAAAGAATATTTTCCAAATTTTAATTTTCCATTCAGAAAGAGTTTTTCAAATGCATTTTTCAAGTTTTGAAAGGGTTATACTTCCATAAATAAATTTTTTTGTGTTTTGAAAAAAATTTAAATAATTTTCTTGCCACTCCTTCTTGGTGTAGCGTTTTCTGTCACGGAATATAAATATGTTCAATCATATAATGAATAATCAACTTATTTTATACTTCTGAGGGAAAAAGAACCACTTTTTCTATACATTATGAAACCAAGTACTAATAAATTAATGAATAAATAAAAGAAATCACATTTGTTACAAAATTTTCACTTTTGAAACAAACATTAGGACAGTAAAAAATATGGTATAAACATTAAAACGACACTAAAAAAATATATATTTATCACAGAAAATTTTGTTAAAGTTCATTACATAAAAATAATATGTTATAAAGTTAATTTTCAATATATAAAAAGAGAAAAATAGCTTAAATTAGCAACTAAATTCTTAGTATATTAAATTTGTCAAAACATTTTTGTGATATAGAATAATAAATTAATGCAATAATTTTCATACTAAATATGTTTATTTTATTATCGGAGCGTAACTTTTTAAGTACTTAATAAATATGTAAGAAATTTAATAATGATACGAATAATTTACAAAAGTTTTGAATGGAATTGAATATGTTAATCTTTATCAATTACTTGAAAAAGACTAATATAAAAGGTAAAGCATATTTATAGTAAATTATTTTAAGAAATTAGTTGCCTGAAGTTAATTATATTTAATATTCTGATGTAAACATCAAATATTTCTTTCATTTCTATCAGGACTATTTAATTTTTTAAAAAATCATTCTGATTATTGACAGTTATTTTGTTTTAATAGCTTTTTACGTACATACATACATTAGTGACATCAAACTTTTAAACTATACTTGATAGAAATACAGTTTATTTTACGTTAGCCTTTAATATTTAGTTTAATTAATAATAAAATTTTAAATAAATAAAACTGTCTTTAGACATCATTTAAAATAATTGATACATTTCAAAGCATAATCAGCCAAATAGTTCTGTTCAAACATCAAAGCACGCAAATGAAAAGTATTTCCCATGAAAAATAATAACTAATATTGTATCGATATAATTGTAGTATATATTTATTTTTTATCAGCAATACTCTAATTACTAGAGATTATTGCACATTAATAGACACCACAAACCAAAATAATTACATTATTTCTTCCTAAGTTCCACCATGTCACAAAAACAAAAGATCGATGCAAGTCCACTTATGTTTCTGTCAATACCCAAATCATTCTGGCTTTGCTGAAGACGTCATTGATGGATTTTGTTTTAGCAACATGGTCAATTAGATAAGAGATAATGCTTGTACAGATATCACAAACCACTCAAGTTAACATGGAAACCGTTTGTTGCATTATTTGTTTCGATCTAGATTTATTACTGTTAGTGCTTTTTTGTAAAATGTACATACATATTGCCTAAGTTTCATGAATGATTTTATGTGTGTTTTAAGATCTTTTAATTTAACTCCTTATAATTCAACCTATAAGAAATTATGTTAATCAATCAAGCAATTTCTTTAAAAAAAATTTGTAATATTTGACAATGTACTCAAAAATAAATCTAAGAATCATCCATTTTATTCATTAATAGGATATAGAAGGCAACATTTTTTTTAATCTTTCTTAACATAATTTAAATCCTTCATATTATTAAACATATGCAACTTATTTCATTTTAAATGTAGATTAGGTTGATAAGTACAATGTTAACGAGAGCAGAAAATACTCCATTGCTGCTCTACAGTACAATGTTTGAAGCATTTTACATATTATAAATATATCTAAAATGAACTAATCTTTATAATAAGGAAACGTTCTTAAAAATAATTTACCAGGTTCATCATAAATGTCCTGAATATTCCATGCTTTCTGCAAATATTTCATTGCATGACAACTTTATGACATAAAGCATGCGACATTTTAAAACATTTATTTCAGTCTGGATTTCGAAAAAAATTCTTCATGTTAGATCAGATAATTTTTTTCTAATTTTGTACCAGAAATGTGCAATATAATATCGCAACGAGTGACTTGCATATTTGATTTATCACGCAAATGTATTTTGTTTACCGACTATAGAGATGTAAAAATATCAGACCCATTTCCCGATCTAACAAAGCGCATAATTTTTCTATTGAAAAAGTGGCAATAACCTATCTGCTTTTGCAGGTACTTGGATTACTACAAATCTATTCATGTGTGATTAAGTTTGGCATATTAAACTTAAAGAAAGAAAATCTATTTTACTGCAATTTAAATTACAGAAAATTCTCTCATTTGGATTTGAACAATTAGGTGTAAACACAAATACACACATAAATTCGGGTATATAATAAATATAAGAACGGATAAACAAGTATCAAATATTTCATAACCAAAAAAGGCGAAATTCTGAACAATATATAAAAAAAATATTTACCAAAATGGGAAACTATTATGTTTTCTAAAGCTATATAACATCAAAAGTCTGTGAATTTTTCAAAACAACAACTAGATCTAACAATACAAATAAACATACTTTTGATTACATTTTCCATCGTTAATGTTACAGATAATTCGCAATAATATTAATTAATACTCCTTGATTTTTATTTGCAATAACATGACTTTTTTTTTTTTATTTACCAATTGCTTACACTTGCATAAAAAAAACCCAGATCCGTCTTAATACTTTTAAAGTAACAATTTTATGAATGAAAGTAAATGAATTAAAAATCAAAATAATTAAAAATCTAAATGCAATGATAGTACAAAAAACATTTTCTGCTTCCCAAAAGAAAAAAAAGTTATAACTGGTTTTATCTATAACAAGATTATTTTTTGAATAATTATTTATTCATCGATCGTTAAACTAACGTGCAAAAGACCATTTACTGGATGGAACTACGCAAATTCTAAATGGAAAACTAGGAAACATTTTCTTAAATATATCCTGCTTATTCAGTTGTAAATATACATATATAATATTTGCTTTAGAAATTTTGGAACTAAATATAATTTAATTTCATATCCATAAGCTAAAGGTTTTTCAATATCACCGGAAAGGTTGTTTTAAAAATATCCGCGCTCTTCCCCTTATTATCAGATAAAATACTCAATAAAAAAAGTTTTGAGTAAGCTGCTAGGAAAAAATTAGAAGAAAAATTTACTTACCGATCTATACTCATGGCAAGAATGGTGAAGACAGATGTAGAGACAGTAAGATTGGCGAGGAAGTTACTAACCACACAGAAAATTTCACCAAATGGCCAGTGACTTTCAAGCATGAAGACAAAGTTAAAAGCAGCATTTCCGCTGGCAAGAAGAAAGTCAGCTATCGCCAAGTTTAGCAAGAAGAGGTTAGTTATCGTCCTCATTCTTCTGTGTGCCAAGATAATCCATACCACGATGGCATTGCCTGCTACAGCAACTGTAATCATTGTCCCAAAAAGTATGGCCCATAGGGCTTGTTGCTCCCATGGCAACAGGTAAGGACGACTTAGAAGAGCCCTGGTACATAACGTCCTAAACACTGAGCCCAGTCCTTGTCTTGGTTATCATCAGTTATTTCAGTCTTCGTTGACACAACGTGACACATTGTATCGTAGAATCGGATCTCTGAGGTATAATTCCAGCAGGTCAATTTCTTTAGGTTGAATATTACCCATTATTTGTACTTTTAATTTGAACGTATGTTATTTATGCGAATATTTACATTATTTATATTTTGAAGAGATTCTGTTATACCTGTTTATTTTTTAAAATATTATTCAAGCATTCTAAAATTATTTTCAATTGTTAAATGGGTTTTCTTCATTTTTACAATGAAAAATTGAATACAAGTATTTATAAAATTATTAGATTTTAGATTTGATAGAAAACTGTTTCAAAATTGAAAAATAAAAATTTCTTGTAGAAGAACTTAATTATATTACAATTAATTCTTTTACAGTGTTAATATTTATTCTATTTTGTGATAGTTTTTTTTTAAATTAACTTCTTAATATTTTACAGCTATTTAAAACAATTAAATTTTAGATAAACTGTTAACTATTAAATTAATTGAATTATTTTGAAATTTTACCTGTTGAACGTATAACATTTTATCATGTATTTTTCACTTAATAAGCTGACGAAAGCAAATATAAACATTCTGAATTTAAAAAATCGGAAACACCTCTACTATGAAATCAATTATTTAACTGACAATGTCATTCTAAACTTTAAAAGTTTCTGTAAATATTTTCTTATTGATAAAAAGATTTCACGTATAGAGATTTTTTTTAAATATATTAAAGTCTACAATATTCACATTGTCACTATTATAATACTTATAGATTGCATTTTGAAACCGATCAACAGATTATAAAAAAAAGTTTAAAACTTCTACCTATTATCAGAAACATTTTTCAGACAACTTGTCAAACAATTTTAGTCATTTTTTTACGGTAGCTGATTTCACATTTTATAGAGTCACTTTTCACCTATAGTTTCTCCGGTAAGAATGAAGCTGTACCTTCACGCACTTTCGTCCTTCTACTTTGAGGTTTCGTCTCTAACTGAGGCCAATAGTGAATGGAGTTTTCCCCCACTACCTCTGCTTTTTACTCACATGCGCTGTAAGCGCTGTCGGTCAAAGTGTGAGGCACTTCTTGGTTTCCGTTCATCTGTCTTCTTACTCGCTCTCATCTTCTGAAAATTTGCTTGATTCTCTTCTTTTTTTCCATTACCAGCCAAATATATTTTTTTATATAATAAAAAAAAATAAAATTTATTTAAAAACTTTTCCAAATGTATGCTTTGTTATAATATTACATTCTTTTGAGTTATATTTTAAGGAAAACTTTTAAATATTTCTTTGTATTTTAGATCAAAATAATTTTTATACTTTGTATTGTTAAAAGAAATATTTAAAATTAATCTAAAGAAAAGTAATTTAAATTTGGATTATTTAAATAAGTTCAGGTTTTGATATTTTTATTATGTAATGAAACTGGAAAAAGTATTCATTTGCTTATAAATTTATTGTCAGAATCAAATGAGCAAAAGACGTATTGAATGAAGATTATTTAGATAAATTCCCAAATCCAAAGCTATTTTTTATAAATAATTTGAGTACAAATAAGTTTTACTATTTGATTTTTAAATTTTAACTAAAATAATAAGTTAAGTCATATTACAAATGTCTCATATAATATTTTCGTATCATTTTTATCTTCATATCATTTAATATTGAAATCAATCAATTATCGTGTAAATAATATGATTCTCAAAAATGGAGTCTGTCTCTGTATTTAATTTACAATCGTATCTCAAATTTCAAAAACATATTGATATTTCTCAGATAGTTCGTATTTAGAGAACATAAACTTACTTTAAAGGGCTAATTCACCTAACATTAAACAAATCATTATTTTAAAACGATTTATATAATTTTATTTCTGTAATTATATTTTAAAAAAAAAACCAAAAAAAAAAATGAGTCAATATTAACGTCGAACTATTTTGCTCTACTAGAGATTTTGGAGACGGATCTCGTAATTTTGAAATAAATTCAAGTGACTAGGACGCTACGTGAGCTTTTATCATTCTCTCCTATTTCGCATCACATCAAGAGAAGGATGTTCGAACCTCGACATATTTAAGTATATCAGCTCCCTCTGGACTCTCTCAGCCCTCTACAGGGCGGGTCTTCATTGGAAATCGTTCTAACCCATGACACGCCAGCTACGGGGCCATTTCCTGAGCACTAGGCTACCGCCGCCATTTAAAAGTACACATAAAATATAGCATATATTTTTTTCTGACTGTTAGGTGAGCGATTTATTAAATATAATCAATTAATTTGATATAATATTTGCAATGTAGTTAAAAATATTGAATAATATCATAATTTTTAATGAAATACAAAAGAAATTGTATTGAAATGAAATAACGTTATTTGATAAGTTAATAAAAATTACAAAATATCAAAAAAATTTTTGAAAAAAAATTTAAAAATATATTTTTTTTCCAATTTCAATTAAATTTATATATATAAAAATTTTCCGGGTTTTCAATCGTTTAAAAATACTTTTTTCATCCATTCAAGTTCAAATTTTTTTAAACTTGTAATGGATGACATTAAATTTAATAAAAGTTTTAAAATATTAAATTATTTTTAAAGTTTTTTTAAAAAAAATAAATAAAACAAAAAAAATTAATAGCCCAACAGCAAATATACAAGGAAAAACCATTCTTTTGTGTCCTTGGGGCGCAATGAAAAAAACGCGTTGGACTTCAAATTTCGAAGGTCGGGGGTTTCCCGAAACCCACCTGCGAGGGCCCCTAATTTCTGAGAATGTGATTTTTTTTCCCCTATACTAATTTATTAGGAAAATTTAAAATTTTTTTATTGAATAAATGGAAACAAAAAAATAATACAACACCATTTTACAGAAAGGGAAAAGGGAAAATTGAAAAAGGAAATTTTTTCTATTTTGCCTTTTAATCTTGAGCTTCGGTCATTTTAAAAATATACAAATTTATATTTTTTTGTAACTATTTAATAAAATGAACTATAAAAAAAAAAAAATTTTTTTTTGGGGTTGCCCTTTAAGTAAATTACTTTTTTTTTTTATATTACTTGTTTTATTCATTAATTGTAAAAAATGCAACAGAAAATAATCGATTTCAAGCCTGTTTACTAAGCTAAATGTTAATAATCATGATTTGCTATTAACATTGTGAGAGAAAGAGAGCAATAAATAGTTTCACAAAATGTTTTCGTTAACATAAAGCTTGTTACTTTCTAGTAAAATTGTCCATGCACATCTGGGCCTCCATATTAATAATTCTTGTAATATGTTTTTCAAAGCTATCGACTATCAGTAATACATGTTACACAAAATCCCCAAAAGCAATATTTTTAACAATCACACATTTAAATTATAAATAGAATACTATATATTTAAGGTGCTATAGCAAGAACTTTTGATATCTCTAAGCAAAATTTTCTTAAAATGAGTTAGAATGTTTCAAATTAAAATTTCTGGTTAAGTTCATTTAAAAAAATTTAAAATTTTACATATAGCTATTTTTATTGCAAATAACAAAATTAGAAATTAACAAGATATTTACCCATAGCAATTATAAAAAATTACTAAGCTCTAATAATTGTGCAGGATAACCCACCAAAACAACTATCTCTCAGCTATAATTTTATAATTTTTTTTAACCTTTTCTTCGTATACTTTATTCTATCAATGCATTTTTTTGTAAAACATTTTAAGCAAATAGTAGATGGTTCCAGGAATTATTTACAATAACATAATTTTTGATAGAAAGAACCATGAAAATTGAATACCACATGGCAGATTTAAATATTATATTGAAATACTTATGGCATAATGCCCGCTGGGTAGCATAATTGGTTTTGGCCCCTGGCCCAATTTTGTACCTCGCCCCAAATCGGTGAATTTTTCCCGATGCAAAATTTGACCCGCGTCTTCAAAAATTTTTTCGGCATGGTTTAAAAATCCCTTGGTGCCTGTTAACTTGTGTGTTTTCTAAACAAAAAATTTAAACTCCCCACAGTTTTTTCATCGTCCAAGCTCAGGTACCTCCCTCTAGGGAAGAAACTGAACATCAAACTTACATAGTGGCAATTGATATCCACCTATATTATACCAGCGCCCTGGGAATGTATTAGGTCTGCAATGGTAATTACCAATCTGCACCACCATTAGAAAAAAAGCTATGATATTATTTATAACTTCAATTACATTTCCTGTAAGCTATGCTTTTTATCACTTATGCGAAAATTGGTAAAGTGGAACTATGTAAAAGTCTCAAATATTTAATTATTCATCACAGACATGGCAATTTTTATTGCCCCTTACTTTGTTGATTTTCTTTCTTTTGTAAAATGTGTGACATAAATATATTTACTTTTGTAATTAACTTATATTATTAATTGTATAATATTTAACGGAATTACGGATTCTCGCATTACATCAATTTATATTTTTACGAAACAAATTCATCGATTTTCGATCGCCCAAAATTTTTCGTCTCAGGGGATTAAAGTGGTAAATTTAAAACAAACAGAAATCAGTAGTCTGTAGATAAAAAAAAATATTCGTTATTTGTTTCATGTCATAGAAAAACAGTTCATGGCTTATTTTCAAGCAAACGTCTTTTAATATATTATTGATATTAATTATTTCATTTTACTTTACAAATGTTTATCAATTTTCTCTTGTTTATGCAAAGTTGTAAACAATTAAACATTCAAAGATCTGTATCTTTTTTTTTTCTTAAAATAATGTGTATACTAAATGGAATACAAAATTAGACGTACAAATTAGTTAAAGTTTGCTGCTTTTCTAACTATTTATTGAAATTAACATGCTTTAAAAGTATTTTGGATTAAATAACGGAAATCAAAAAAAAATTTTTTTATATGCAATTCTTAAATGGTAGAAAACTTCAAAAAAGATAAATAAAATTTTTTACCATATAAAGAAGTGTAGGTGGTTGTATTCCTAGTACTAAGCGATGGAACTTCCTACTGATGCAATAACTGCATTGCGGGGTACAAATTACCTTACTTATTCGAATCTAAGCCACCAAAGGTTCTAAGCCGCACCACAAACTCTCAAAACGTTTTAGTAAAAAAATGTTGTCATTGATTCTAAGCCGCAACCCTCATTTTCGACAAGTTTTTGAGAAAAAAATAAAAAAAATATGCAAAAGGTTTATCGAAATATCCGATACTTAGGAAATTAATAGTTAATTTTACCTATTAAAAACTTTCAGATATACTTAAGTAAGCCTATAATTACTCTAACCACAGTATCAAGTTTCGAAAATGATTCGCCACTCCCATTGTCATAGCTGAATTTGGAATTGGTGCCTGCGTCGGCATTTTCCCTCACGGTGCCGTCTTCCTTGCCTTTCAATGCATTTTTTATACAACATTTTTTTTAAAAAAAGAATGTATCATAGAAGAAGAAGACTGTCCAACATTTATACAAGAAAAATTATATCATTTTGCTTACGCCCTCGACGTATATTTGTTTCATCCGTGTTAATTTTTCATCGTGTTTTCTGCATATAAAATGACCTCCCTTATCACTCTTGCTCCGTAGTGAAATCGTCTTCATGCTATTACAGGTATCTTTGATATTTAGGTGATGAAAAGAAAGTTTATGCAAAAAAAAAATTCCTGAATACGAGCTGGCAGCGATATTCAGGATAGAATGAACACTGCAGATAAATTGTGGAATGGAATAACTCATTGATATAAGTAGTCAGAATGAACGATTACATTTTTAATTTAGAAAGGGATGGAAACTCGATTTCCCCCCTCCAACAAATGTTTTGCCTTCGATTCTAAGCCACACCTTATTTTTAGTAGTATTAACGCTGGAAAAATAGTGCGACTTAGATTCGAGTAAATACGGTGATTTAAGGTTGCAAATGAATATAACAGAGACGCGCGTAAGTGAAGTAAAATGAATGAAACATAAAATCGATTTGTTTCATAGCTAATTTTCTAAAAGAATATATAAAAGCTGTATATACAGCTCAGTTACAAATTTGATAATGTTGATTACCAGATTAAATTTTTATTTTTCAAATGGGCTACATTTTGATACACAAGCCTTTGCAGACACGACGAATCTTAAAAGTATGAGTGCCATTTCTGTGGTGGCACCAATTTGTGTCGTCTCTCGGTACCAAATTTTTGACGCTTGAATTAATTTTTAAATCATGCTTTGGTCAGTTTCCGATTTTTTGGCGAGGTACTGATCCCAATTTGGTTTAGGGAACTTTTATAAGTCATATAATCATATGACATGCGATTCTATGATAAAATCTATAAACACCAGCCGGGATTGAACCCACAACCTTTTGCTTACGACAGTGTTTCTCAAACTTTCAATACTGGCGACCCAATTTTCAATCAAATTTTGTCGCCCCCTTCCCCTTACAAAATGTATTTACTGCAATAAAAAAGCACTTTTAAAGCTAAAGCTACAAAAGCGATATCAATTATAAACTGTATAAGTATTAAATTTTGTATATGTTCTTTTTTAAATAATATATATTTTAGAAAAATTAAAATACATATTACTTACTTATTATTATGTTATTTTTTTTTTTCTCTAATTTTAAATTGGGAACAGATCGCAAAATTTTTTATTTAATTAAAGATTTTTTTCCTTCCCCGCATCCATTTCTAAAAGTACAAATGTCTTGAAAAATAGTCTATTCTATGTTGCTCTCTATCGTTCACATCTGGCATTATGGGACGTTTGCGTGGCTCTGGGCAACCTTTTGACCCTGCCAAAACATGTAAAAAAACTTTCCTCGTACAATTTCAGTCGTTTTGGGCAACTCGGTACTTCTATAGCTACCGAATCTAGCTTGAATG